>JAODTK010001946.1:0-10084 GCA_026419785.1 Sclerodactyla briareus | reverse complement strand
CTACCCAAAAGTGTCCATTTCAGGTCTCGTGACGAATATGATTATATCACTCATAGCCACTTAATGATACCCTCCATTGTAAATGTTTCTGTGTAATTAAACCCCATGATTGATTTACTGAGAACAGATTTGATATTTTATCTCCCAGCCAAAGCCACTACAGCAATCAATTAACTCAAGAAATAATGCTCGTGCTTCAATACCCTAGCAGTAGAGGAATAGAGTGCCAGCAGACCGGTATTAACAGTCAAACATTTCCACAGTGCTCAATCAACACCTCACTCTTCCCAGGGATCAATTTAGAGAGAGGAGCGAAAACTGTAACTGCGGGCTGCATTTTCAAAAAATAAAATAAATGCACATGCAACATATATCTCCAGTTATATTTTCAGTCTCCATGGAGACATTCATTTCCCTTTCATTCCCTTGTCTGAACATTCCAAGGTCTCAGAAGACTGAGTAGTGTGATTGATTGATTGGAACTCGGAACTTTTCCTTGATTGACCCAACAGATGTGTTTACCATCTAGTGTGCAAAATATGCCACAGGCAGTTGTGGGCGCAGGATTTCCCCGACGGGGGGTCCGAGTTCCCCGATGGGGGGGGCCAAGTTTCCTCCGACGAGGCTCACCCTACCCCCCTAAGTAAACCTGCATTTTTATGATTTTTTCATTTTTGAACATTTTTTTTTTTTTTTTTTTTCCTTTAAGAAAAAACTACGAAAAATGAAATACACATGTGGAGAGCATGTTACTTCAATAAGCTTCCCACTCAACTCAGACGCCCTTATTAGTATAATGGGTCCAGGTATTCCCAATGACTGCACAGGAGATACCTGGGCACGGCGTTGTGAAAGCACAAGCCACTCTACACAGAGGCAAACATGATAGAACGGCAGAACGAGCATCCTCCCAAACGAATTGTAACATTCAAATCTCTTGCAGGGACTTTCGAAGATAATCCCATAAGGCTTGGTGGGTATCCTATTCTATATATTCCACGATGTAATCGTCTGTAGACGATGATTACACTGGATCCTAAACTCGAGCGAGAAACTGGTAACACTATAGAAAGATATAGGCGCGCGGGACGCGCCGAAAATTTTCAGCTTCAATATATGAATTTCACTATAAGAAGTTTTGAAATATATACTGTCGGGGCAAAAAGCCTCGTCGGGGTGTGTACTTTTAAAGCGTACCCACTCGGGCTCCGCGACGAGATGGGAAAAATCCCCGACGGGGGGCCCAGGCTTCCCCGACGGGGGCTTGGCCCCCCGGCCCCCCCCCGCTGGCGCCACCCTTCCACAAGTATTCACTTGAAAAGCTCGCCAAGCATCTAGACAGTCAAAGGTTGTGCAACATTTATCAATTGTCTGGTACAGATGAGAAGGACCAAACTGATTTATCATGGGCAAACATCCACCGTCATTCTAGCAATAAATGACCGAAAACATTAATGTGCTCCCATTCCCTATGAAATGAATACTCCTAACCGTAACAATTTCTCATCAACATTTTTGGAACTAAACAGATGGAATTGAATTCACAGAAATGCCACTTTCACTGTAGTAGCAATTTATATTTCGCCTCTGGCTGTGTTTCCATTAGCCAATGTGAACTACATGCCAACGGGGGTGTTATTCTTTCTTCCTGTGTTTTGTCAATGTTACAAATTCCAAATGTTTTCGACGTAATCACAGGAAAGTTTTGATATTCCCCACACCTGTCAAACTTTGCTGTTACTGATACAGTTCAAACACATGGCCTTAACAGGGGCATGGACTTTATCAATTATTACATTCAAGTCCAATCAAAGCCATTCTGAGTCCAGAATTTTGAAAGTACCAGAGTTTCACTAGCAGAAGAGCGTACATTTGCTGTCTATGTATTAAGGACATTTCTGACTGTAATTGGCATGAATTCTTTTCCCAAAAACAAAAATAGACCAGTGGCAACCCAGAGTTGAACAAGTCATGATAATCAATTACAATTCCATTAGCCCAGGGAACACTCTCCAAATTTGGGATTAATTTGGATGCGATTTCCAATCTGCCGCAGCGGGCCGCTATGTACGTGTTGTTTTGATGGAAAACACAGCCTATTATTATAACCACAGTGGACAACAAACGAAATAATATTGAAGCAAATACAATGGAACAGGTTCAAAATGGCAATGTCAACGAACAAGAAACAAGGTCTCGCTTTTCTCATGATAGTGGTCTTTTCATTATGCATCTAGTACCAACATGATCTTGGGGCGGACGGAAGAGAGAGAGCAAAGTGCCCGTTAGCACATAGTAACAGCTATCCACAATCCCTGCCAAATGTTGGCACACATCTTCCCGTAATACCGTTTGGAGCTGGGACAGTCCAATTGGACCACACGGACATTTAAACAGACCCCTTCCCCCACATTTCAATGTTGGGGAAATGATCTAGGATAGAATGACAAGAATGACATTCAACATTGAATCGGGGGGGGGGGGGTAGCGGGGGGCGCGGGGGTGGGGGGGGTGGGTTTTGCAGTTTGTGCGGTTTGTCCAAACCACTTTTGGCGGGGTTATAGTTGCGGGGCCTACACTAAATCCGTTACTCGGGTACATGACGGAGGGCGCGGGGGGTTCGGCAGTTTACATACAGTTTTGTTCAACTACTTTTGGCGGGGATTAGAGGCATATAGAGTGCCCTCCCCAAGGTGCCATCTTACCATACATGGCAAAATTCAGTGCCAATTGCAAATTCATAATCCGATTGTTGACCAGTTCTTACCAAAGGAGACAAGTTTGTGGAATTTGCCTGTCATGCTATTATATTAGCACTTAACTTGACGTCAGTGACCCATTCTTTTGTAAAACATCTGAGGACATACGTACTAATGTATGAGCCCTCCACATTCTTTTAATGGTTTAATGTTCACGTGGAAGGGGTATTATCTGGATACAACACCGTATCTGCAAACCCCAGCATAATCACAGGGATTCCTTTGCCACCGGAAAGAAAGGCCAGAGAGAAGGAGAAAAGCAATATCAGAGTTTACAGATTTGGTCTAGCCTTATTCCATCACAACTGAACCAGTGTGCAAGAAACAAAACAGATTTGTTAGAATAACATAGCATACATTAAAGCAACATGCATCCATAGAGCCCCACTTGAGTTAATGGAATGGCACACAAGTCTTGGGATACAGGTATACTCCAATATGAGTGTGAATACGGCATGATGTAGAAATTGCAGTGCACAAGTTGTACACAAGTTGAGTCCAACAGACCGTTGCATGACTGATTGTTTGAGAAAGTGGCAATAGTCTAACGATATACTGTGTAAGGCAAAAAGTGACCAAAATAGTACAAAGTTGAGAATCTATCTAAATAAGTAAATTTCTCCCAAAGGGCTTCATGATCCATCTAGAAGCCTCTGGAGTTCTGGCTGGCATAATTTGGATAGCAAAGGTGGCCACCTGTGGCTAGACAATTATGGGTGGCATACCACACAGGTTAGTGGTAAAAGTAAGTGCATCTTGTGCAATAAAGTGAACTGCATAATGGAATAGTGGAAAGAAAAAAAAGGGAAGTATCAGCTCCTGTACATAGAGTGGAGGATGTTAAGTTATTTTTACGAGCACGATATACTACACAATCCCTTGGTGGTGACGTGCCCATTGTTATACATGGTTTTTTCCACCTACGAAGTGTTCATTCAATTCTATCCTGATAATTTTTCGCCATAGGTGGATGGGGATCCTCCTATTTTCCCTTCAAACCAACTATGGCCTTAAAGTCACGCACTACTACACACTACATTTGGGTGTCACGCTGTAAACTCCTTGCAACGGCCTCTAGCCTAGCACTGAGCGGAATTTGTGAAAACATCTCTGAAAATGTTTGGCTTTGTCATTCCTCTTGCCATTCATTGGTGCTGCAAGATGGGTATTCATCTATCAGTTGTCTTCAGAAATATGAGATGAAAGACAATATACCAAATGTGGCCACTGCGAGCCTGACAGTTCCCTCTATTGATTTCACACCAATGGTCCCCTGAATATCTACTATCTAACCTGAAATGGGCCCCAAAACCCACTCTAATGGCATTTACCAAGCAATGTTCACCTTTTACAATAACATGTAAAATATGCTATGGACTAGCTACCCAGATCTAGCATGATCTTCTAGCACAGGGGTGGCCACCACACCATTTCAAATTAGGCCAGCTCAGACATAACATGCTCCCTTTAGATTTAGGGAATGTGGTCTACCTAGTTTCTGGATTTTGAGACCACTTTCTCCTGGAATCTGGAGAGATCTATGATGAATTGAACGTTGGCTCTAGTGGAGTATTTAGGGGAAAACAATCCAGTTTTTTTTCCTTACTGGTTCGACCGTTTTGCAGATACCCTGGCCTCATAGCCTAACATGTGCAGTGTTGTGCATGATTTAGTGAAGTTAGATCTATTTTATTGCATACAGCATAAGTACATGCTATCTGTTGCAACAAATTACTGAATTTTGCAGAATTAGCTCTGGGAAGCAGGATGGTGATAGTCATTGCCTGACTGCAAGCAACTGTGCTAGTTGGAAATATGACGCACTCCCATCGGACCATTATGGCCATGGTGTTCCTTTAGCTGGGACCGTGAGTTGGGCCCCGCCTCTACAGACATGGTTGGGACAGCTTGTTGTTTTATGGTTACCTCGGGGGAATTTGCCGGGGGGAAAGGTCATAAGCTCGGACAAGGTGGCGCACGTCCGCATTAGGAGCAGTGAGTGGAGCAGCTTGGTGCCTTCCAGGGCATTGGTACCTCAGGAACCATGACCATCCTCATATGTACCCGAAACAACTGGGATCCAAACCCAATCAGCATTAGTAGGCCTTGTCTCAACGCTCTGCGCCCGAATAACTGAGTGGATAAGCAATCTTTTATGCCAACACTACTATTAGTGTTGACTATCACTCCGCCCGAATTAATTGAGAGGTTTATGAGCAAATCTTTTCGCCAAACCTTACTATAATGATTTGACTATAGTATCAGTTACTAACTGAGAGAATATCTCTGTAAAATATTACCTAGATTAACTAGACTGCAAAGGCTGAGCAACTCAATACACTGGGCGTCTGCGAACCATTGTTCACAATCCCACTGCACAGAAAAATATTAATATCATGAGACTGAGTGTGGTCATGGAAAATATTACACGAGCCCTGGATTACCTGGTCATATACAAACAAGAGAGTAGTATGCTGTGTTTATCAGAACTGAAGGCGAGAGGGGGGGGGGGGGGGGGCAAAATTGATGACGAGAAGTCGAAGGCGCTCACAGAGGGAGCATGGCTCCAGCTTATCATGCTTGTTGATTGTGCACATATTATAGAGAGGCTGTGATGGTCAATGTGAGTGGAACAAGAGTCGATTCCTTAATGCCTACAAGCTTACCTCACTTTCATTCATGTAGTGACTGAAATGACTTAAGTTAGATGGCCCTCATAAAGATCTTGCCTTAATCTCTGTTATTATCCTTGGTAGGGGCTGAGACTAAAATTAGATTCTCTCATGATGACTACCTGGGCTCACCTCTGTAATTACTCCTGGTAGCTGGGATAAAGTTAGATCCCCTCTGACCACCTTGCCTACTGTCAGTTTTTATCCTGGTAGGGAAAAAAAAAGCTGAGGATGAAGCTTAGATTCCCTCCTTGCCTTAATGCTCTGTGATATTCCTGGTAGGAGCTGAGGATAAAGTTAGATGCCATCATGACTACTATGCCTATCCTCACGTAGTATCCCTGGTAGGAGCGAATACTAAAGCTAGATTCTCTCATGACTATCCTGCCTTATCCTATGTTATTATATCATGGTAGGAGCTGGGGCTAAATCAATTATCCGGGTAGGAGCAAGAATTAAAGTTAGAGTATCTCATGGACTATCATGCCTTATCCTCTGTTTTTAGATCATTGGGAGGAGGATGGGGCTAAAGTAATTACCCGGGTTAGGAGCGGAGACTTAAAGTTAGATTCTCTCATGCCTACCATGCCTTATCCTCTGTTATTATATCATTGGTAGGAGCTGGGGCTAAAGTAATTATCCCGGGTAGGAGCCAAGACTAAAGTTAGATTCTCTCATGCCTACCATGCCTTATCCTCCGTTATTATATCATTGGTAGGAGCTGGGGCTAAAGTTAGATTCCCTCCTTGCCTTAAGCTCCTTATTATTCCTGGTAGGAGCTGGGGCTAAAGTTAGATGCCCTCATAACTACCCTGCCTCATCCTCAGTTATTATCCCTGGTAGGAGCAAATAATAAAGTTTGATGCCCTCTGACCTTCCTGCCTTATCCTCCCTTATTATCCCTGGTAGGTGCCAAGACTTATCGTACACTTCTCTCAGGACCTATCCTGCCCTTACATTCTGTATTATGTCATTGGGTGAGCTAAAGGCCTTCTAAAATTGAATTCCCCCATGACCACTTGGTGGTGAACTGGACCTTGGTGAATCGTAGAAGCATAAAGTTTAGGGGGGAGGGGGGGGGGCAAGAGTGAAATAATCAATAATCTTCGGCTTAGCCCCCCCCCCCCCTCCCTCAAAATGAGTGACCAAGTCATCAGCCATGTTACTGCCTCCCTCTTCACTGCTGTCACCACCACCATCGCTACTATCGGTGAGACCAAATGTCCTGAAACCCCGACGGCACCACGCGAGAGGACCCCCTGGACACCCGAGATGCTGAAGAGACTGCCGCTAGACTCATGGCGATTAAAGAGCCCCTGGTTCAGGGAACCGAACCGACGCTGAACAAAGTACCCCTGGTAGTCGGTGGAGTTGTCCGGCTCCGCCGAGCCCGAGACATTTCTTGGTTCAGAGCCGTAGAGGATTTTGTAAACCTGAGAACAGACCAAAACAAAACACAAAGTTGTTTGGATGTTATGACAAGAAAACTTAGAAGAAAGTTTTTTTTGCAAAATTAGCTACTTAATTAGCATATACAATGCCAGGAATCTAATCAGTTTGTTACACTTCATAGTTTTATATACTCTGAACTGCAGCACTAGCCCAATGCATTACGATCAAGAGATATCTTGTACACAAGCTTTGGCCAATTTTCATTAAAATATGCAAACGTTATGCCAAAGTAGTATGGTCATTGGGACGAAAGGTGGATGCACATCGAACGAACTCATAACCCCACACTCCACAAAAAAAAGGTTCAGCATGAGTGCTCTCAGGGTTCAGGAGAAATTGAACCACACATATTGACAGACAGACAGACGGAGCGACAGAAGAAGACGGCACACCACACAACAAAGTGATCATTATGCATCTCCTTGAACAAAGTTCAAGCGAGCGACAAAATGCGGAGATATGGAACCACAGCCAATAATCTGCAGGGTGAACAGGGCTTTCATTTTATTTTCCAGGGTCAGCAGAGTAGCCGAGTGGAATAAGGACGTGGAAAGTGTCCCGGAAAATTGAGGTTGTGGGGGTGTAGCCCCCGTCTCTGCCGCCGCCGTGGGCCAGAAATTGGTACACATGTACGCCCTAGGGGAATCTCGGATGAGTTCAGAAGTGAGCATAAATGATGTCTGCTCTGCCTTCCATTTTGCTGGTTTTACATTGGGTTTATATCCAATTATTATATTGGGTGTTTATTTATCCATTTACACAAAACTTGGTTGGGTTAGGACAAAGTTGGGGGTGTTGAGAGTCAAGTTGTGTTTTTGGGCCGAAAATTTTTACAGTTTGTCCATCCAATAT
This sequence comes from Sclerodactyla briareus, assembly GCA_026419785.1. Taxonomy (NCBI): domain Eukaryota; kingdom Metazoa; phylum Echinodermata; class Holothuroidea; order Dendrochirotida; family Sclerodactylidae; genus Sclerodactyla; species Sclerodactyla briareus. Next base: position 2,349 of record JAODTK010001946.1, on the reverse strand, counting down.
ACAAAACTTGGTGGTAGGGAAAACAGTGTCTGAATAACAGGACGTTAATTTCAAGATCCCCAGGGTCAATTTGGTTTCTTCGGCAATTTTTCTACCTTTTGTCAGATTTGAAAAAAATCAGTGGATGTGGACTATTGTTATTTCCTTAACAACATGAAGTAATTTCAAGGGTCAGGAGGGAGGTCAAATTTGAATGAATCATGTGATTTTTCGTATTTATTTAAACAAAAAACTTGGGCAAAGTCGCTGGAGGTCAAAGAAACATTACTTAATGGTTCTTCTCTAAACGAAGTCCACAAAGGTTTTATGTGGGACATATAACAAGAGTGGCGGTTACCGCCTGCACATGTCTAGTTACTCTGTATTTGGCTTGTTGAAAATAAATGCACCAGGGCAGTGCACAAAGGCCATTTCCTATGATAGGTTCTGTTCGGGTGGAAATTATCCAGCACTTTCACACTTTGGACACGTTATGCAATTTCACAAAATATAATATTTTGACAAGGGTTCATCGTATTATTGAAGCATGTTAAACACAAAAACCACTGTTTGGTTGGGTCCGTGGTCTGTTCAGATCTTCACTCAGTCACCCCCCTCCCCCCCCCACCCCGCCCCTCCTTCCATACTCTTCACACCAGAATTACAGACAACAAGCTATTGGCCTGAATACTACTAGTCAAGGTCACCGTCCATTGATTGATTAGCCTATGTGCCTCTCAAAATTTGGCATTTCTTTCTAGCCCAGAGGTGGGCGATATGGTGAGCACTCCCATTGTAGCCATAAGAGTTTCATGTTCTACTGACTCATTTCCACCTTTTCGTCTGTTAAGGAATAAGAAGCACAAGATCTCGCAAGATGGTTTACAGTAAACATGTGGAAGTGCAGTTGTTGTGGGGACATAGTTATATACTAATCTTTGTCAGATGAATATTTATTTTACTCCGTAAAACGCTACATCAGCTCAGCAATTTTCCAACACTCATGATTCCCCGAGAGGTACTAAGCAGTGCAGTCCACCATCATCAATTATGCACCTAAAGGCAGGTTTTGGGGGGTTTGCTCAAAACACTGCAATTAATCCAAAATAGTTCGTCACTATAGCAACATATTATTTGGCTTTGCTAGCGAATACAGGCACAAAAGGAGAACAGCACTGCCAACATTACTCTACTCTAGTGCCAAATTTTCGTTACGCAGTTCAACAACGATGAGGCAAACCCCATGAGCGATAGGAGGGTGGGCCGGGGAAGAGGAGGGGGGAGTCGGGGTGTGGTGGTAGATCGTAGAGTATGCATATCTATTCCCCTGGCTGTCTTAAGAGCCAACTAAAGGGAAAGACATGTAACCATATTGGTACCATAATCGTCTCACGAAAATACACCATGCCCATTTTGATTTTCAGTTCATTATGTCCAATTCCTAATTCAACATTCCAGAGATCGAAACGACACATTTGAAGGTTTCAACCAACCTGAACATTTCAGCTCTATGCTGAAAAAATGTGATGTTGACTGTCTCGTGGGACATCCATCAGCAGATGGGGGGGGGGGGAAGGGGGAATGTCCCCTCCCTCTGAAAATGCTCCCCATTGTCATTTTTACACAGTGATTAATTTTGTATAAATGTGGCCCATATACCCGCCCATCCACTTTGCAAAGGGTGATGATGCTCATGGTCTGTCTGTGAATGTCTGCCCATCTCTGCCTGCCTATCGAAACATCATAGGCAATTGGATACCCTTACCTGAAAACACTACATGTTACGCATCATAATAACATCAAATATGCAAATAACCCAGTTAACTATTGGCACTCTTGCAAAAATGAACTACATGCCTGACTACTGAGGCTATTGATGCAACCAAAACGAAAAATATCAGATATTAAGCCTGAAAGTTATTATGTTAATCAGCAAACACATGCACACAATGATTCCTTTACCCAACTGAAGAACTAGGTCCCCTTTTCACTTGGTAGGTAATGGGTAGGTAAAGGTTTGACGAATCAGCACATGCATGCATTGTTTTTATAACGTCTTTCAATTGCTAAATGGCTCAAACCTCCGATAGTGGCCCATATTATCGCGGGAATAATGTGGGTAAAATCATTCAAGCTCACGAGGGAGGGGCTCTGACCCTGCTCTGTGTACTAGGGATCTGAGGTCACCGGTAATATACTTGATTAGACTCCCCGACCATGACCTGGATATAGGGCTGTATATCTTTGTTCGGGATCCAGCCGTGGAAAAAAAGAAGACAAATCACACGGCACTCAAGATCATTGCATTGCCTCAAATGACACACAAAACAAACAAACCAGGCATATACACATTGCATCTCTGAATTGACC
>JAODTK010001944.1:0-10496 GCA_026419785.1 Sclerodactyla briareus | reverse complement strand
TAGCATATATCATTTTTGGTGGTAGCATATATTCACAGGCCAATGGGAAGCAAGGAATATAGTGGTGCTTAGGAATCGAATTTATGGTAGCATTAAATCGAAGATATGCTACCATATATTCGAATAGTATTGGCTACCAATATATTCGAATTAGGTATTAGCCATAAATCGAATATATGCTCAATATATTCGATTTAATGTACCATATATGCGCATTCATGGTAGCATTAAATCGAATATAGGCTACCATATTTCGAATTAATGGTAGCATTATTCGATTAATGCTCCATATATTGTGCCTTCCCAAGGCTTGTAAGAATCAGTCTATTCCTGTGTAAACAAAATATGGCTAACGAGGATTGCGCGCCGAATCTATGAGACATTGTTAAGGCATGCTGTATCCCATATTATGCATTGTGGTACAAAGCGTCGTATAGAGGCCGCGCGCGAAAAACACGTACGTTTCCGTACGTACATCGCATAATGATATGCCACCGCTGCTGTTCAAGATGGACGGTGATAATCTCCCATAAGTCCTTCCATTCACTGGAATACTGAAGAGCTCTTCCAGAATTACTAGTCTAGTTAAAAAACATCTCGAGTGACTGAAAACCTTCTCCGTGATTGTCATGTTCTGCCGCCTTCCCATCACTTGGGTATAAGTGGTCAAAACCCGACAGCAGTCATTCATTTCCCGACGAAAATGATTAAGAACTTCCTCCTTATCTGTTGGAAACGCGCCTTTTTGACAATGCACACGGGGCGCGGCGACGGCGCGAGTCCACTACTATATAGCGAGGAGCAGAGAGCAAATTGCCAACTTGGCGGAAAAAAAAAATTATGTTCGGTTGGCGGTAAGCAAATGACAATAGTGATTGGTTAATATTTTCCGGGTAGTTGATTGGCCGACTATCTGGTAGCATTAAATCGAAATTATCGTAACATTAAATCGGAATATATGGTGATATATTACGATTTATATTGTACAATAAATCGATTTTATGCGGTAGCATAGATTCCATTTTATGGTAGCATATATGCACAGCCAATAGGAAGGCAGGAAATATATGGTAGCATTATTCGATTTAATGTACCAGTAATTCGATTATGGTAGGCATGTATAAAATATGATGGTAGCATATATTCGACTATATGGTAGCATAGATCGAATATATGGTAGAATAACAAATCGATGTAAGGCTACCATAAATTCGATTTAATGCTACCCTATATTCCTGCCTTCCATTGGCGTGAATATATGTACCAATAAAGGGAATAATATGCTACCATAACAGGGAAATATGCTAACATAAAATGGAATATATGGTAGCATTAAATATGGTATTTCTGGCCCGCACGCTTTCCATAGCCGTAGGGGTAGGGGGAATAACAAGTGGCAGTCCGTACGCGATTGTTAATTACGTGGATTAACGTGTCGTCCACCCGTGTCGTATTTGAATATTCAAAACCAATGACCCGAGGCTCAAAAATATCAGGAGGTTCCCAAAGTGGCAAAAATGATTCATCCCAGGCAGCCAGGAATTGCCAGATCAAAAAAAACAATATAGCGCGAAAACGCTTCGCGCTGCTGTATGGTCTTTGCTGCAGACCACGGATTTCTCATTGAACTGCACATCATAACAAAAAAAAAAACTGGATGAATAGCTCAATAGATATTAAAGCTAGCTCTCCGACTCAAGCCATGGCGCCTCTAATTTCAACCCAAAATTGTGTGCAAGTATGTGCGGATGCGCCCTCTCAATTCCAAATCACTCGACGCATCCCCTTTGCACGGAACTGCGTTTATGTTTGTTTTTGGGCTGTGTCGCTGCCGCCGCCCCTACCGCCGTCCCTGCCGCGTCTCCACTGGAAACTTTAGGCGTTAGGGTAGGTGGTCATCTCTTTGGGAACTAATCCGATGGATCAAGAAACTGGGTGCACATGTTCCCCTAGGGAAATCTTCTAGAGTTTAGTCGATTTACATGGTCCACATGGGTGGGTGGGGACAAACTCGGCCACGGGAGGTAAAATTGGTTTGTTTTGTTTCTAACTTCGACGAGTTTGACCGACACTTTTTGGATGGAACTGTTGTCATCTTAAAAACAAGAAGGTCATTTCATGGTCAAGTCAAATGCACAATTCATGCGATTTCAACTTGGTTGTAACATGAATGCGACTTGGGAAAGTGCATTGACTGCAAGCTAGTTATGAACAAACAGGGTAGGTCATTGCAAAGTCACATGAGGTCGAATGGACTCAATTTAATGTGCTACTTTCAATGAAGTCACAAAGGTAATATTGCGGGGACCATTAACGTCCGCGGTTTCATGCCGGCCTGCCCAGTATAATTATAGTTGTATTGCGAGGCTGAGAATTGATGTGACTTGCAGAGAGAGGTACACCAACTACACGACGAGGCAGTCCAAGTGTTTTGTGGGAGAAACGTCTTTTTATGGGCGCAAGACGGCCCGGGCAAAGGTATCACAAGGCCTGCTGAGAAAGATGAAAAAGAGCTATGAAAAAGAGTGTGAGAGACAGCTTGTGATTCCAGATGAAAAGCTGAATGTGTACGAAGAGGGAAGCAGACAAAAACATTCTAAAGGCGAGAGGTTGGAAGGACGAATGAGGAAGCATGTAGGGAAAAAGAGTGGGGCAGGCTGGCAAACAGTATTTCGGTGCATGCTGTCAGCCGAGTTAACCGGGATGGGATGAAGGGTGGGGGATAATAGAGCTCACCTCGGAGGAGACAATACACAAAGATGTAGCGATAGAAACGGGAGAGAGGGACGACACAGCTACGGTGCGCAAGACTTTGCAGAGAAGAAGTCAAGAAGACAAAGAGTATCTCAATGAGTCTGATAGCCTGGACTGTATCTCATCAAGGATTCCAATGATGGCGGAGGGGCTCCCCCCAAAACTCGGGAACAGTATCCGCTCGGACGGAGCTGTGCTGTTAGACGCAGCAACAGCGAACAGGCTCAAGTCGGTTCGAAGCGGAAGCCAAGTTTCTGAGAGGCCCCCTTGGCCGTGGCGTCGCCAAGAGGGGGGGGGGGAGGAAATGGGTTTAGGGAAAGTTTTACAGACCTCAGAATTGCAGGAAAAGGCAAAGCTTACGCGCGTATGGTAGTGAGCAACGTCTCTAAATTGGCAATAATTTTCAGAAATTTGTATTTCAAGAAAGTAATGAGTGGAACTAATCGATGTTTACCTCCTACAATTTGGGCCAGCATTTGTGGTCTCGTATAGGTATAAAGAATTTTTGAGCCTTACGAATCTCCCGATTGCCTGGCAGGAAACGGTACTTCCCACGTTCTTAATGCCAGTAAGCAACATCCCCAAAAAAATTGACAATAAATTTCTGAAATGTATATCTCAAGAAAAACCTCTTGAAGGGAATGATCTACGTAGAGTTCATTACAATTCTTATATTTTCTAGTAGATTGTTTAAAATTTTTTGTTGAGAAGGCCGAAATGAATAAAAAAAATCGCGCTGCGCGCACCGTATCCTATCTTTTCCGTACATGTATAATACAGCGGGACCACGTGTACAATGTGTACACTACTGGTCAGATTTGGCAAATATGATTTTTGGTCATATGTGTCATCTTCAAGTGTGGTGAACATATAGGTAGGCACGAGGAGAATTTGGTTTAGGACTTGATTCATGTTCACGATGTCACCTTGCCGCTCCTTCGATCAAACTTCGCAGGGTGCAGATGGGGAACAATTAACCCATCTGAGCGGAGTGCCACCATGTCTGTGCGCGGAGCATACGAGAACTTTTTGTGGCGCTACAAGCTCTCCACTTTGGCGGGAAAGCGTTTTACCTGTAGACCAGCCTGAAAATATGACGTCAGGAAGGCCTATGCAAATTTTTCAATGAGGACAAAATTTTGTGAAGAATGGAACCAGCTATATACTAACCATATCATTGGGTAAATATTCAGAGAAATCTAAAGGATACAAGAATCCTAATATGCAGTTTTGCAATGTCCAACCTCGTGCACCTCATCCATCATGCCCATTACTAATTATAATTTCCTTAGCCATACTATTCAACTGACGGAGCTAAGGGGTCCAACGGGGGCCACAGCCCCTCTCAAAGGTGTGTTAAAAAAATCTAGTGCCCCGGAAAGGCGTAAACATGTTCGCTTTCTGTGCTGTGGTGGTTTGCCGTCACTCTGTGTGCGCATGAATCTCAAAGGAATTCTGGCAACTTTTCGAGATTTCAAAGCTACAATGTCTGCCTTTCCAACTGGAAGTGTCCCATGCACATATGGAAACGTAAAAACGTAACGGAAGAAGCCAAAAGGGTCCGTGATTCCTTAGACGGATCCTGACTGATCAAGATGAGCTGTAATTCACATGCTCAAAAAATCACCTCGGCAAGCACTTTATGGGTGAGACCTTTTTTGAAGTTGGTTGCGTACAGTCATACACACACACTCGACAAAGTAATCTCATGTCATTTCCTGAAACGGTTCAGGCGAAAAAAACTGTTGAAATTCGGGCAAGATGAGACAAAAGGTTAATCCCTTTTTTGATTCGAATGCCGCATAAATGTGCAAAAGCAAGTTCGACTCCGCGCGAGTAATAGTAGAATTTTTCCAACAGGCTAAATGACTTTTACGATTCGGCAAAAACCGGTTAGCCCCCCCATCAAAAAACAAATGCAAGGTCCCCTACGCCCGAGGTGGGGACTACAGACCAGTTTCAGGGACATATTCAGTACTTTTTACTTAAAACATGAAATAAAAGGGGAATATCGCAAGCACTTCCACCCCTCACCCAATACATCATGATGGATTACGCCCTCTTGGCTCTATTACCCAATGAGTAGTCGAAGACAATAGTTAACCACCTAAGCGATCAATGTGTGGCTTAAGGTCATTTCGTCTATTATGAAAGAAGTATATGTTCTCGTCTTTTTCATGGGAAGCATTCGAAAGAGGCGTTGTCACCTCATAACCCCCGGCAAAAGAAGGACGACGCCATTTGCCCGATGCCCGATACAGAATCGTCGATGTATGATACTAATCTTGCATGGACATATCGTAGTCACGAAACAGTATTGGCAGGGTATCGACGAGGGCGCATTATCCCCTGGCACCCGGTATTTCCTGTTACAGGGTATCCAACTGCCATTGTATTAACACTGGCACACATTAGTCCTACTGGATTTTGATCCTCATTGTTCCGATGGCTTTGCCAGCCTGACGTGCGTTTTTAATAGGAAGATGAAAAGCTATATGTAAACGCAAAACAACAGGGCAGGGGACGTGCACATTAGGGAGGATACGTGCTGACGTATGGAACTATATAGGCGCGGAGAGGGGCGAAACAATTCTGAGACATGAGAATTTTTGGACGAAAAATTTGAGCGAAACTAATATGAAAAATGACCAAATTGTCTGCGGACTGCCTCAATTACTTCAAGCAAAATGCCCGAAAAATTGCACACATTTTCCATGACAGTGATGTTCAAGCAAATTTTCAATCCAACCCAATTGGAAGGTCCTCGATGGAATAGCTCATGAGCATGGCTATGGTGGAATGGAGGACCACGATGAGAATGTAAGGATTAATCGATCAGTTTCGGAATTTACTGTCAATTCAGTGATTGCATACTGCCATTAGACCTACGTTGGCTCTTTGCGGGTGTATTCTCCACTCCTTGGTTTAGTCGCGGGAAGTGCCGCTCCCTGCAATCGGGGGGGGGGGGGGGGAAGGGTCTGTTCTTTAAATATTAAAACTATTTATCTTGTTACGGTACGCGTCAACTGATAGTGGCGCGAACTGTATGAATGTTAAACGTAGATCAGTCCTTCAAGAGGTTTCTTGAGATATACATTTCAGAAATTAGTGTCAATTTTGGGGGAGGTTGCTTAAGCCAGAAAGAATGGAAGTACCTTTCCGGCCCACTTAGTATCATATATTAGTATAAACACAAATTTTATAGCGCCCTATCAAACCGAAGTTCGTTCAGAGGCGCTTCACAGAAATAAAAAACCTAAAAAGACAGATAAGAAGAGAAACACTACCAATGGGAGACCTATAATACACCAAAATATAAACAATAATATAAGAAATTTGAAAGGGAATTCGTTAAGGCTCAAATTTCCTTGTACCTATACGAAGACCACTGTGCTGGCCCCAAAATTGTACGAAATAAGCAACAATTAGTTCCTTCAAGAACGTTGTTGAAAATACGATTCGGAAAATTATTGCCAATTTTAGGACGTTGTCACTGCCATACAGGAGCTGGGAATTGACGTTTTCCTGCAATCTGAGGGGTCTTGGTAAAAACGAAAATTCCCTTGTATGTATGAGTCCAAATGATGGTGGCGGGCTGGCCAGAATTGAAGGAATGAACATCGATAGTTCCTTCAAGAACGTTCTAGAAATATGAATTCATGAAATCATTGCCCAATTTTAGGGACGTTGCTTTCCTGCCATACGGTCGGGAAATGCCGTTTCCTTCATCGGGGGGTGACTGTAAAACTTATTTTTTTTTTCTTGTACCCTAACGCGTCAACAAAGACGGTGGCTCGGAATTGTCGGATAATACACATTGATCAGTTCCTTCAAGAATGTTTCTTTGAAAGAACAATTCGGGAATTCATTGACGATTGTTGTTAGGGATGTGCGTCTGCCCCATATTTGACCCCCAGAAGTGCGTTTCTGGAATCTGGGGGGTCGTAAAAACTAAATTTTCATCTACCTACGCGCCAACCCATGGTGGCGCTGCGATTAAAATAATATATAAAAATAATAATAATAATTAATAATAATAATAATAATAATAAGAATTAATATAATATAATCATAATAATAATAATTAAAATTTATATAGCGCAATAATCCAACCAGTGGCTGCTCAATGCGCTTTACGGGTGAACGTAAAAAAAACCTAATCAGATCATAAGACAAATAGATAGAAAGCTTAGGATGGTGCTACCCTCATATGTCCCCCCAATATTCCAAACACAGAACGCCGCCCCTGGACCATTACAACTGAAAGAGAGTAAAAAGAATTGGATCAAATGTTCTATGAAAAGCGGAATTTTAACCCTAATTGATCTAGTATTAAAAACAATTTCGCATCTTCGAAACAGACCAGATTTTCAAAAGGGAGATGGACACTCCCTTCCTTATATCCCAATGACGGCGGACAATAACTTGGGAACCCGAGTAACTTTTACCCCAGTACACCAGAAAACCTGGCTACTACGCCCGCGGTACTGTTATTTTTGCTTTTGCTAATGGGTCCGCCCCTTGCTCGTGCTGCTAATTAACAGCTTAGGGTACCGTTACCGCCGGTACATCAGGGTGTAACTGTATAATAGGAATCACGCGATTCGCCTATGAAAAAACTACAAAAATGGTTTAAAAAATTGCAAAAGAAAAAAAATTGAAAAAGAAAAATGACGAAAAATGTAGGTTTTTGTGGAGGGGGTGGGGGAGGGGTCTTTTTTGTCAAGGAGAGCTCAGCATCCCCCAGTATAAAAATAGTTCGCAGGGGCCTGAGCGGAGACCTGACCACGCTGAACCAATGCATCAACATCGCGGTTGGTTTACAACCGAAATCCCACTCTAGTTTTCTGACATGTAAACTTGGTAATGGTGGGTGCAACCTCGATTCCACCATAATTCTGCCTATTGAATCGACGTCGTTAGTGTAACCATACAAATGATTCGAAAGAATACGAATGGCCAGATACTATGACCTTAGCTGATTATAGTCTACAACCCTTCCCGGCCCCTCCACCGTGGTATAAAGCCTCACGATCTCAAAAAACACATGGGAAAGGCTAAGACCGTAGTACTACGTCCCCACTCTATCACCGCGGCGCCACCCAATGAAACAAATCCGGAAATTCCCTGTCGGTGTGAATTCCCTGCACTGCTTCCTGTAAAGTTATAGAATCATTTTTAAGTTATGTGCCTAGTCTAGAATTGTCTCATGGGAGAGCACCCCTTTACCTTTCCAATTCATATATCTCGCCTCAATCATCACATCCCTACCAAGCTTATGATCGCTAACAAACTTAGAATACCCAGGTGTTTGTAAAACACTTCAATGGGGACCACCAGATGGATTTTATACAGTGGTCCTGAAACCTGGGACCTCCTCCCGTCGATATCCGTGGCCAGGGGCGGCGGAGCGTTGTTGAAAAGTGGGGGGACACATGGAATGCCAATTACATCTAGCGGAGCGCACCATCGGTTGGCGCGATCGTACCAAAGAAAAATTTCAGATTTTCATACCCTACAGATCAACGGAAGGACGGCATTGCCCAGGTCAATAGCAAACATCACATGTATGATTTGAGTAAAAAGACAGACAAAAAAGTTGTATTTGTGCATACTAAGATGATTACCGAATATCAAAACATGGCATTTTTTGTTATGACCCTTTTCTACTATGGCTTTGGTACGTGGGATCCAGGGGTCTACCGGAAACGGTTGCTGGTGGGATCGAAAGGGGGAAAAGCCAGGGCCCCCCCGTACGGGACCACTCAAATTGGAGGCAAAAAAAATTTGTACACGAAATTTCTACGAGTCTGTCACTGGAAACGATGCCGGCGCGCGCGAGCGCGCGAAAATTTTTTTGCATGTTCTCCGGGCATTTATCGAGGAAAGGTCTGCAAAAAATTTCAGGCATTTTTTCAGCTTTGCCTTTTCACCTCAAATTTATCCACGAATTTTCACCCGAAATTCTTTTCCATCTCAGGAAAAATGGGGGGGGGGTAGGCCCAAGGCTGTCTGAAATAATTCGAAATGAAACGAAATTGATTCGAAAAAAGTAATCGCATATTAGCAACAACGCCTGAAAAAAAAAAACGCTTTTGTTCGAGAAACAATGAAATATTATTGCACTTTTGGTGCTATTGATTTAAAATTCGAGAAACTCGGTAGAACATGGGTAATCCTTCGACTTCGGCCCTAGTCGGGTCCAGATCTTCACCTTGGGTCCGCACCGGGAATAGTTGGACTGGAGACAATTCTACAACGACGATTATGATTGGTAGACAAAAATTGACCTCAGTTTTTTGAGTGATACAAAATGGGGGCAGTGCCTATTATTTTTATTACGGTACGGGAAAAAAAGTGGGTGGGGGGGCAAAACGATATGAGATCCCCCCACTTTGAAAGTGGGGGGACATGTCCCCGTTCCCCCCACTGTTGACGCCAATGATCCGTGGCATTAGTGCTTCGTTCAATCCGAAATGAACTTGAAACCCCATTATTTCAACTTGGCTTACTCCAAGTATAGGTTCGTGTTTAGCGCAGGTGTTGTATTTTGTTATTACTAGCGCTATATAAATGGTTCTGATGCTACTAGGCCTACTACTACACGGGGATAGGCACACATCCAAATACTTCTTAAAATATGGAGTAGTACCTGACCACTAATTTACTAATACGCCTCGTTATATTCTTCCACCCGAAGGTGGTTCAGCTGACTAAGGAAATCCTTAGTTGGAAATTGCAGCGGCTCCAGTTTTGGTTTAAAGGACACCGGCGGAATCCGCCCACGCTTTCGAAGAGTGCTCGAGTAACGAGGTTAGGGCAGGCGGCTATCCAGGATTTCCAGAAGGGAGGGTCCAACTTGGCGCAGCGAAAATGGCAGTTAACTTTTTCACCTCCACCCTACCAAACACACGAAGTCTTTATACCATTTTTCATTCACTTATTTTCACATGTTCTCTCGAATGTCATGTTTTCATTTTCATTTCCCCCCCAAAAATCTGGGGTTCCGCGCCGTGGGTGAACCGATCGAAGGTATCCGAACCTCACCCACCCTCTGTCAGAACTTGCATTTTTTCAATATAACTTCATGATTAAATTTGCCTAATTGTGTTGTTGTTGTGTAGACCTAATAAGGCGCCCAAGTGCTCAGAAATCTTTCAGTTTGGGTATAGAAAATGTAGTTTGTAGTTATTAAATTAGGGTGGATCTAGATAGCCGCGTGGCACACGGCTTCGTCGAGGTCGGGTACATTTTGGCCGCTACCCATCAGGCTACCCACTGAGGGGAAGGGGGATGCCTCCTGATGGGGTGCACGCAATGACGGCTATCAGGGGGGCGTACAAGAAGTTAACGAGATCCGGTCAATCGCGCGAAGCACGCAAATTTCGGAGTTCACACGAAAGGTGTGCTATATGCGACCCAGATAATGTATCACAGTACACTTCATCCCATGATCGTGTTTACCACATCCCCTTTTCCCACAATTTATTTTGGGGCTAGAACTCTATAGGGAGCAGATGCCTGCCTGCATAGGGGCCGACAATAGTGCGCGCGAACAGCGCGGAAACTTTTTAGGGGTTCTTGTAAATTTTTTGAAGGGTTAGTCTTATGTAGAGGGGCATTCAGCACATATAACACCCACCATAGCTGAGAAGTGGGGGTCCGACTCCCAGAAACCACCTGGATCCACATTATTGGTAGAATGCCATCAGTGTTTCGAAAAAGCTCTGAACCAACAGGGG
>JAODTK010001943.1:0-266060 GCA_026419785.1 Sclerodactyla briareus | reverse complement strand
TTTATACTTACCGAGTGGCAACATCAATATTGAAGCTGCTGCCTTGAACGTGTCGTTGCAACTCGGGCGTTCCGTTGCTGACGTCACCTCTCGTCAAGTTGACCTATGCTTTGATTTTGGTATTTCAGCAAGCCCTAGTTGGTGGAATATGGTGGTTACCTAGGAAAATGTTATGGCTGTCGGTGGAAAGTTTTGGGAAATTGATTACAAGACATTCATTCGGTTTTGATGCGTCGGTTGGTTGTTGTTTACTAAATTGGAGTCGAGCAGGTCTGCTTCTTTCCACTCATATGATCCTCCACGTAATAGACCTCCTACAGCCTCGGTCGTCTCCATCTGAGAAACCCTCTGAATGGGACAGCGGGGGGGGGGGGGGTACTGATTTAACCCTTTTGACAGTGTAACAGTAGAAGGGGAATGGTGTTTTCCCTATTACTACGGGCATGTCCATCAGTCCATGTAACCTTGACTTCAATCAGTCTGTGCCGTACACAGATGGCATACACAATGATTTCCCCTGCCTTTAAAAAAACACAGTAGTGAAATATTGACCATCTCATTAGTTTACTAGGCACCAAACCATAAATTGGTCAAAATAGACTGACTGGCAAGATGTCTGGGACAAATCATTTTTTGGAATATTGAACTGCATGCATGGGCCCACATAGCGCCGCTATAGGTGCGCGGGACCGAGGAACATGAGGAGTATAGTACCTTGGAAATGAACAGCAAAAAAAACATCGTCCTCGATCAGACAAACCACTGAAACAAGGAGTCAACTCCCTATTCGAAGCGGATTGCATCCAGGGGTAAGATATTTAGAACATTGAACTGCGGGCCGGTATGTCCCCAGATTCGTTTTTCAAATAAAGCCTTTTAGGCTACTGCATGTCGCGAAGGTCCCATCCAACCACCCAAGGATATCAGGGAATGGTAATGACACGCCCACGGCCTCAAACAAAAGTGTAATATCGGTGCAGCGACCAATCACCAACCGAATTCACAGCCACAGGTTACCAGTCACCTTACCCCCCCCCCCCCCACACACAGGAAGGGAGTATGTACAACTGCAATGATTAATCGAAACGATTTATGAACAGAAGAACCATAACGCTAGTATTAAAATACATTGTCGTCTGATGGTGACTGACTGAAAAGCGACGGCGGGACGCTTGCCGTGGCTTCCCTACAGAATCGTTTCACAGCTAGTATATCGGAACAACTTTTATATTCACATATCATTGTGGTAGTATATCACAATCGACTTCGAATTGGCACTGGATTTCCTATCGTGTCGTCTTGCATGGGCGTCGGGCCGTCGGCTTTTCCGCTTGCTGCCACCAGACTACACACCTCCCTAAAACCTGAACGGTCTCGGCATCCAAAGACATCAAATTACAGTGGATGTAGTAATAACAACACCTTGTACCCAGCGCTCAATACCTGCGCTGCATGATTGCAGGCCATGATTTTCTACTCAATCCCGCGCGCAGCTCCGCAACCTCTGTTTTTCCTAACGCTAACGCAGTTAGGAATATCATATATTTTTCCACCAACCTTGATATCTGGATACACGCCTTTATGTTTATCACATTGCTGACAATCCAAAAAAAAAAAAAAATGAATGAGAAGTCTGAATGTTTATTTCTGAATAAATGACGTCACTTTATTAGCATCCCTGGCGTATACAACCAACGAACACAAAAGATAGGTATAGGGAGCTTTTGTTGTTCTACTAGATGACGATGACAACGCAAATTTGACGTGGTAATACGTTAGGGCCTCCATGTCCACTCCTAGAGCGCTGAACCATTGACGAGAAATACGTAACGGTAAGCACCACACACCTTTGCATGACTTTTTAAACTACCATGTTGGGTCACTTTTGATAACTTGGCTTATCGGAAATGACAATCCCAACAACCATTACTGGATAAGTTTCCGTGTATTTTTTAGCGAATATGGATGCTGGTATGTCCTCATGCGAGTGTGTGTGAAAAGCTGTATGTCGAACAACATTATCTCGGCTGTGTAAGTTTGCGGAAGTGTGTGTGCCCCCAGGTGGTAGGATATAAGATGTTCTAGACATTAGGATATCAGAGTGAGAGAAATGTTAAAACACCTAACTGTTAGTCCTATTCAGCGAGGGAATTCACATTGATTCTTGGTCCATTTCGCCGATTGGTGGACTAAACATGGCTAACTAGTGAGTACTCGTGAGTCCCCCGTCCCACTTGGGGAGTCAATGGACATGGTACCAATTCTACCCTTCACAGTCCAAAGCCAAAGCTAGCTAGCCTAGCTCAGTCAGAGAGAATTTATTAACACTAATATGTGCCCCCCTGGCCTTGTATTGGGGGAGCCCTAAGTTTAACTGGATTCTCTTTAAAACTTACGAGGCCAACGTATCAGTTGGCTGTTCTTTCTGAGCCAGCAAATTATGGGATAACTTGTGGCTAAAGCCCTGCAAACACTGTTTACATCATGTGCGCAAAACACGTTTTCCGGACCATGTTGCTGATGGAAACAGTCAACTCGCCGCGACCAACTCGCCGCACTTATACCTCTAACTCGCCGCACGTCAATCTGCCTCACGTCAAACTCGCCCCATGTTCCACCATCGCTGCAGGTCAAAAACATGTATATGAATGATGTGAATTACTCCCCTACTATATATTTGTTTTCACCAGGTAGCTGTGAAAGACGTACACAACCCACCATACTAAACATTCCAAGTCCACCATTACTGGATAATAAATAATAATAAATTCATTTACCGGTGTATTGTAACAGTATTGTGGCTAAAAAAGTCAAGTGGAGTCATTTACTAAGAATACAAGTCTGACACTGGACTAAGTGTCGCTGACTGTTTGTTTGACTGATATATTGGCAGTAAGGTATCCCAACGATACCTGGAAATCTTGCAGATGAGACCGTTTACAGACTCCTTGACAGGAGACCTAAAACACTATATATACTATACACAACGTCAAAATATTTCCAAAATATATTTCAAATATCCTAAGTGAACCGGACCAAACCTTCTCCCAAATTATAATAGGCTACTCGAATAGGCCTACCTAATTTCAGAAGAATTTCACAGTAGGGCCCACGATCGATTCAGGTTTGAATGGCGACTGTCCACTTGTTCCGTCCATGCACCTTTATGACGTACAATTTGGTTCTACCTGTGGCGCGTTTTGACGTGTGGCGAGATTGACGTGCGGCGAGGTATACGTGCGGCGAGTATGTCCTGCGGCTAGTTGACTCGCATTCACTTTTTGCTGATATACCGGGACACAATCCTGTCTAACACTGAATCAATCGCGCTCAAGCCACATGTTGCTAAATTTAGGCCTAGCTAGATTTGTAATTATGAGTTGGGCAAAAGCCGGTCAGGGGACAAAATGGCATGCTGTTGAAGATTCAAGTTCCATCTAATAATTATTCTACCTCATTTGGTCCACCTGCCTTCGAATATATTTGGATAAAATTGAAACACAATCAGTATTATAAGCACAGACCATTTTTTGAGAACCTGGCTTGCACTTATTCCTTATTCTGATTACATAATTATATACCGAGTATTCATTTCTGGGTACAATTTTTTTTTGTTAATGAACCTCAACTTTATTCGAACTAATTAAGCCTTTTAACCGACCAATTCATGAATTTCATGTACAAAAACCGATGGCGATTACCTGGGCCACATTTTTTCACCTCCTATAGGGCTAGTCTAGGCCTGGAGTAGGAATGACTGGACCATTTACTACTCAACTACAAAACGGTATAGCAATAATTCGCTTAAGAATTTATCCTGGTTCCTATCCCATAGTACTACCATCGTAATTAGTGATTTTCCTTTCTTTTTTAACTGATCAATTACATTTCACTCATTCCCAGCAAGTGCAGCTCGCAATTTATATATTCCTTGATACCGAAATTCACACTTCATTGCCTCCCAAATCCTTTTCCAGCCACCCTAAATTTACTTAGTTTCCACCATGTACTACTGTATTACGTCAGCCATTCAACGCTCCTGACAAGCTCTGGATGGCAGCCTTCAACAATCTATGGCTCCCTCCGGCTCCCGATGGTGAATAACCTTCCTGACGGTCTTTTAGCATGACCGTGAATTATTGGCAACAAGTTAGACCACATGTATTGCAACATGTTGCCTCTTATTTCACCTAGTATGTATTGTCAACATTTTTGGGTACAAGGTGTTTCAGCAACAGTTAACAGTTTACTCAGCCTTACATCATTCTACTTATAGTACTATCATACAGCAGTGCTTCGAAAAATCCCCTCTGCGCCGGTACCCGGGGCCTTCCACTTCGTGCCCTCGGGTTACTGGATTTCAGTTGCAATGCCCGTCAGGCTAACCGCAATCTGTAGTTGCTTTTTTTCAAAAGTACAGTATTACGGAGCCCCATATTATATATCCAACACATAATCAGCAATACAAGTTCGGTCGCCCAAATTGCGATACAAGTGTCAGATATTTTACCATTTTCCTGCACTACGATTGACCGTTGTAAACAGTTTTAAAATATCATCAGTGGATGCATCTCCAATAAAGCGCGATGGCCCTCCCCACTAATCCTTGTGGCGGCCTCTATCAGCCCATCCGCGGCACGCGATGCAATGAATTTATGACACAAAATCACTCCAGAAAGGTTAATGCACATAAAATGCACGATAGTTTAAGAGAAAACATGTGTGGCTTCCCAACCATATACTTTTTGTCGTTCTAACTATCAACCAGGTGTTTACGTAAGATGCGGGACTCGCGCGATTTTGCACCATTTCTGCATACTAATATCATCGTGTTTCAGACATCGTAACGTAACACTACAGGGCATGAGAGAAAACCCCATTCGTCTTTCGCACATCGATAACTTTCATGATTTTGTAGAACGGTGCAAATGCACACATGATATGTTAACCATTTGGAATGGGACCCATTCCACTGTGAAATAAAACGGTAAAATCTGCAATCTGAAACCATTTAATAATCTCAAATAATGGAACCGGCATGTAGATGGTTGATAGCAATCACATTTCACAAAAGATGAATCATGTTATTTGCTGGTGTCTCATTCAGGTAGGTGACTTTTCTTTCTTATCTAGGCTAATTGTGGTCCCTGTACAAAACTATAGGCAAGTTCATAGCTTAGGCCTACTGCGGGCTCCTTGTGGGAATTGTAATGCCATTAAAAATCTATCATTTTTTTGTTTTTCTCATTTATTCACCAAATACAAGAAAAAGGTTGCCGTTGAAGGATTTGCCCTTTCGGCGACAGTCCCGTAGCTATAGGATGGAAGCAGGAATGGTAATGGCCATGGGTTATCATTCCAGGTTCCCCACTGACTATATTACAGTAACTTGTGTAGGCAATATTTGCAATGCAATTTCGATTGGAGAGAGGGAGTCAGGAGACAATTGGCCCAATGGCAGGGAGGCTAACCTTTCAGAACAGATCCTTCTATTGTAACTGGCAAGTTCGGTGTCAACCATGCATTGTACAGAAACATTCGCTGATCTATTTTCTGAGAACCCCCCCCCCCTTGATTTCAAATTTCGAAATAAAAATTTCAGCTATTGGGAGCCCGAAGGCTAATAAATTCGAAATATTTTTTTGAGCACTGTAATACAGGTAGTCTGTGTTTGGTATTATTGTGTCACAATTGGTTACGGGGGCTGACTATCGTAACATTAACTTAGCCAGAGTTTTAAAAGGGGTACGCGACTGTGTAATATAGGTCCGTGGTACTGGAATACAGTCGCGAGTTAGTGTTCTGGCCACTGTGTTAATTTTTATTCTACTTGAGTGGTATTGCCAATATTCACATTCGCTATACAAGACGACACTTGCCACACACATACATAGTACAGTAGCCAGTGTTGTAGCCAAGGCCGCACCATCCGAGGCCGAGACCGGGCCAGCTGCACATATGTTAACAATGTTAAATTTTAACTGGGTAGAATTGTCACCCTTCATTGCGACATAAAACAAGTGCACTTTTTAAATGTCTTCATAGCTAGACTATGACCTTTAACATTTTCAGCTCAAACCAGCTACATGTATGCTGGTTGGACTATTGGATCTGCATGTCACTCTATCTACTCTATCTAGTGTGACAACAATTGCCTTTCTAGCCAAAACAGGTCTTTTGCGATGGATGTCGACCAAACTTGCACACAAGTTCATAGGTTTAATGAGACAGTTGACCTGTCAGTCAAGGGTCGACGGTCAAAGGCCCATTCTTTAAAATTTCACACAATAGTACTTGAAAGGTATCTCCTCCCATAAACTTCAAAGTTACATGTAATGGTCCTCAGGTAAAGGGCAAATGGGGGTGTTCAGCTTGGGGATGTGTTTGGTTTGAGGTGTTCAGGAATTTTTGGTCCAAGGTCCACTTGGGCCCATTTCATGAAATTTCACACGAAGGTACTTGAAATGCAAAAAGTTACATGTATTTGGTCTCTGGTTAGAGGAGCTATTGTGGGTGTTGGGAATTTAGGAGCTTCAATGGGATACCACAAAATCTTGTGTATCTCCTACAAATTCTGTTGCACACTGCTGGTGTTCAGTCATAATGATGGTCTGATAGCCGTTCCTTAAGGGTGCTCAGAGATTTTAGGTAACCAAAAGCCAGTGTGGGCCCCGGGGCCCGTCATTTGGAATATTTATTAACTGCTAAGACATCTTGGTCATTTCAAGATCAAAGTCAAAAGTCATTACAGGGGTACAATAGGCTATTGTTTGAAATTGTCCTAATGATCTTGAACATTTATCACATAATTGTACATGCGTCTTGGTACATTTGTGCGGTTTGAGCTACAGGACCATTGGTGATCTAGTTTTTGGGGTGAATTGTGGTCAGAATTGGGTGAAACTGGAAATTGTTTAAAATTGATAGTTGGGCGAATTTTAGCTTGTTAACACAATAACTCGACCTCAATTGGATTGCAGTTTATGCTTGGTATGTGAGTTCTCCATAATGAGCAGTGTTGGCGGCTCGAGACGGCCTGAGGCCAGTTTTTGCGGCCTCGGAGGATGCGGCCTTGAACTCGTAGCTTCCAGCCTTGGGTTTTGGGCCGAGGCCGGGTCTAGGCCGGACAATGTTTTTCTGGCTATTAAAAAAAAATCTGTCACAAAATGATACTTCTGTTTTGAAATACATGACAAATTGAATTCTAATTTAACGTAGCATACTCGGTATCACCCAAACGACTGCCGATAGAATGTACTGACGCTGCACTCGGCCCGCCGTTCGCCCAGCGAGTCCCCAGTGCAGTGCTAGATTGCCGGCTGCCTAGCAAGCTAGCTGTGCTGAAGTACTTGCACTGCACAGTGCAGACATACGCATATGAACTAGCTTTGTGTACAGAACAGTGAATCCTTCACCGGTGCGGCCACATGTGAAAACTCACTCACTCATGGGGGCACATGCTTGGAAGACTAGGCCTACAATCCCCGCCAAAAGTAGTTGGAAGACACTATTTGGTATTATCTGTCAAATTAGCCTATCTGACACTGTAGTCTGTAATAATTAAAATCGCACCAAATTATTTTGATTTCTTGACTTTAGTCAAAGGAATCTATGCAGTATGCCAGTTGTGTGTGTGTGTGTATGATGCCTGGCTTGTTAACACGAAAACTAGACCCCACCTTGGTGGATCACGTCAATACTGATATGGGTTCCCCATAATGAGTACATGGATCCATATCGTTTTGGCATCAGGGCAAACTCCCTGACACACCACAATAACTCCCTGACACACCACAATTACTCCCTGACACACCACAATTACTCCCTGACACACCACAATTACTCCCTGACACACCACAATTACTCCCTGACACACCACAATTACTCCCTGACACACCACAATTACTCCCTGACACACCACAATAACTCCCTGACACACCACAATTACTCCCTGACACACCACAATTACTCCCTGACACACCACAATAACTCCCTGACACACCACAATTACTCCCTGACACACCACAATTACTCCCTGACACACCACAATTACTCCCTGACACACCACAATTACTCCCTGACACACCACAATTACTCCCTGACACACCACAATTACTCCCTGACACACCACAATAACTCCCTGACACACCACAATTACTCCCTGACACACCACAATAACTCCCTGACACACCACAATTACTCCCTGACACACCACAATTACTCCCTGACACACCACAATAACTCCCTGACACACCACAATTACTCCCTGACACACCACAATTACTCCCTGACACACCACAATTACTCCCTGACACACCACAATAACTCCCTGACACACCACAATAACTCCTGACACACCACAATTACTCCCTGACACACCACAATAACTCCCTGACACACCACAATAACTCCCTGACACACCACAATTACTCCCTGACACACCACAATTACTCCCTGACACACCACAATAACTCCCTGACACACCACAATTACTCCCTGACACACCACAATTACTCCCTGACACACCACAATTACTCCCTGACACACCACAATTACTCCCTGACACACCACAATTACTCCCTGACACACCACAATTACTCCCTGACACACCACAATTACTCCCTGACACACCACAATAACTCCCTGACACACCACAATAACTCCCTGACACACCACAATAACTCCCTGACACACCACAATAACTCCCTGACACACCACAATTACTCCCTGACACACCACAATAACTCCTGACACACCACAATAACTCCCTGACACACCACAATTACTCCCTGACACACCACAATTACTCCCTGACACACCACAATAACTCCCTGACACACCACAATTACTCCCTGACACACCACAATTACTCCCTGACACACCACAATAACTCCCTGACACACCACAATAACTCCCTGACACACCACAATAACTCCCTGACACACCACAATTACTCCCTGACACACCACAATTACTCCCTGACACACCACAATAACTCCCTGACACACCACAATAACTCCTGACACACCACAATTACTCCCTGACACACCACAATAACTCCCTGACACACCACAATTACTCCCTGACACACCACAATTACTCCCTGACACACCACAATTACTCCCTGACACACCACAATAACTCCCTGACACACCACAATTACTCCCTGACACACCACAATTACTCCCTGACACACCACAATAACTCCCTGACACACCACAATTACTCCCTGACACACCACAATAACTCCCTGACACACCACAATAACTCCCTGACACACCACAATAACTCCTGACACACCACAATAACTCCCTGACACACCACAATAACTCCCTGACACACCACAATAACTCCCTGACACACCACAATAACTCCCTGACACACCACAATAACTCCCTGACACACCACAATAACTCCCTGACACACCACAATAACTCCCTGACACACCACAATAACTCCCTGACACACCACAATAACTCCTGACACACCACAATAACTCCCTGACACACCACAATAACTCCCTGACACACCACAATAACTCCCTGACACACCACAATAACTCCTGACACACCACAATAACTCCCTGACACACCACAATAACTCCCTGACACACCACAATTACTCCCTGACACACCACAATTACTCCCTGACACACCACAATAACTCCCTGACACACCACAATAACTCCCTGACACACCACAATAACTCCCTGGCACACTACAATAACTCCCTGACACACCTCAATTATGATGAATTGCCTAACACAGTAATATACCATTTGCGGGTCATCAGTACAAAAATTGCTATTTCAGTGATTTCTCAAACTTCAATATGAATAACATTTCCCCGCAAAACACTGTAAATGTTCGGGGATTATTATGGTTTCGTGGTGTAGCGCAGTTCCGCCGCGCGGAAATTAGGCGTTGAGCGCAATAATCTTCAAGCTTCATACGATCTGAAATTTGGTACACATGTACGTCCTGGCAAAATCTCGGATTAGTTCGAAAGTGGGATACTGCATGCGGTGTCCCGTATTGCAGGTTTTGAATAAAAAAACAACAGAGTGGTTACGATCCACATGGAACTTGGTGGGTGGGGACCAAAAAATGATCCAGAAAAATCATGACAGTGATTTTGAGGTCACCGGAGGCAAATTGGTCGTTTTTTCGGTGGAAATCCGGAGTTAGTCTGATTTACATGAAACTTGGAGAGTGGGGACAAAAGTTGGTCCCAAAAAACATGACGATAATTCAGGTCACCAGAGGTCAAATTGCATTTTCGGATGTTTCTAATTTGTCGGATTGAACGAAACCTTGTTTGTTCCCTGCATGAATACGGAGCCTGAGGTTTTACTTTTAAATGGTATCAATTCAACATGATAAGAGTGATGAGTTGTTCTAAATGTTGGGAGGGGCTGAAAACTAGGTTTGTTGGGTTTGTCCCAGGCATGTATCTCATGTGATGAATGGAGATTGGAGGAATCACGAAATTTTCTAGCCTGTCATTTGACATTCTCTTCGTGTTTCGGGCAGCTATAAGTGGATCCTTCCATGGGACCTTGCTCTCTGTGTGATAGAGGGAAAAATGAATAATAACTCCACATGCCAAGACGAAGAAAAGAAGTAACGGTAGGAGTTCTTGCAGGGAATTGCTTTCCTGGCTCCACATTGCATTCCAGTATCTACTCATTGCGCAGCCAATCAGCGAGTCTGCCACTGTGATCCCTGCTCGCAAGATGATTGGCCAGCAAGGTGCACCATAGTATGACAATTTAATGCATATGGGTGCATTGTCCATGATCATCTACCAGTCATTTTGCATAGTGTTGCGCTGTGCAAGCGGTTTCCTCATTGCCATGGTCCCTCCCCCCCCCCCCCTGCGATAAAAGTGATGGGCACTGTCTTGACGCCTCCACTGATTATTACCTGCTCACAATGCCAGTATCGGTAGCAACACTGCTGAACTCTCTCCACACATGAAGTGAGTAGGGAGAAACAACTATTAGAATCTTAGGTGCTGACGAGATCCGAACCATGTCTGAACATCACCACCTCGTAAAAGGGATTAAATTATCTCGACTGCCACCCACGTTCACGGCTACAGGTACCCATTTCTTTTATGTTACCCCCCGTCCCCCTGTGGACACAAACCGCATGTCGGTTTTTCGACACAGTATATCCTGCGCGGAATGCCCGAGCTGGATTTGAAGAGAAAAAAAGCCACCTTGCCCCCATGGCCTTACTGTAAGTCTAACATATATACTTTACCTCAATGCTGGCTTGATACTAAAAAATATTACAGCGTCCCGCAATTGAAATAGTGTGAAACACTTGGATAGCAATTTTGGAGCAAGCATTGTGGAAAACCTGTATGATGTCAATAATTTTGTTGCTAACTGTCTTTCTTTTAACCGCTGGCACGTCCAGAAGTTTGTGAGCAATTTCTGCTGTGAGATCAGTCTGGCGATGTGACAACCAGATCTCCCCAAACTCTGCCGCCTCTGCAAGGTTAGTTTACAATTTGAAGGTCAAATATAGAAGGGAATATGTCCAGGAGGCTGGGTGGTAGAATTGCGAAATTTCTCAGCCTGCTACCATATATTGTAGGGCTTTCCTGTTTTCAAAGGTCATCCATACAAAGTTCAAAATTTTTCTGTGTACAGGAGATGATGAAAGAAAGGTGAATTAGATGCCTTGAATTTCATGGACATGTTTCAAATTTCAATTGAATATCTCTGATGTGTGAGTGACCATACAACAATAATTCCCAAACTGGTGGGATTATTTATCTATCTATATATTCACTGTCATTTAACTGTCTCCATACATTTATGCCTTTTATGCTACATAGATACTGTATTCAATACTACAATTTTGGTCCATAGAGACGAACACATACTTGTGCTTGAATACACGTAGTACTTTTCTCAAAAAATAACAAAATACAACAGTTGACCAAACAAGCCATTATTCCACAATTTCGAGAGAGAGGCGGCTACTCTGACTGCCTAATAAGAGCTTACCGTGTCTGCGACTGGCCACCGTAACGTGGCTGATGATGAAGACTGATTCTGCAGAATGCGGCGTGTGCCGCGATGGGAAAGAATTGGATTACGGTATCGAGACAACTGAGCTGACCGAATGGCAGTGGTCTCATGTTGTGGTAGAAGTGCAGGGATCAGGGATTATCCTGCATGGCATGGGTGTGTGTTAATGTTGAACCCTGATGGCTGGGGGGGGGGGGGGGGTGGAGGAGGTGGTAAATTGCTCAAATTGCTCCCATGTAAGAAAGCTTAGGATTGGTGATATGCCTATGTGGAGATTGCGACGATTAGGTGTTACTCAATTTTTGCACTGTACTAGATTTTTACCGTTTGTCACAATCATGAAAAACGGCAACGAAAGGGGTAAGGGGGGGGGGGGGGTTAGGGGGGCATCATGATGATTTCATAAGAGGAAATACTAATATTGATCTTTTTTTGTTCAGAACCAATGTATATTTATGACAGGTAAATTCCAGAATTAATATGTCTGAAATAGCATGAAAATATTTACACCTAGGTGATCATAAAAGTGATGAAACCACTCACATTTGTTTTTTTTCCCCAACTTCCCAATTGCCTCACATTATGTTGCCGGTCTGTTTCTTCTCATTTCACCTCTCTTCTTGTGAAAATGTCCTGTCACCCTTTTCCTATTGCCCTGTGTGTAAAATCTATAAAGGCTAATGTACTGAAAGTGATCATTACATATTCAAGGAATTAAAATTCGGAAAGATTCTGCAACAAAGGAATAAGAAAGGGAAGAGAGAGGAAGAAAGAGGGGTTAGGAATTGGACAACTGTGCACTATCTATTGGTGAAGATTCATGTACCTTGACAGGTTCATAAATCATGCATGATTACCACCACACACAAAAAACTAGTGTAGAAAACAGGTCAGAACGAAAGTTTGTCACATAGTGCTGTGGAAATGTAATGTTATAGGGAGTAAATGGATTTTTGAATTGCCTTGGTCAGATTGGAATTTGTAGGAATTTTTCAATGGGGACTTCATGGTTCTGTATATAATTTGCCCTCTATTGTCAGATGAAATATTTTTATGAAGTAAAATTTCAAAGCCCCCTACCCCCTCAAATAAAGATTTAGGTGGATAACTTTCTCTTGTGACTTAAATATATTGCAGATAGACTGCGGAAATCATGCCACATTTTGGTGAATTCTTGTCGTGATAACTTAATTTTAATTTTTCATTTGTTGTTCAGGTCCCTGTCACTGTTGCCGAGATAGCTGAGGAGCATTCTGCCCCCAGTGCCGGTGGTGACGGAGAGGACAGAGAAGGAAGAAGCGGCCAGACATCCGAGAACTCTCCAGGAGGCCTTCCTACAGGTATTGTAGCGTAGCCTCTCCCTCCTCTCTTTGACAGGAAACCTCCCTCCCCCCTCCAACCCCTGCATCCCCAACCCCTAGCTGCACCACTCCAACCCCTGCTGTGTCCGCTGAGAACATTCTGGTGCTCACGACACGTAGAGTACCACTCTTACCCTCCCCTTCCCCCAACCGACAATATTTACCCAATAACTGTGTGACACTTAATGATGAAACACTTTGTGAGTATGGTTACTTCATTCTTAAATTTCAAGATTCAGGGTCAAGGAGATCTTCAATGTGTAAATTATATGATTTTTGCGGCATCTAAAAGTTTGTTGAATTTTTGTTAACTGATGGGGGAGTCTTACTTAAGTCTCCTATGGTGGCATGAGATAGTAGAAGTAGAAAATGGGGCACTAGAAGTCAGTGTCTAATCTGCAAATTTAGGCTATGTCAAGTAAACATTCCCACCAAATGTATTATTCCTTCAGAAGACATGGTCACCAACAGTCCTGATGAATTGAAAAGTGGTCATGATAGTGACATCAGAGGCAGGGCCCTTAGGGCTGGCAAACTATATCACCTCTATAACGTTTCCCGATTTGCTGTTATTAATTTGCTGACCGTTTGCTCTTTCACAACTCTTAAGATGGTTGGGCTTTGAAAACATACCAAATGCAAGATGAATCAAACATGATCGGGTTAAAAAACCCAAGACTAGCGGTTCATAACCACATGTTTCATTCCATAGGCAGAACCTGACATGCTGCTGAGGCACGGCTGTGGTATTAAATAGTAGCGCAATAACCGCTGCAAAAATTTATCCGATTGATCTGAAAACTTGGTACACATGTCCGCCTAGTGAAATCTTGGATGAGTTCGAAAGGGCATCACTGCAATTCTGGCGGCCGCTAATTTGCATAATTTATGCGAAATTCAAAAGTTAGTGGATTCGAAACAAAAATTGATGGGTATGGCTTATAATTGATCCCAAAAAATGTGGAGGTCATTTCAAGGTCATCGAAGGTCAAATTTGCAAATGTATGCCGATGTTCAAACATTGTCAGATTGAACGAAACTTGGTTGTTGTTAGGGACTATGGATGATCCCGAAAAAGGGGAGAGCATTTCCGGTCATAAGAGGCAATTCGCGAAATTATGCAATTTTCCAAACTTTGTCAGATTTGATCGAAACTGGGGATGTGATCTACATTTGTTCCTCACACAAGTCTTTCAAAAGCCCATCGTTGGCAACTTTGCATAATCATGGGCCTATTAACTCCTTGGATTACAACAAAACTTGGTGGAAGAAATTTATCTTGGTTCTGACCAAATTGGGGGTCTTTATTGTCGGGTTAGATACTTCTTCCAATGATTGCTCAAAGCGGGGGATATACAGGTGGGCGGTTTACCTGCATACACATGTCTAGGCATACTGTAATTTTACCTCCCTTATGTATGATGTTCTAAAAATCCCTGAGGAATATGGTATTAAATAAGATTCAAATTACTACTGTTCTATTTTTACAGGAAATTATTTGCTAGACAGTAGTGCGCACCTGATACAGGGAGTACATTGTGGTACACGAGTTATATACAATCCCCAACCACACACGAATACGAGCTACCTCACAGTGTGAAGAGACAAAAACAATAAGCGTTCTACTGACATTCATGAAAAAATTTTGTAAAACGTTTTTACTTGCCAGTATTTTTTCCCAACATTGCATCATGCGAATCGAAATTTAAAAAAGATTTTGATCAGCTCTGTGTTAACACAGGGTTCCCATAGGCTCATGAAAATCTGGAAAAGTCATGAAGAGTTTCATCAATAAAAGTCCAGACTTGGATAAGTTTGAAATTCTGTGAAAAGTTGTTGGAGTCACAGGAAAAGAAAAGTCATGGAAATTTTCAGAAGTGACGTTGTTGCTTTCTAGAGCTGTTCAACGTTGTTGCTCCGGCTTATCGTTCTTGGATGTTCAGTTGGAAATTCTGTGTGACTTGTTATAGAGAGGTAATGAAAATCCTTTAATTGCCCTGAAAAAATCATGGAATTGATTGCCCAGGAACCCTGTAGGAAACCGGCGTGTTACTATTTTCCCCTAGCCTTGTACTTCATCTAAATGTGAAGAACTACCAGTCCATCCAAATGTGTTCTCTCGTCTGATACTGCGGCATTGATTTTACGCAAACGGCTGATAGTCCAGTTGCAACACTAATTTTCCCGGGGAGTGAGAATTCAAACTGCAGCCGCGACAGGGCTACCTTGACAGATCAAAGGGGTAACACCCACTTCCAAAACACTGCCTCAATGCACTGAAAGCACTATCATGGAAAACTGTTACTACACCCAACTATGGGTGTGTGTTCACCGTGTGGTTACTGCGCGGATTCTGTGCAAGCAGGGATGTGCATGTGACCTGGACACACCTGAGCATTTTAGGTTGGGAGACAAATTCTCTCTCACACGGTTGGCCTGCAGCAGAAGTAAGATCCATACTATTATCCTTTTGAAGCAGTTGAGAGTGTTCTATTTTCTCAGCCACATTATTCTCACTCGGTACTGAGACTATTCCACACGGGTAACCTCAAGTCTCACCTATTCTACGTTCTCATTTAGCATTCAGTGCTAAGCAGGGGTAGCACAAAGCCCAAAATGGAGTAGTGGGTCCGAGCATAGGATTCGGGACCCCTTAAAAAATCCACATCTCTGAATCTAAGGGGTCCAGCTTATTTTCAAGGGGTCCATTCATCTGATCTTAAGAGTCGGCATTTATTAATTCATTATTTGCAGTCGGGAAATGATGTTGCTTGTCATTATTAGACTAGGCCTATATTTATTCAACCCAGTGTAGCCCACCCCACAATCAAAGGATGGGGCCACATCCCAATTCCAAAGAATGAAGCAGAAGTGCACCAACAATCCTAAGGCCACCATCATCCACTACACAATTTTATTAAAAGAGGCTTTCAAGATAGCACGCAGAAGATGCAGGAATATACCCCACAATATACTGCACTATCAATAATCCCATTCGAAAAAAAGGTCTCTGTTCAACATCGTGCGGTGTGTTCAATTGAATGATATTAGATTCGTAACGGTTAGCTACATTAGGTACCAACTGTACTCGCTTGTATGTGATGTTGTTCTGTTAATGACAACGCAGAGTCAGAGGGAAGTTCTCTTCACAGAATAGCATCATTAGATATCTACGTAGCTTAAGTTATGTCCCCAATCATTGTCTCAAGGGCCTCACGTTTAAGGGGGGGGACTGGCTATAGCTATCATATGCTGGCTACGCTTCAGTAACAAACACCAAACTAGAGTGAGCTAGCTGGCAAGCTGGCAACACCCTGATCTTTAAGCTAGCCTCAGTAACAAAGCCTGTGTACGCTAGCCCCACACAGACCTACACGTCATTTAAGCAAGCTCGAGTTGGTGTTTGTTGGTAAAAGAGCCTGAAAAAATCCCTTGTACGATTCGGGCACGTGCAGGTACCGTAGTAGAGGAGCTATATAAACTCAATATAACAGTAGCCAATGCCCTCAACAGCGCATAGCTGGGCTCAAGAGGGACCAATGTTAGGCCTAGTGTTCTCATTCAGTACACCAAAGACTATGGTAACATAGCCGAAACCAGTCCCCAAAGCATCGTGACAGAATTTGGCCTAACACTTCCAACTATTATTAGTTCGGAATCTGTGCTGTGACCAGCAAAAAGATAGAGAAATTGATCTTCACTCCCCTCGCTCAAGTTAGCAAAGTAAAGAATAACTAGCTAACGTACGGTGGAAAACTAAACAGTCTAGCAATCAATATAAAGCCTAGCATAAGCGATAAGTGCATTGTCCTAGTCCTTGTTTGCAACGTTGTTGTGGCATTGTGTTTATGACACTTTTTATTTGCACTACAAGTAGGTGGGAAACTGCAGTCAAACTTCCCGTAAAAAAAATCTGAGGCATAAAATTTCTGTGCGTCCGAGCACGGAGATTGGACGCACTGGCGAGAGGCTTTTGTTGTTTTTATGACGTCCGACCAATGTAAACAAAGCGACCTGGACGCGCAGACGCGAAAAACGCAAACACGACCCATGGTGCTAAGATCGATTTGGTGGAGTCATGGCACTCGATGCGTTTTATCATCCTTATCGTTGTTTGTCTCTCGTAGGAGGCTTAACTGACACCTTCTTCTGAGACGAACCAACTGGTCACGCATCGAAGAGGAACCTGCAGCCACCACGGAGGAAGTTGGGAGCCTGGCACCAAACCATAGCGACTGGCAACTCCATCCAGAACTTTCCTACCTGTGAGTGATAGGTTGGCTTCACGATATACAGTTTGTTCCTATCTGCACTATATATATATACCATTTGTTCCTATCAATCACTATATACATCGTTCCCATCATTCACTAATAAATTAGTTCCTATTATCACTATTATATATTGTTTCCTATCATTCACTAATACATTGGTACTATCATTCACTATATACATTTGTTACTATCATTCACGATATACATTTGTTCAATGACAGATTTTGAGAACATGTATCTTTATCTAGACTACATGAAAAAAATATCCCGGTCTCTGTCCGAGACTGGACCTAGCTGACTGGACAAATGAACGCATTTTATACTGTCTGTATTCCCCTGATTTGGACTGGCTACACATATATGACAGGTACAATTCTGTTAGACCTCCTCAGCTGAAATTGTACAGGATTTCCCATACCATTAGGCAGAACCGAAGCTCATGAACATATGCCCAACCCCTATTCTGGGAATTGTTGACGTTACGTCTTGATTCCAGCATCGTCTCTACCGGGGGGAGGGACATCCATCTGCTAAATCTGAGAGCGCAGTCCAGGGGCTGCAGCATTAACCATGTACTAACGCAGGGGGGAAGGATTCCACGGGGGCCATGTACAGCAAATACAGACGCAGGATGGGCCCCAACAGATATCGTCCCTGCAGCCACAGGTAATTTCAAGGGCGTTCGCACTATCTGTTTCAAATTATTCTCTTTTCAAACATAATGATGAATGAGACGAGGGTTGCTGCCATTTGATATGGGGAACTAGACTGATGACAGGATAGGTATGTAGGGGGTACGAGCAGGATTTTGAGAAAAGTGGGGGTTTGCACGTCACTATATGGGTTAGTGTAAAATACATGTGATTCTAGACTTGGGGTAATTTGGGGGGTGGGGAAAGGCTTTTTTGGGTAATTTAGGTCAAGATGATTAATGGAGGCAAACCTGTGACCTGGATCAAGACAAAAGGGTATTAATAGTGCAGAGGTTGGGCAAGTCAACCAAAATCTGTTCGAGTCAAGTCACATTGACTCAAAATATGGGCAAGTCAAGCAGTCACTTTACAAACCCAATAGGAGCAAGTCATGCTCATGGGCAATTCACCTCACCATTTTTCAACATCAGGTCACAATTAAGTGTTGGATTCAGTTGTAGCAGTAATGCCAAACACAAATGTCATGGTTACCCCACGCTCCACCACGTTAGGCCCCTCAACAAGGGCAAAGCGCGCTGTAACTATATAAAGTTTCTTATCCCCGCTGCTATCAAAGAACTCTCCCTCCTCCCCTCTCCCGCTCCGCCGTTCGCGCACTTGCCCCGCTGCCCCTATTGTGTGATGCATCGTCATTCGACTTGATGACAAAGCTCACTCAGCAGCTAGTGTAAACCATCACTGTGAGCCTGTCTGCTGTACGCAGTACTCCAGTTTGCTCTCAAGTGAGTCTCGACGAAGGATGTTCGTAGAAATCGCTCTTGTAACTTTTCAATGACATCGAGTGAGGCTCATCACTCTGACTGTGTATTTTATTCTAGTTTATTTACACACTAAATATGTCTTCAGTCGCGTAATCCATCGTGATTAATTCTCCTCCTTGCAATGTTATTATTACACAACAAGTATGATAGTGATTGCTGGAGCAATCGAAAAAATACTTGCGATTGGTCGTTTTTTATGAATGCTATGAATTTGTTCACTGTAATAGCCTATGATGGCACAATCATGTCATTGTTAATATCTTGGAGTAATTTACAACAAGTCAATAAAAAACATGAGAAATCACCGAACCGCGTCGCGGCGGAAACCGCACATTTACCATATCGCTTATTAAGTTTTTTTATACTGTTTTTCTTTCAGTCAAAAACGTTTGTTCATTTTAGATTTTGATCTGTATTTACTACTGAATTCTATTCATGAAGACTTCATAATATCCGGTTTAGCCAGATGCACTGGCCTTGAGAATTCCTTTTGTTTGCAATGCTTACGGCGGCTGATGCTAAGTTCTAACTTATTACCAAGGCCGCAACTGCTCATTGAAAGTGGGGTGGGAGAGGGATCCAAGGGAGGGGGATCCGAAGTTTTGTAATGAGCGATTTTTGTGCGGGAAAAGTCTTCATTTAGGATAGAGGGGTGCCCTCATAAAAGTTTATGGGGACCCGACCTTCCAGCAGCTTCTCATCGCGAACAGTATGTCACACTACGACCGTTTTAAAAATGTTCCGGTCTGTCGTGACGTTGTATAATTTATACCTTCTTGTGCAGCTAAGTAAACAACTAATAGTAGATCGTGGCCATTCAAGGCGCATCTACTTGTTGGAATTGAGGCGCCAGAGCAGTAAATAACAATGTTTTGTGGGCGATCAAGCTCTGTATGGACGTCAAAAGTTGGACACCCCCCCCCACAACCAACACGTCAAAGGAGCTAGCGCTTTCATCGTGAATGAATTGCACTTATTTGCGTACATGAGCATGTCTGTGTGCGGCGGCCACCTACTGACCTTAGTGCTTGTCAGTTTGTCACCTTGCAGAAGCAGAGTGCCTGTCAGTTAGGAGAGCCCCACTTTTTCCGGTATGCGGCCGAAATTTTCCGTATTTTTCCATTTTGTAACTGTAAATTGGCATGATGTTTAATACTAATTGGAACCATATTTCTGCCACGCTTTAAGGATGAGGAAGGCGAGAAGAAACCCGTATTCCTCGCCAAAGTGTGGGCCCCTACAATAACGAAAGCCGTATATACATACCCGGGAATTTGCTGTCATTTTCAATACTTCTTTTAAGCATTGCCGTCATAATGTGGGAAAATGTCCTACCTATTTTCTCAACGCTCAAATTTTTTCATATAAATCCAAATTAAGCCAATAGATCCAAGGAAAACGGGCTCTGTAATACATCCCCCGGGTAGTAGGAACTATACTGTAAGACGATTAACATAGATGATCGGAGATAAACATGCATTGCGCAGTAGATAAATCGTAGGAATGACTCTTGCTGGATCTTTTGCCGGTTCCGTTTGATTACAATGTTACTGTTGCACAACCCTTTGTTTGACCGACTAAAACAGCGGCGCCTCGGTGTCTGCCTGGCCCCACACCAACTGTAGAATTGTTTACAGTCAAATTCCCCAGCAGGGTGTCGTAAATGGGCGTAAACTACCGCCGGCCGCGGCGAATTGTGTAGTCTACGGAAAAACGACAGAAAGCAATTAGGCGCGTTTCGGCATGGGAAAGATTCGTGCAAGAGGAACGGATCCCCGCTGCGAAGTTTCACGCCCATAGGGCGGAGCACTGCGTGGGCATGTAGAACAGGCACCAATCGAGAGGAGGTTTTTGAGGGGGCCCGAACAATGATCATGATTTTTTTTTTCAATTCATGAGGCATTCTGTTCCTATATCCGACCCGTTATTCTTAAAGTGCAAATCTCCTTAAAATGGTCTGTTATTCTATATGATAAAAACTTTTATCGAGAGCTGTACATAACAGAGCACAAAAGTCCGATATTCATAATAGTAAGAGGGGCACGAATTTCATAACGCGAAGAGGTTCGTAATCATAAGAGCTAAAAGGGACTGTTATATTCATAACAGCAAAAGAGTTCCATTATTCATAATCGCAAGTAAGGCAGGTATTCGTAATAGTGAATGAGGGTCCGTAGTTCAATAATCGCAGCAGAAGAGGTCTATTCTTCATAAAAAATTCTCAATAATATACTTGCATGCAGATTAGTATACATTGTACTACTCAAGGTCGGCAAGTTGGGGGGAGGGGGGGAGCAGGTCCGCGGTCGGCAAAGTTTGGGGGGGGGTCAATCCGTGGGCGAAGCCACGACCGCCCTTGTTAGCCTTCCTATCAGGACCCTTATGATCATGATGATCAACATTGAGACTGCCCCCCCCCCCCACACACACAGTGCACACCCTTTTTGACATTGGTATTCTAGCGTTTTGTCATGCGATATCGACCCAGATCAAAACGACAACAGGTTTTGCCTTGTGAGAGCAATTGCACCGGGCTCTTTATGGGAGATAATGGCCGGATTAGGGGCCAGCCAAGGGTGATACGGTGAGCATGGCAATAAACTCTAACAATTGCCGGTACATTTGGGGGAGACATTCCAATCTTGGCACAAATTGTAAGAGACCAGGGGGAAATGTCAAGTTCCCAAGGTTCCATGTTCCCGATGTTCGAAACTCGGGAAAATGGACCCCGGGCACCATCGAACCCATCAAAGTCGGATGTCATTAAAACTAACAAAAACGGGGGAAAACCAAACCCGGGATTCAAGTTCATAAACTTCGAGTTCCATTAAAAATATACGAAAACGGGGAACATCGAACCCCGGGGAAATCGAGCTTTCCTCCGATGCGGGTCATTAAAACTTATACAGAAACGGTGAACATCGAACTACGGGTGAACATCGAGCCTCGTAACTCGAGAGTGCCATAAAACTTTAAAACAAGGGATTTTACTTTTTCACACAGTAATTTTTTTTTGGGAACTGAGGGCGTTGCCCTCCCCCTCCCTCCCACTTAGTCATGTCTCCCCACGTCTGAAGACCGATTGACGCCTATGCTATTCAGGACCGTTTAAACATAAACTTGCCCATATTTTCGAGTGTGGCAAATCCGCAAAACGTGAATAATAACTTAATAATAAATAGGCGATTTATTCCCCGAAACGGTTCTTAAGAATCAGTGGGCCTACATTCTTCACCGCGGGCAATAGCTACAACAATTTACATTGTTCTGTATCAGCAAGAACTAAATGCTCTACGAACACTGCCAAGAACAGCGTAACCAGAAGTACAACTTTCAATATTAGAATGTTAACAATTCGTCATTCTTTGTTTGAGTTCGGCAAGCGGCGGCTTTGAGTCTGAAGCTGTACAAATAAAGACGATGTGTCGCCAAAAAACAGTTGGAAGAAAGAAGAAAACAACAGCTGTGAGACGGGTTCTCTAAAGTTTCTCGGGAAAGTCGGACGAGAATAGAACTGCAGTGCGTAGCGCCGAGAAGGGGGGGGGGGGTGCCCCCGACGGCTTACTACGGAATATCTGTACTTGTGATGATCATGAGTAAGGAGGAACTGATCGAGAGCGGAATACCGCGAGCTACGCCACGGGCAGGTTTAGTGGTGATTTTCACTGTTTAGTTCATTGCGGGAAATTTGTTGCTTATCGGGAAGAAATACTCTATGACGATGACCCCATAATAGAAGCGGTTATGTAGCCTATAATTTATTGATTATTGTGTATCGATGAACGGAGAAATGAATCTTCTAACGGGAGTCCTCACCGTTTAGTAGGACCTAGGCGCCCAGAAAAATAATTTAATTATATTTAGAGGCAGTGTGCATCCCTGACCATGCAGATTGTCATCCTTATGGGTGAGGCTCGGAAATGTTGATCGGGTCACAGACCCACTCCTGTCTTCACACTTGGGCCTCCGCAGTAGCGACTACCGAACTCTACGATTCTTGGCGACAAGTAACATTTTATTTCGATCCTCGTCGGTCATTTTTGCGGCTAAAGACTTGTATGTTTCATGGGTTTCCATTTCCACAGGGTTAAGTCCGAAATGGAACTATAGGACCGGATCCAAAGGGTCGCTATTCGGGTTCCTAATGCCCTATTTTCATTAGCACATCGAGGTTATTCAGAACAGAGAGAGGATAGAACTTATTCCGAAAAGAGAGCGGCGTCGTATTCCATAAAACCTTCAGTGTCGTATTTCGAATAGCACGTCGGGGTAGTTAATTTGAAATAAGTTCTGATGCATAATCATAACCTGCTCTATTAGTTGGAAGGAACTGACGCTTTTGAATAACGACCTTCAGAATATCGGTACGACCCACGACGTGGACACAAGTCCGCGGCGGTCGTTTTGGTTAGTATTAGCACGTATGCCACAAACTTCTTTCGAAGTGGTGACTTGGTAATTACCAGATAGAATGAATACAAACCGTAGGTGCTCCCGGAAGGTTATGTACACAATAACGAACCCCCTCGGTGTTTGTCCGCTCTATCTGGTACACGGTACAGTATATACGAGGTCCGAAAAGAACGCAGCATTGTCAAGCAATATTTAAAGTTTAAACTGCAATATCAGCATCGAAATTAAAACGAATCGTTCAACTCACTTTACCTTTTTAACGTCTTTCGTTAAAACATCACCTAGCCTACAGTGCCGAAAGCAAAAAAAGATTGAACTGTCGTATGACTAGCGTCCAGCGAAAAGCGACGGTGGCGTTTGCATGACGTAAAGACAAAATATCGTTAATGTGCGCACAATCGGTTATATCGGAATAACTACTTTCGATATTATTTTCATCAATGTTATATGGCCGGAAAAAAAAAAGTGTTGAAATATGCCATTCGGTTTCATTTATCTAAAATTACAGTATATACGAGGTCGAAAGAACGCGCATTTGTCAGTCCAATGATTTAAATGTAAACATGCAAATATCAGCATCGAAATTAAAACGAATCGTTCAACTCAATTTACCTGTTTTACGTCTTTCGTTAAAAAACTATCACTTACCCTACATTGCCGAAAGCAAAAAAGATGAACTGTCGTCTGCTAGCGTCCAGCGAACACGCGACGGCGAATTTTGCATGACGTCACGACAAAATATCGTGGGCAGCAGCAACCCGGATACGGAAGCACATACTTCGATATTATTTTATCAATTTTAATGGACGGAAAAATGGCGTTGAATATGCCATCTGGTTTCCAAGTTATCTAATACCGTATATCGAGTCGCGATCCGAGAAGAAGCAGCATTGGTCAAGTCAATGAGTTAAAGTTAAAAATGCAAAATATCCAGCATCGAAAAAGTTAAAACGAATCGTTAACTCCAATGTACCTTTTTAACGTATTCGTTACAAACTACATATCCTACATGGCCGAACAAGCAAAATAGATGAAACTGTCGTCTGCTAGAGGCCAGCGAACAAGCGACGGCGAATTTTGCATGACAGTCACGACAAAATATGTAATTGTTGCAGCAAACTCGGTATATCGGATACACATACTTTCGATTATTATTATATCAATTTATTGGACGGAAAAAAAAAAAAAAAATGCGTGTGAAAATATGGCCATTCGGTTGCAATTATATAAATTGCTGGGTGCAGTATATTGCAGTGCTGAAGGACTCGAGTCCGGTCTCGGTCGCGAGACCGGTCTCGAGTCATTTTTTCAGGGACTCGGAATCGAAGTGCAATGACTCGGACTCGGACTAGACCCAAAGGACTCGTGGACTCGGTCGAGTCTGGCCCGACGAGTCCTTACTTGTACAAATACAGAACTTGGAATTTACGAATATACGGGAGGACAATCGAAATTAAGACGCACGACACTCTACCAAAAAGTAGCACAAACTGTTCCCACGTACTTTCAGACTGCCCGGATGTCTAATCAGGGGAGGGAATCACATCATTTCACACGCTGGATGTGTTTACGGTCACTAAATTAACTATGAGATAACAGATACAGTGCAACGAAAAACTATACTTCGTGCCGAACCGAAAAGTTTGCTAGTTATAAGAAAATGTTTTGCATTATAAATCAGCATGGACAAATTTATCCATAATTTTTTGGAAACGAATCAAAGAATGTGATACCTACTATCCGAACATTACAGAATTATTCCTGTTTCTGATGATACATAACACGGAAATTAAAAACACAACTGGAAATACGGTTATTTCGGGAAGATTTATAGCTCTCACCTCAAATTGTGCCAATGTTATGTTAGGTACTTCTAGCCATGTGCTTCTCTATTATGTTATCGAACTGACACTGGGCATTTACTTTTCTGCATACATGGTAAATCAATTGGAAATAGATCATGGCGGAAGTTAACGGCGGCGGTCTGTAAGTCTCTAATCATTCATTGGGGTGCAATTGCTTTTGCCCCACGAACGTTTGCAGTAACACTTAGATATCTCTTGATCAATATGCGTCAGTTCATTTTATTCAGGTGGCATGCCATATATAACGAATAATGATAGTTCATAGATAATGAGTGAATAAAAAGTGATTTACAGGGAGGGGAGGAAGGGTGACGATGAAGAAGAAAGCTCCAAAAAGACAAAGTGATGAACGTGAAGAGCGCAATTTCATTCTCTATGATTTTCTGCTAGTCAAGGCATGGCAATCGATATTTTACAAAATTTATTTCAAATTATATGTCATATTTCATATGGATGGGCCTGTACGCTTCAGGGAGTCCTGGTCTACAAGACAACCCTTGCACCCAAATTAAGTATAGTCATTATTGCCCTGTACATACTCAGCTATCAGAGTAAAATATCTAGACCTATGATATTCTGCGCTTTGTCATAGGTCATGAGTCGTCCCCCACCCTCCCGAATTGTGTGTGTTGTGTGTGTGGGGGGGGGGGGGGGGGGTTATGGCCACATTTTCAAAATTTTACTGTGTGAAAATGTTACAGTCAATGGGAGCATAAGTCCAAAAGTGGGGGGGGGGGGACATGTCCCCCGTCCCCCACCTGTTGACGCCCATGCATGAGGTCTGACCGAGCTAGTACTACTATTGAAAGTTCTCGTATATCAGTACTGTCGATCAGTAGCCGCTGCATTCCAAACATTGCCCGGATATAGCAAACAATACACGGCGTTTTAAATTTGCCCTAGATTTGTAAATAGTACAGGTCAAATTTGCATAAGGACTCAAGTACTCGGACTCTGCACTGTTAACTACCTCGGACCGAAGCCTTGACTCGGAACTCGGACTCGGACAACGTGACGCGGACCGAATTGAGAGGACTCGACTCCAGCAATGGTCTAGTTGTTTACAAGATTAGTCTAATTGACGCAATCCATCTTTAAATTATGAACACTGGCATTTCATTCCCTGGGCGTCACCAGGTGGGGGACGGGGGGGGGTGACATGTCCCCCCACTTTTGAAAGTGGGGGGGATATCATATCGTTTGTCCCCCCCACTTTTCCGACCGTAATAAAAAATAATAGGCGCATGCCCGATTTTTTAATCCCTCAAAACTGATTCAGTTTTTGTCCTAACGCAAACAATAATCGCGTTGGAAATTGTCTTAAGTCCACTAATTCCAGGTGCGGACCCCAGGTGAAGATCTGGACCCCGTTTGGCCGAAGTGGAAGGATTATCCCCATCCATCTTCATACCGAGTTCTCGAATTTTAAATCGAATAGCCACAAATTGCAAAATTTGTTGTTGGCACGCCATGGCGTTTTTCTTTCCCGCGTGCAGGCTAACTATGCGAGTAATGCTTCGAATCATTCCGTTCACTCGATTAATTTCAGAAGCCTTAAGGGCGGACTCTCCCCCCCCCCCCCCCATCTTTCTGAGAGAAAATTCGTGCAAAATTCGTGGAAACATTGGATGGAAAAGCTAAGTGAAGAAATGCCAGAATTTGTTGCAGTCTTTTTCGATAAATGGACGGAAACATGGCAATTTTTTTTGCGCGCTCGCGCGCGCCGGTAGTTTTCCATGACCGGGACTGGTAAAAGTCGGGTACAATTTTTCTGTTCCCAAATTTGAGTGGTCCCACCAGAGGCCGTTCGGTAGACCCCTGGATCCCACACAAACAAAGCCAGAGTAGAAAAGGTAATAAAAAAATACTATGTGTGATACTCGGTAAATCATCCTAGTATGCACAATAACTTTTTCGTCTGTCATTTACGCAAATCACACATGTAGATGTTTGCTATTGATCTGGCAGATGCCGTTTCCGTCGATCTGGAGGGTATGAAATCTGAAATTTTCTTTGTACGCTCCGCGCCAACCAATGGTGGCGCCTCGCTTAGATGGTCATTTGCATCCGAATGTGTCCCCCCCGACTTTTCGAACGCTCCAACGCCCCTGTAACATTCAAACAAATTCCGTGTCTGTAGTTTTCCGTAAATTAAACACGGTATCCCCTATCGTGTAGAATAGGACAAAGTGGGCTCTGGTCGAACTGAAACCTATAGAGGTAGGATGTGCAAATATGTATCTGGGAATTCATGGTAGAGAAAAAGCTTTCAATTCAAGTCCTTCCTTCAAGGTCCCCTCCGGACCGGTACTCCAGAGCCTGCTAGCATGGTATAGACCTGGTTTTTCCGCGGGGATTCCTTCCGCCCACATTTCTACAGAAAGGCTATTTTCGACTTCTTCGCAACAAAGTGGTTCAATCCGTTGGCAGGTGGGGGCAGCTATTTTGTAGTCATGGATTCAAAGTGAACAGTTCCTGGTGAATATTTTACCACATTTAACGCAAAACAGTTAACGCACACTAGTCTGCGAAACATTTGTTTCGCTGGAACAACGAACACTGTTTCGCTAACAAGTGTGCTCTGTTTTTGGTCCAACGCACACGGAAGGCAGAAAAATAGAAAAAACAATGTTTCGCGTTTTTTTTTGCCTTCCATGTGCGTTGGCCAAAAACAAGAACAGTTTTCGGCAAAACGTATTTTGCGAAACAAAATAAACTGTTAGAATTTGCAGTGACGTTATACCGTACCGCCCACCGATTTCTTTTATTCCCAATCCTGTATTCCACTCCATGCAGCGCAGTAAGACCTAATTCGATTCCTCCTAATTCAATTCTAGCTTTCAATCGAAAATTAGGGTTTCGGAATTGCATATTATCCTTCCATGCAGGTTTTACGATTCAAGCGAATTTCGGGTCCGGAAATTGTTGAAAAAAGCAACAAAAACATTTGATTCGGACAGCGGGAGTGTATTGTAAAAAAAAAATGCAGCCTGACCTGGGATAGAGGATGGCCTTTTCGTATGTTTATGGGAACGGTTCAATTTATTTAAAGAACTGGTAAAATAAGACGGACTCATGAATTGAGGATTGAAAAATATATTTACCATAAATTATCCAAATCTGGAAGAAGGAATTATCCAAATCAGGAATAAATTGGTGTCGCCCCTCCTGATCCAGAGGGCTGGCTTTTACCCGCTTGGTTCCACCACCATAAATCCCACGCCGTAGTGATGCCGCTGAATCGGGAAGCGTGGTGCTCAGGTTCGCATACCCATCAGGAAACGGGGGGCGGGGGGGGGGGGGAGGGGTGAAACACACAACTGCGCTTTGGAACAGGCCACAGGGCTCAAATTTAGCAACAGCGTGGCACCCCTTCAGGTTAGGGTTGGCGCTCACCCCTTCGACCATAGGGCAACGCTGTGAATAGACGGGGGCCAAAAAGGGAAAACATATGGCGAAGTCACTCGCCAATGCAGCCCCCTCCCCAAAATGAGACCAGGAACATAAACTAACATCCGTGTACCCATATTCCCTCTTCGAGATACACAGTCGAGAAGAGTCACACGTAGGGGCTAATGGCGGTGACGAACTGTCCCAAAGCAGTTGGAATAGAAACGTACAAACACGTGGAGGTTAGCATTACACCTGTGCGAACGAAATACTGCAGACCGAGGTGATTGACGCAAGATACCAACACTAGATAGTTGAAAGTTGGACCTGAATGTGAACCATATGAACAGCACCTTGATACAAGTATCCGCGCGTAGGCATGCGAGCGTTTATCCAAGGATCACCCCCGCCCACCATCAACGACCAGTTTACTTCCCTTCAAGCGGCGCATGCTACTCTGCCTTTGAGATTATGGGGGGGGGGGGCAGCGCGCAACAGAGGGTAAAACTTGAAAAGCAGACACATTGCATGAAAGAAGAGGACGAATACAACATTCAATAATTTAATATATCATGTAATTCAGGTTATTTATAAAAGCTTACATTAAAATTGATAAAGCTTTTAATCCTGCTAAGGCACTGCGGAGTACACGCTAGTGTGAAACCTGCTGCTACTAGCTACTGGCGGCAACTAATTTGCTTGCAAATTGTGCGCTGGTGATCAAAACTATTTTCCAGAAATATATGCACACTCACAGACATCAAATAGCTTTACGGAGTCACATTAGGAATGGCTATGACTAGTGTAATCATATGTTTCTTCGTGTCCACTTGAGTATATTGTTCATTATCTGGATTGTGAACATCCTAAAAAACCGTCAATTTTCTTGAACTCTCCGGTTCAAGCATCACTGGTGTGGGAGCCAGCCAAGCGATGTTTTTTTTCTTCTCACTAATGCATCACG
This sequence comes from Sclerodactyla briareus, assembly GCA_026419785.1. NCBI lineage: Eukaryota > Metazoa > Echinodermata > Holothuroidea > Dendrochirotida > Sclerodactylidae > Sclerodactyla > Sclerodactyla briareus. The sequence goes on along the minus strand of JAODTK010001943.1, from coordinate 236,273 downwards.
TTCGTTAGCTATTGTGAGGCTTTAACACCAAGATTTTGCATGATGGAATCTGTTACAACTTCTTCGAAAAACCGGTTGCTTTTTCATTGTCAATGTTGAGCCGACGTTTCCGTGATTTTCGATGATACTCGACGGTTATAGCTCGACGATAAGCTCAACCTCGATGGGTCTGCACGTAAAGAATGCCGAATATGCCTCCAAAAAACAATTGCAAAGAAAGTGTAGCCTAGTTCTGGCCATCGAAACGATCGGGCCGCCGTGCTGCAAATATCAAGATTATAGCTGCTCTCGACGGGGCAACGAATCGGCCTGATCTGATGACTCGAGACGGTTGTTGAATGCATTGATGGGTGAAGTGACCTGTCGCGAAGCTTCCGGCTACACAAAGGCTCGTGTTATAGCTCTATTATGGCCGTGGGCGGCGCGATACCAATTGAATCTTTTGTTCAGCAGCGGGGTAAACGGGGATGCAGCCCGGTGCCCCGTAAACCCACAGCGCTCGCTGCGTTTAAACATACGATTGTGGGCGGTACGTAGGCCACCCAGTCTTGCAAGGCAATGGACATTCACACATACCTGGATCAGTCAGTTGTGCAGTGACTGCATGAACAAGTCCTATACAGTATAGGCTCCAACTCGGCAGGTTAATACATGGAGCTATAATATTAACTGGGGAGGACATGAGGCTGCGTCCTGTGTGCCCAGTTAGAGGTGGTGTATCCCCCCCCCATCAGATTGGACACATAATGTTGTCTCATGTCCCAGGCAGTGTGACAATAGAAGTAACTGGGAAATCTTCAGTAGGTCGGTTGCCCAGTTGCTATTGTTAGAATAGCCAATAACAACACGGGCCACATTTCACTCAGTTCAGTGCCGAAAACAATATGGAGCACATGTATTTTGTGTTGCACTCGTTAGAGCAATGAAGAACAGAGTGCTAACATAGGGTGCGTTTTAGTCGACTGTTAGCTGTTTTTTTTAGGCGGAAATTTTTTTTATTTTCCGCGACTACTCGAACGGAAAACAGGCGCGTATGCAACTGTCGGAGGAGCTGTATTTGCGTGTTCGTGCGCACAGATTAATGGCTGCTGCTATGGACGTTGACGACGTGCAACGAAACAATGCTGCGCGCTTCATATGGTGGGGTGGCTTACACCATCAGTCTCCGGAACCTATTAGCCTATTAGATGACGGTAATGGTGCTCACCTGACATAAGTTCTAAAAGCTAACAGGCGACTAAAACGCAACCATATGAGTATTATATAACTGCTAGTAGAGCGCTCACTGACTCGAACGTGATGCAATTCATTGAGCAAGATAAGCAATATTATATATTATATATGTGCGTCCTGAAAAGGAGCATTCTGCATCACTAACAGTTATAAATACTCTATGGTTGCGCTGACCTGCCACCAACATAGCCCCATTTCACACGTTGATGTGGAAATCGAATGCGTTGGGGGATAAGGTTGCCCCGTATCGACTTCACTTTTGCATTAGGCGGATCCAGCTACAGCTTGGCGGTGCTTGGTATAGTCATGCTCCTGAATCGGTGGAGGATAATGCTGCCTCCTACTATAGATTGCTCTCCTCTCCTGGCTTGCATGGGTTCCTGACTCCTACGCAAGCTTCAGTTGCTATGGTCTGTGGTCTTACAGTGGAGCAGGGTGCTGATGCATAGCTCTCATATCACGATCCTGAGTCTTGAAGTAGAGGCTGAGGGCCCGTAATGGGTCGTTGAATAGTAGATGAATGTGTACATTAGGCCCCTCGGATGTAGTCCCCCTAATGACATGACCTGACCAAGCCAGTAGAGCTTTTGGAGGAGAGGGCTAACATGCTTGGTAATCGAGGCTGCCCCCAGGACATTATCGTTTGGTAGCAACCTTGCCAGTGATCATGAACATCTACTGCGCTTGCGCATTATGTTTCCATTCTACTGGGAGCAGGGTTGGGCGACTCGGCCCCCGGTCGTGTCTTGAGACCTGGTTCTCGATGGACCTTGGATCAGACTCGGGACTCAGGACTCAGCTGAAAAGACCTGGTTCAAGACACCACACAGAGAAAAAATCACAGTGAAATTCTAAACCTTCCACAGGAGGAATCCTGTAGATTATTCTCACAACAACATTTATGATCATAATGCGATGTACAACTAAAGATTCACGAACGTGGTGTCAGTGTATTGCTGAATTAACTTAACCATGCACAGTGGACGGGAGGCTGGCAACGCAATAGTCACACAACAATACATTTTCGTAGTTTCTCTTCAGTTCATACAATGTGTTTGCCTCCTATGACAACAGGGAATATGCTGACACATTGTTGTATGGGTATTGCATGACGAGTCCTCCCAAGACCGAACAAGCTAACTTGAACCACTCACCTCCTCCCATTTCAGTTTTTTTTCAACGTGGCCAGGGCTGGGGGACGTCCAGTTCAGATCCGGCCAGCCACATCGCTGCCCCAGGGGGTCGTGATGCAACCCCAGCAAACCTGCACACACAATCCAGGATAGCGGCAGAGGGAGGCATCACGAAAAAGGGGAAATGAGGTTGAGGAAGAAACGGGTAGCCACCAAAAGCCGGTATGTGTCAGAATACGGTCGTAATCTTTCTAGAGATACGGTGAAGGCTGGACCATGGTAAAGGACAAGTAGGCATGGGCTTGGTGCATGGTAATCCTCGCCATGTCACCTCCCCTCTTGGCCCCTCCCCTCTTGCCCTCCCCTCTGCTCTGGGGGGTTCTATTGCTAAGCATCCCAAAGGATTGCTAGATGAGGCTTTGGTGATATGCGGTAGATTATGAAAACAGCGCAAAGTGACAGGGTTGTTGATGCAAGTGTAGAATTCAAGGCACGATCCGCTTTCAAAAATGCGAGATATGTTTAATTCGAAGGGTTGTCGTCGGATTATCTCATAAGTAAGTAAAATGCTGAAAGTTGGACCACTCGTAGCATATAAGAGGTACTGCTTTCAGTCAAGCTATTGGCCGTACCAAGAGACTGTGAGACTGAATGCAAGCAGTCAAAAAGCCTCCGGGTTTCAATTCGTAACAGTGTCAGGTGGCCCCATTGCAAATTGCCTCAAACTCTGGGCAGTTGTCTAGAAAGGAAGAGAGAGGACCAGGTGTCCATCCGGATCATGGCAATGTCAGATTTCCTGTGAAATACTGGATTTGCTCAACGACAGACCCGGACATCAATACAATCTAGTATGTCTGATTGCCTATGTTCTCGTTATGTTCGCAGGGACGCTGGCCAAGGAGGCAGTCGCAAGAAGAAAGAGTACTAAAGGCCTGGAGAACCGAGAGTGGCAAGTCCTGGAGACCAGAACAAGACCTGATAGAGGAGCTGAAATCCCTAAAGGACCTCTACTGCCACAAGTCGATTAACGGCGTTTCAGGGGGCAAACTGATTCTTTTTGTTGGTGGAGCTTGTGTCGTACTTAAGTGCAGTTCATTTCTGTTCAGTTAGTTCTCGACCTGAAGAAATGTATGTTCGGAAGCTGCTCCGGCGGCCACTCAACCGAAGCAGAATACAATGCCAACTTTTTACCAAGTTTCATTATTAACTTTGCAAGGTGATTTCAATGAACATTATAATATAGTTGGAAGCAATAAGTCAGTTTTAGCAAAGAAAGGGACAGAATCGAATAGATCTCACAACCGTTCTAAGGCCACAGCATTCCCCCCAAAAACAGCAGGGCCAGACTCGGAGAACTTTGCCACTTTTTTTTAACAATTCAAGAGGTTTGAAGGCAATCCACCAAGTGTTGTGAAAACAAACTTTGAAAATTGAAAAAAATGATGAAAATAAACACTAACCATTGTCCAAAATATGAACAGTTTGTGTTCAGAGTCTTTATATTCCCACTGACATGCCCACTCACCATCGCTTCCACAAAGAAGAATGGATCTGGTACACCAAGCTATGGCTGATTCAAAAATTATTATGCCAACTTTATGAAAATTACATGATCTTGCAATGCACAAAATGCCCTTGTTAACTGTATCACAATAATTAACTATGATTCCTTGGAAATGACCCACAGCTGAGCCAATCTTTGCTATCATTCTCCACATAATCTGAGTAAAATGGCAGATCTTCTGCTTTGTGACTGACCAGTCAAGTGATGTGACACACATGTGGGTCACACTTGCCTATCCATGCCGGGGGGTGTTGGGGGTTGTCATATGATTGACAAGCGCATAAGGGTAGGCAGACAGTCAGACAGACAAAAGTCAGGCGAGAATGAAATGGAAAATACTGGTGTTGTGCATGGAGAACTGTATGGTCCAGTGATCAGTTATCTGACTTTAGGGGTGGTCACAATGATGACGATAACATTTATCGGTCACATACAAACCCAATAGCGCCAGTCATAACATGAACATTAATGTTAAAATGTGGACCGATCCTTGTTCACTCGACACACTTGAATGATGGAATTATTATTAACCAGGATCAGGAGAACGATTACATGCGATGTCACAGACTATTGATCTCTTTAGTCGCTTTTATCGTGGGCTTCCATCGTTACGTTACAGGTGACCGGGCATTCTACAAAAATTTTATCTCATTCAAGTACTAACAATGAGAGGTACTGGCAAAAAACACGGGTGGTGCTGTTACTATTTCTTTCTAAGCACCAGAACAGATTCCAGTGTTTCGAATCTGTACACGGCTTAATGCAACTATTGATCAATTTGCCTGATACAAAGGCAAGAACCGTCCAAGACGTTGTCTTGGACAGTCTTGTCTTCATGGGGCTTGTTTTAGGACCAACAGAGCATGTGTAGAATGTACATACATTATTAAGATTGGGTGATACTTTGAAAGGCCAATGGTCATGTAAATATGACTGGTCTTTTGGTATTTCTATGGGGAAGCCATATGACAGCCTAAACTTGCCACAACACCAATTTTCAGCTGATGTCTTCGAGTGTACTGATATAGGCATCATAAGCTATCTCAGCTAAACCAATCACAACACATTAGCCTTGTGACTACACCAGGGGAACCGCAGATTTCATTATAACAAAGTCAATGTAAAACATGTACTTTACAAATCTTGTACCAAACAAACTATATATGGGATCCAAATTCATGAAACTTACAGAATGTTTCTGAATATTGAAGAATTATCTCATTCATTTCTAGAGGAAACATCTTTTCCATATTCTGTTATCATGCGCAAGAATGCAGCATTCATGTTGTAGTGGCCTATGATGGCCTGTGCCTCGTTCCCCCCATGTTTTTCCTAGATTCCTCAATTTCTTAAAGGTAAATTGTGATATCTCAAAGGCAACTTGCTAGAACCCCCTGGGGTTTTGGTATGTACTCACAAAAAAACTTACTACTCTTACTCTCTTCCGTTTACCTGTCTCAGTTATGAAAAATCGTTACATGACCTTGGCCTTCACTGCTGTATGACTACAGATGGTGACTTTGTATTTTTGTTAGCCTATGAGGCGGATTAAGCTTTCAGTCGGTAGAGCTCAGACTGCAAAACCTTTGATTGCAAGTTCGGAGCCATTGGAAGCCCAGGACTTTTTCCCAGTGTGTTGTTGGACAAGTCATGTCTCCTCGAAATGTGGCCCGCACCCCATGTTTTTTTAGGTGGGTTACCTTGTGAGGTGACTGTGAAGAATGTCTAGCGCCCGTATGTAAGCTTCTTGATATTGGGAAGCCCACCGGGGGACACGATGATGAAGTGACGTACTGAACTGGTGCGTCAGGGAGAGAACAGCAAGCACTGCCGGCTGTATGGTACGGGTCTGACAAGTCCCTAATGATCAGGGGTAATATCTGTTGAAGCGCTTTGTCCAGTCTTCGACCTGGGAGAGCGCTATATAAGTCGAGGATATTATTATTATTATTATGATGTGTTCATTCAACATATGATCATTCCTTTCCTTTAGTTCAACCCCAGCTATATCTGGCAACTGAGGACATGACCATGTGTTTTATCAAATCTTCCCACTCACCTACCAACCTCCTAATCTCCATCTTTCGGATTTTCCACAGGGGATACCCTGATAATCTTTTCCTGATCGTCGACTCCATCATTGAGATACTCCCTCGGTCTCTCCAGCCCTATTGTAAATGGCGCTTGGCTTGGCATCTATAGCCTCGGACGATGTTTGTTGCGGCTCGGCGAGGGGAGAGGAAATTTAGGCGATCGATTGGCGTTTCCGCGTCGGTCTTTGGCACTGGGGCTGGATCCGCCGTGACGAATGAATTTCCTGCATTTTGTAAATACGCTACGCTTTGCCTGCAAAATAAGCCTTCACTAGTAGTTTATTATGCTGCACCCATTGTTCATCTTTGGAAAGCTATCAGAGCCACAGAGTCGGTGGTCGTTGTTGTACATTTCGGAAGACACTGTTGTACTTGCAGAGATGGTTTTTAGTATTTATATATCTATAGATGCACATACTCTTGTTGGCAGTTAATGGCAAGGTTTTTTTATGCATTGTTTTCTTCAAATTTCTAGGAATTCCATTTGTGTGCGATGTTTTATTCATTTTTATATCTGAAGAATATTTAACTATTCCAGACTGTCCTTGCATAGGGGTGGGGAGGGGGTCTCCCAGCAGTAGTAAGCCCGATTGTGTGTTACAGGTCGGATCACATTTCCTTTATGGCCAGTGTTTTGGGTGATTTGATATTATCCAGTGTATTGATGGTTGACTTTGTTGTCCAGTTTTCTCCCTACTCCAGAAATGATTGAAACCAAAATACTGGTGACCTTTATCACAAGTCCATGATGCCCTCCTTTGGGGTTCCCTAACATTTGAAAGGTGAAAATACTCAACTTCAATCAAATTTCATACCACCAAGACCGGGGGTTCCTACTTATTTAGGCACAAAACTGGCAAAACGATCGATTCGTTCTGTATGGGTTCAGAGCAATTGGCCATATTGGATGTGAATAGCACCATGGACTACTCTCGTCTTCTCAATATGCTCGAAGGCAGAGGTGTAACCAATAAGCCTGTTCACGGTTGCAGTATAATGATATGATAATGAGAGGAGGGCAAAGGTCAGTCGGGTCGTATTAAACGGCTGCACACCACATTCAGGCCGAACAGTAGCAGGGGGATCTTTCAAACTCCTCTTACGAAAACTACATATCATACCAGCACACAGCTTTGTAAATTTCCCCACCATATTTATCAACATAACATACTAACATGGGATGAATTTGTTCGTCTTCGAAGATAGTCAACCGTTTAAAAAAAGCCATAACGCTCTAGCATGGCAAAAAGTTGTGTGCACCGACTACTGCTGTGCTGGAGCCTGCACACTTGAAACCCGTGACAGGTTATTTCCAGCCTGCTCCATGGGTTGCCATTTTACATCTGAAGCAGACCAACTTACTCTGATCTTAGAGACGAAAACTTCACATCCATCGCGACGGCTCAAAGCCAATATCTCGAACAAACCCTTTGCATTAATGTGGAAACCGAGAGTTAAGACTAGACCTTGCCCATCATCCCTGCAGGGGGGGGGGGCGGTAAGAGGGGGGCTGGTAGAAGGGGGGGGGGGAATAGAAGGTGGGCCATTACCTGGGGGTGCATGGGCTGTGATTTAGGATCTACGAGAGTACCAAGAAAAGTTTGGTCTCTGAAGGCCACTAGATTAGAGGAATAGTTTATTGTATTCAGACTACCAGGATAGGCCCTATCTGTTATATAGGTCATGGGTGGAAAAAATCCAATAACCAAAGTAAAGGACACACTGCAGGCTCGGATACAACAGAGCTTATATTGGAGAATGGGAAACTGAACTATAGGTCCAAACCCCATTTCAATACGATGTTCCTATCTGGAGTGGTTGGCCGCCAAGTTTGGGCCATTGAGCAGATAAATTGGGGAGAATCCCAATTGCGCAATAATGCATTACGTCAACATTGACAACAACAGGGAAATGCATGTCATGTATTTGATTTTTCCTTTTGTTGAATCATGTCAACTTTTAGGCGAAATTCGTAGTCTTTCTCTCCCCAACGTAACCATCAACACTACCAACCCACTACGGCAATCCGTACCCATAGACTAAATGCTTTTCGAATTGAAATTAAATTTTCAAATTTCAATGAAAACAAAGACTATTGGCGGGTTGTGCAAGGCTGACATCATTTTTATTGCAGGATGGATGCATTTCGATCTTGCGCACTACCCATCTCACAATACACCAACTTCAAATGGCGATAACTCCTTAATTCGGGCGGGAAAGTCCCTATGAACTTCCGGTTTGGGGACTGACGCATTCATTTTTTATCCAGTTATTAAATAAGCCCATGTGTGATCATCCTGCAGTTGCCCTTTAAGGACTGTATTAACACATACATGGTGATGTGGACCCTGTGTGAATACATACATTATAATGTGATCCTGTGTATATACATACAGAGTAGAGCTCCACACTGAAAAACTATCGATTGCCAGTTCAAGCCCATCAATTGGAAGCCTGAGGGCTTCTCCGCAGTTCTGTTGGACAAGGCTGATGTCTCTCTGAATGTGCCACGTCCACCCACCTGTACGTGTGTACTTGTGAGGCGGAACTTGTGTAAGAGCAGCGAACGCTGTATGCGGCAGCCTATTGGGAAGTCCCGGGGGACACGATGAAGCTGACGTACTGAAATGGCGTCAGGAGAGAACCATCAAGTGGCACGTCGGCGGTTATACGGTGTGAAGTCACGTATGATCAGGGGTAATAGCGCTTTGTGTATGTCTTCGATGTGAAGAACCCAACCTGATCGCGAAAACGTAAGACTAGCAGTTCAACCCACTTCTTAGTTGCGCTCGTTAGCAGGAATATGGACGAACAGTAGGAGCTATAGTGACGAACATATCAGAACGAATAGCAGGCACCGATTCAATTTTCAGGGTGAATTATGGCTAATTTCTTTTTTCATGCAAATGGAGATGTGGTAGACTGAGGTGCTTTGGTCATGTCACGTTTCATGGATGGATGACAGTAATGGATTTGAGAGAAGTCCAGGGATATTTAGGTGGCTGGCCTCGGAAAAAACTTGATTGAAGTTGATGCACATTGGACCGGTGGTCCGATTAGGGTTTGAGTTGGAAGATGGTGTGCCCTTAGCTCCGTCGGACTTCGCCCTTGCTGGCAATGGATAGCGGATGGGGTCTGTTTTTGGTCCTGAGTAATGTAAAACATGACATAGGATCATTGAAGGACCTTCCAATGTGTTTCAGTTTGTTATATTCCCATGAAAGTTGGGGGTTGTGGTTCACTGGTCGGTCCTGATGAAATGCAGAGATGTGGTAGTAAATGACAGAAAATCACTAGAAACAGCTCTCTCAGGCACTAGCCGTGGCTCCTTCCGGATTTCAATGCACCGGTTCAAATGTAAATGAGATTTCAGGAGTCAAGCCCCTGCAATGACTAGTATACCAAGGTGTGAGTAGTACTTGGTGTTTCGGCTGCTGGTGGCTCAAAGTTTGACGTTTTTTTTGGGGGGGGGGAGGGTAAGTGTTCACTGGAGAGCTGATTCTGATGACACTTTAATAAGAAATGATCATAGCCTCATAGGTTGGTGGCGGTATTTCTACCTTGTACATATCAGTGTATATAGAGGTCTCAGATAAAGATGGCATCAATCGAAACTTAATGGTGTCCGCATACAGTCCATACCTTGAATACGAATGCTTCTTGTAAGATCCGGTATAAACTTATTGCGTTGTTTCCTAATCCATTGAGGCCTCTCCATTAGTGATGGAAAAACCTTGTTATTTGGTTAAACCAGTGAATAACCAAACCCTGGGGGTGTTGTAGGATTGGGGACATGAGGGCCATTCCTTCCAGGCCGTGGTCTAAATGGCCAAGCAAAGGAGAGGACTGATTGATCTGATCGACCTTGGAAGACACTAATATTATATGAGAGCACAGAAAATCCAATAGTGATTGCTCAATGCTTAAACAGGTTGATGTGAAAACAGCTAGAAAATAAATTACCGCATGCAAGAAATGCTGAACTGGTTGAGTGAATTCACAGTCTGCGTTCACTGGGCAGCGAGTTCCAATGCCTAGGTGTAGGAAACTCTATCCCCCCCCAATCCCTGTGACAGGAGTGCGAAGATGTTACTGCTCTGTTGTAACGAGGGTGCAGCCTTGACGGCATGGGAAACCGAAACGAGAGGATTTACCCACTTGTGTACCTTAATCAATGTAGTGTCAATATTTGGGTTATGGAGAGGGATTCCGTCACCCTAGCTATGAAAACTTTGGGCCACTGTTGTTCTGAATTTTATTAGACCTTACTATACCTTATTTGTTCTTGTAAATAGAAAGTAATTAACTGCTAACAATAGTATATAGCACTCTGGTGGGCTGGCAAATACTATGAATAAATTGCTCTGATACACGATAAACGGAAATGTAGTTTGTTTGTTTTCATGTATGAAATGACACTTTGCGTCACTCTTGGATGTACGGAGATTGGGTTGCATATCTCTACCCATTTGTATGGGGGTATTCTCCACGAGTTGAACTGCCAAGGACCTAATTCTACAAGTAAAACTGGTTCACGTTCAGGCACCCGCCAGCCACTGTTTTTGAGGTGTGGGCGTGTTGAATTGCTATAATGGATAAGGCAGGAATTTGTTCATATTTCCCTCATATTTTCTGTTGTGAGTGGGGGAGGCATAAAACCTTTTCTTATATAGTCATTTTGGTTACCGTATTCACTGCTTGCACAAATGAGAATGATTGGTTCTAAGAACTAGCACTGTGTATAGCATGAGGCATTCAAGACGGATTTAATAACAAACTGAATCAGGAGCAGATATGGAAGATGTAGAGATGACCAGGGGGAAATTCAGACAAACTTCGTTTTAGAACTTCTGTCAAATTTTTCACTGCTTCTCTTCATCTTCGAGAACTTGCAAAAAAATGCAGTTGTGCTTTACTCGGGCAGGAGAATCTATGCAGGGAAAACATGGTTATTTTATTTCTCTGCAAGAGGCAGTTTTACGCTCCGTCAAAGAAGTTGTGAGTAATAGATGTTAGTTGGCTTATTCCAAAGCCCAAGAGCTCTTTCTGCAGCACTGTTGGACAGAGTGTGTCTCCTTTGATGGTCTCACGCTACCACATGTGGAAGGGGACCCGTGAGTGACGTGTAGAAGGAGTGAGTCCATCTGGGGGGGCCCTATTGGGAAGTCCTCTGAGGGACTGATGAGATGAGAATGTGGACATAGTGTGTCAGGTGAACATACAAGACTTAACATTTATTACAGGGCTTGATGATCAGGAGGTAATTAATATCTGTAAGTGCTTAAGACTTCCAGTGATGGAAAAAAATGTTCGGACAAAACGAAGAAGGACAGTATCCAAGTCATGTTCCATTTCCGGCAGTGTTGTCAGTGATGCCGAATACTTGGCAGCCCTGGTCGCCTGAGGTACCAATTAGGGTTTTCCCCTTCTCTGAAATTGACCAAGCAAGGCAGTAAAACTATAAAATCAGTTCAGACCCACTGCTTGTAAGAAAAGTTCCCTAGAATTGTATTGGCTGCTATTTGGCCCACCTCAAATGGGACTTGAGAGATTCACCTTACAGCTAGAACTGGGAATGGTCAGGAGCTACTCTTTACCCGTAGCGGTGATACAGCCTAGGAGTAATCTCAGCTCTATACTGCTGAACAGCTCTAACATAAGATGATAATTAGCATTTGTAATCAGAATATTTGGCTACTGCTGCCCCCCAGTCCATACGCCGAGATCTGTCACACTTAGGCCGTTCCTCTTTGTCCGTGGGCCCCTTTAGACTTAGAAATTGCTTATAAACGCCCCGTGGCTGTGGTCTAGGAAAAGAAAGCTGCTGGTTGCAATTGTGTCAAGGAAAGTCTGTGGTCCTATGAATAGCGATATGTCAATCATCAAGTTGGTCCCTCTTCGTTCTTCAAGGCAATGGTATTGTTCCAACAACATGTTTCCTACTTCTCTCGATGATTGTGTAATATATGGTGCTTGGTGGTAGGCAGGGTATAATTCGGAGGCAGAGATAGACTCAGTCGGCAAGCTCCGACTTGTGGTCCGAAGATCGTGAGTGCGGATCCCACAAAGCCCGCGGGCTCCTTCCGTAGTGCCTAGGAACAAGGCATGTCTCCTAACTGTTTCATGTTACCCACGTGTAAAAATGGGACCTTGTGCAGGTGACTTGTGATGGTAGGTGTGTGTCGTTGTGGCTGCACCCTATTGAGAAGTCCCCCGGAGAACACGATGGAGTGGCGCACTGAAATGGTGTGTTGGGAGTGAACAAAGAACGGGGTGAGTACCAAGTCACCAATGATCAGGGGGGAATATCTGTGAGGCAACTTGCTCGTTGGATAAGCACGAAGGTTATTATTAAGTAGGGGGTGCCCCGGGGACCCCATACCCCTCCAATACAAAAAACAGGGTAGGTAGGTAAGGCGACCATGTTGTGTACACAGAGTAAAGTAGGAACACACTGAATAATGAGGTGGTGGGGGTGTAGCAAATGTGGACAAGGTACACCTTAACACCAATGACAGAGCACCTTGGTGACTTGAACTACAACTCGAGCAAATGCTACCACACAACTGCACAATTAAGTGTGGAATGTTCAAAGCAAGAAGCAGTTTTCAAAACAATGGCCTATTATGCCTGTAGCACGCTTTCGGACCTGAACTGCATATGGCCAAAGGTGTCATTCAGTCAGTAAAACATTGTTACTAGTTTGGTAAACATCCATCAAAAGATGGCCAATTGAGAGAGAAAAATGAAACTTCAAACAGGGCCTATGTGCCCAATTCATGTAATGGACCGTTTTGACCTTCGATATTTACTGTGTTATTTATAACAGCCACTATATGATGTGGCGTCAAGATCTTGCAAGCAACGGCCTGAACATCCATTGTATTTTACAGAGACTACTTTTGAAATTTCAGATGATGGCTATAGTGCCACTTTAAAGATGTTGATTTGACCTCAGAAGGTCAAAACAGGCAGGCCATGGGGTCAAAAGAACATTGTGCCATGATAACATCCATCACAAGGATGACTGTTGGAGACAAATGGCTATTTCAACAGTAGCTATATTTTGCCCCTCTAATTGATCTTGGACTTCACTCCAGGTCAAAATTTGTCCAAAGTCAATGAACATTGGGTCCAAGTTGGTCAACATTCTCAAAGAATGCCTGTTCAGGGGTCTGTAATGTTCTCCTCAACAGAGTTACTGTGGAACACTATGTAGATAGACTAGATATATAGAAGGACATGCAGATTCCAATAGCTCAACCGATGGTTGGTTTGAGCTAAAAATGGTGTGGGGCCCAGGTGGGATGTTGGACCTTGGCTCGGAAAAGCTGTAGGTACAGAACTATTATACCATCGTTATGATCGACATCCCTGTACACCAAAATTTGTAGAAGCAGCTTTTTGCAGTGATTGCACCTGATGGGCCCTCGGGCCCACACTGACACCGGGACCATGAAGGTACAGCTATAGACCATCACTATGACCAAACACAGCACTTGACATGTGCATCAAAATTGTAGGAGCATGTTGTGTTGAATTATACAGAATTTATAGATTTAAAATATTTATTTTTTTTAATATTAATTTATATTTTTCTTGTTGTTTTGGTTTTTTTTGTTTTTCTTTTTTTTTTTTTTAATTATAAAATTAATTAGAATTTTTTTTTTTTTTTTTGTTCTTTTTTTTTTTTTTTTTTTTTTTTTTGTTAATTTTTTGTGTTTTTTTGTTTTTTTTTTTTTTTTTTAGTGTTTTTTTTTATTTTCTTTTTTTTTTTTTCCATGATAGACAAGGGCGCTCATGGGCCAGAAGTTTGCAAACCAAGATGACCATACCCAAGGGCATTACATGACAACTCAATTGAAACATATGGGAGAGGATGCATTCCCAAGTACCAGAAGGAGGAAATGGGCCTTCAGGCCAAGTGGGACCTTGGATAAAAAATTCCTGAACACCCCGAAGGTGCCGCTGTTAGATCATCACTATGACTGAATTCCACACGATGCCACCAAAAGTTGTACGACGAGAAGCATTGTGCGTACTTGCCGCATAATGGGCCCAAGGGACCACACTGGGCCTCGAGTCCCAAATCTCTGGGCACTCTGAAGGTACGGCTATGACTGTAGTATGACCGAACATCATCACTGTGCAACAAAATTTGTAGGAGATGCACAATTTTGCGGTATTTCACATAAAGATAAGACAGCTGCATACCAACATTTCAAACTGATTGGAACAGGCATTTTGGACTTATCCTGTAACGAGCTTTTCAGACTATGACCCTTTTGACTGACCAACCGACCCAAATACAAGTATGAGCTTCATACATTCACAGGTGGGGTAGAGTTATCCTATTAACAAGCTTAGGACTTCGCCAATATCAATCTTCCACAATGTCTTCTCCCGAAACGACCTCGGTCCACAACCAAACCAATGAGGTTTCCCTCTACTCTTCCTCTAGAAGAGCTGAGACTGAATTTCAACCCATTCTAGACTTATTGTGGTAACACGATTTTCAGACTTTGTGCACTCTCTTGACCTCTTAACCTGACCGGAACCAAAACATAGGGAACATGTACTCTTCTGTGGACATATACAAGTAATGAAAACTTCATCATCCGGTGGGATCGTGTTCACAAGGTTGGGCATCACATACACACACGTGACACACACATGCACCAAAAACATACACACACACATCACTGTCAGACGCATAGATTCCTCTGACTTCGTCAGGAATAACTAGAGAACCCATCGTTCAGTATAACGTTCAACACCGGACAAATTTTCAATATGTAGTGAACGGGTATGATGTGTTATTGGAGTGCTGCACTGAATTCAGTCATACTGCATCATGGAAATACAACTATAGTTGTGAGACCAATACTTAGTTTTCAACACAATGGCCCATTAGGCTTTGTCAAGACCTTTGACCTTGACCTTTGGTGTCAAGAGCCATCAAAGCATGACTATGTAAGGGTAACAAATATGCAATTTGCATATATTTTACAATTGAACATAATAGCCTACTACCCTTTGATGACCTTGTCACTCCAATTCATAACAATGCTAAAAAAAAGCCCGAGGGCACTGGACCCAAAATTCCCAAACACCTATTGCCCTCTACCAAGGACCAATTACATGTAGCTTTGAAGTATATATTAATTATTAATTCGTACTATTAGTACTCCTATTATGTGAAATTTCATATTAGGCCAAGTGGACCTTGCGACCAAAACATTTCCTAACAACCCAAAGGTAGGGAATCAGACCATCATTATTGACCATATTGTCAGCACTGTGAACCAAAAATTTTAAGAGAAGCATTCTGACGTAATTCAAATGATGGGACCCAGGGGAGCCACAACGGGCCCGGGGTCCAAATCCATGAACACAATGAAGTTAGGACCATGAGGCCAGCATATGGCTGAAAGCGCACTGTGCAACAGATGGTGGAGATTACCAGATTGTGTGTAATTTTATATAATGGGCCGTAGAGCCCGAAAGTGGGACCCTGAGCCCAAAATTCTAATACACCCCCAATAGCCTTCTACCCAAGGACCATTACATGTATTTGGAGTAAATTCAATTGAAGCTTGTGGAGAAGAGATGCAATTCAAGTGCTATTGTGTGAAATTTAATAAATGGGCCCTCGAACCCAAGTGGGACTTCAGACCAAAAATTCCTGATGGTATGGCTGTCAGACAATCATAGACCATTGTCAACACTGCACCAAAATTTGTAGGAACAACAAAATGTTGTGGTATTTCATATAAGTGGGACCTAGAGCCCAAAGTGAAGATTCCATCAATAAATGTGACTTCTTACATAGATATGAGATCGGATAGATAGATTATGATCATATCCCACTTGGATATTATATAGGGATATTATATATATTAAATCCTTACTGAAATCCGTGCCTGTGTCTGTCGCCGACATAGTTTATAATTGATCTGAAACCTTGCACACATGTCGGCATAGGTAAATCTCAGAATGAGTTAGAAAGCGGGCTTCGTGCATCGAACTGACTGGCCCTCTATTTTGCAGATTTTTTTGCGGAAAAAATTAAAGCTTCACACGAACTTGGTGGGGGTGGACTTTAGAGATTCGCGAAGAACATGGCAATGATTCCAAGTTCACCAGAGATCAACTTTGGCAAACTTTTTACGTTCTCCCAAACTATAAACTTCGCTGGTGCAGTTCACAACAAAACTTTGTTGAATGTAGATACAGTTGGTTCCATAACGTCACGTTCACTTGAAATGAACCTCTCCCTTACTCTGGTCATAGATGTCACTCTTTTGATATATACAATCCTTCTTAACCCATCATCGCCCCCATTGTTGGAAAATGGGAGATAAACTGTCCCGCAGTTCACCGCCAGGCATTATCTCGTTTTTAAATCCGTGGCTTCCCATTCCCCAATGAGTTGCCAGGAGTTTAGCAGGAGAATAATTTTGAGGATCTCTGTCCCCTATTCTACCAGTATTGAAGCCATACTTGAGGAAAGATATAGATTTATTTGAAGCAACCAGCCTAGAAATGACGAAGTTATTTACCAGGGATGATGGTTAAATCTATGAGGAGAGAATTAAAGCACGAGGCTTTTTTGAAATGGACATCAATTATATCCACCGGCCAAGACCTTAGAACATTTACATTACACAAGGAAGTTACCCAATCAAAATCAGAAATATTGACAACCACGTGGAGTTTGTAAAAAGATAGAACCAGGAAATCCAAAAAAGATTCGTGCCAAGAATAGCGAGAATCAGAAGTGAGGAGAAATTCCTATCTTCAACAAATCTGGGAAAACATGGAACAAATTGGCCAAAGAGACAGTTTCAGCCCAAACATGAACACATTCAAGAAGTATTCAGAATGTTGGGATCTTCAAGGGTCTCTTACTTCTATCCCAGATCGCAATGCTCTTCACGAACCTCAATTGGGGACAAGCTAGAGGGGTGGCTATCCAGGTAAAAGCCAGACTATTCACTCATGTCATGGCCAACCATTTTTCTTTATGCCACTGGGAGTTGCCGATCCAAAATCAATGTCCACCCATGTAATCAGTTGAGGCAGGTAACACAGTAACAGACTGGGGAGGTAAGAACTAGCCAAACTTCAAGGCATCAACTTACTAACAAATGATAACCTTTTTCACTGGCACTAAGATAAGCTTGCCAATGCTCTTCTCAAGAAGCCCAACTGCTGCCTCCTATGGCAGGATCTATGGATGGCAATAGTAATATGAACAAGGAAATAGTTACTAGCAAAGTTGAGACAAACAAAATGTACCTGGACTTTTGTATTCCCAAATTGGGCACCACAATCACATAAGTGCTGGATGCGAATCACTACTCGTCCCTGTACCTGCCACATGGATACATCGTTGTGTATCATAAGTGACTGGTTGAAGATTCTTACTGTGCCTTCCTACAATAGAAACATCTATAACTGAATCAAGATTCCATTTGCGGGTTCCTGAAACGACTAAATTCACACCCATTTCACGTTGCAATTTGAAACACTCTCGCCACTCGCCACTGGTGACAAAGTCACATAATACAACTTTTAATGATCATTTTGCCACCCACCACCGTTCCCGTGCATCAATCCATTTTCCTTGCAGCAATCCCAAAAGCCATCACCCCCAGCAACTAAGTCACAAATGTTTACAGTTTGCTGAACAGCCCTCCAGTGTCACCATAATTTCTTTTTCTTTTGGTTTGAGATAGCAAAGTTTCCTGCCCAATCCATCATCTGATTGAGAATAGCAAACACGGTTTGCATCCACAGATTCACTTTGGGTTAATTAACCATAGTTTTCCCTGCCCATCGTTATCTCCCGGGTGATATACCCTAGTTTTTTCTGTCCAGGTTTATTGTCGGTTGAAGATCCCACAGTTTTCCCTAGAGTTATCTTCTGGTTGGATACATAGTTTTCTGTCCAGATTTACTCATTTGGGTTGAGATAACCCATATTTCTCTGCACGGATCATCTTCTGGTTGAGATACCACAGTTATTTGTTCAGAGCTATCTTTGGGTTAGATACCACAGTTATCTGCCCAGAGTTATCTTCCTGTTGAATACCATAGTTTTCTGTCCAGGTTTATTGTCTGGTTGAGATACCACAGTTTTCTTCTTCCTCGAGTTTATCTTCTGGTTTGAAAGATACCATATTTTTCTGTCCAGATTTATCTTCTGTTGAAATAACCACCAGTTTTCTCCTAGAGTTATCTTCGGTTGAGATACCATAGTTTTCCTGTCCAGATTCTTCCGATCTGGTTGAGCTGACTGCCAATCCGTAGGTAGAGTCACACAGGTTTATCAACTTGTTGAAGTGCGTGCCAAAGGATAAGCACTTCCCTCCTTCCGCCTACTAGAGGCGGTCCTCCTCCATCTATGAACGCTGGTGATTTTTGGAGCTCAGTATTCTCCTCTGGGTACTTGGGCACTGATGGGAAGAGAACAAGGAAACGATATATTTCAATTCAAGACAGAAAAACGGACAGACGACGCGATCAATATGGGTTGCATGTGTAGTGTCACCAAAGTTTTTCTATTTGAGGTCAAGACCTAGGCCTGAGTTCAGATATGGTCTCTGGCAACACTCTCCAACCATCATTCTCTCTCCCGCATGGCATGACTTGTCCCATCCATTAATCCCTCAATCTATCTAGTATCCAGTCTGGCAACAATAACCTTTCTGCCATTTGTTCTTTCTTCTATGGATGCTGACCTACTTGAACACAATGTTCACTGACTACTAGAGGTCAAAGGTCCCCACATGCAAAATTTCGTGATAATCAGTCATTGTGTGACCAATTGCAAAATGGACCACCATGTACATTTTTCCTCTTGAAAATGCCCTACTTTTTTTTTCTTCTAAGAGCATTAGAGGTTAAATCAGGCAACCTCTGAAGAATTACAACAAAGGTATAACCAGGAATGAATGTTCCAGGGCAATGATTCTTGTTCACGTCAGGCAGGCTTTTGGTGTGAGGTTGTTCAAGATTTGTGTGTAAGTTTAAAAGTAAAAGTTTGGCCAAATGACAATAACTGTCCCTAACAGGCTTTCTTTGGTGGATTTTGTTGAAATTTGAATCACTGAATTAATTCTGGATTCTGGGATTTTCTTGTCGCTTAAAAGGCCTATATCATACAACATAAGGGGAAAAATGAGCTAAAACTAATCATGTCAATTTTCCCATACACCAGGTATTAAAGGTCAAATAGTGAAAGCAAGTACATAAACTATGAAGGCCCCTTCAGGCTTTAGTCTTAATTATAATAATACACTGCTACACTGTACATGGAGGAAAGGGCACAGATCTTAAGGTTAAATACAGTGTGTTTTGGGGATTATGGCTCCGAGATACAGTAAGCTCAAGCTAGTAGTATATGGTCTGCTCTGTTTACTTGCCTGCTTGTGATTAACCCTTAACCTAAATCAATAGTACATTGCATCTCTTCCATACGACAATAGTTTTTTTTATGTCTTGCTGAACTCAAGGAAGACATAGTAATCACTTTGTTTGTTGCGTGTCTGTCTTTCCGTCCTGTCATGTATGCATTTGCAGGTTTCAAAATCTCCTGTACCTTGCAGCCATCATGCTGAAATTTTGTGTGATTGTACCTAGAAAAGTTGTCGATGTGGCCCTCATGCTTCTTGTTCCAAGAGACCATACTACTTTGCATAATGGCGCATATTTTATGAAAGTTTCAACGTTGGGGGCAACCGGGTTCGACCGGGCAATTGCAAATTAGTATTGTCAAGAGAGCCTGCCATGAAATGTATCCCCTCATCGTGCGTTTTTCACAACACCGAATACTCAATGGACATTGCTGAATTCGAGGGTGGTGACATGCCTCCCGCTGCTCCCGGTGAAGTTTGGTGGACGGGGGATTTAGGAGATAATGGTAGTTTAGCTGGGCTCATCACCGGTAGTTCAAACTCTTGCCAGCAGCCGGTAGTCAGAGGTACCTTGTTATGGAGGAACCGACTGTGACTTCAATAATGACCACCAACCAGTAGGAGGTGATCACTGAATGATGTGTGCACTAATGAGAAAACCTGGTAAGACCGATAGATAAAGTAAACCACTACTACTTACAAATTAAAATGTCATACCTAAACCCATAGTATAGACAGTCAATTGTTGTGTGTACCATTTTCCATCTTAAATACCAGGCCCAGACCCTACATAGCCCATTAGGCTGGTTTGGGGGTCAAATCGCCACGGTAGTGCTACCACACCTTTGTGGAGAAAGGCAGTAAATTATCACCTTTTCCATCTCCAATGACTATAATTTGACTGACTAGAAAACAAACAACTTGAATACCTTGACTTTATAATTGAACAGTATTTAAAGGGGTGCCAACCCATACTTGCACCACTGTAAGGTGAGAATAGAATTGAGGGCTCTCTGTTGTCCCCCAGTCCGTGCACAAAAACCCTTGTCTTGACCCCAGAGGGTTGCTGTGTGGAGAATGGCGACCATCTGTGTTGCACCAATGTTTGGAGCTGTATGAGTAAAAACAGGGCACAAAATATTAGGGAGACCCTTGAAAATACGCCAGCGGTGAAAGGGACTAATTTTTATTATCAAATGCAGTATTTGGTTTCATTGCTCCTAAGAAAATAAACCAGCCATACTTTTAAAGGTGGGTATATCCAATTGAATTATGTGAACATTATGCCTCCCAATGACCCCAAATGGATTGAATTGTCAATTTCTCAGAATTGAAGGTGAATTAACCCCCGTAATTATTATCGATGGAGGATGGTTGGCAGTGCAAACAAGGAGCTCTGGGAATGCACAGATAAAACCTGCTCAGATATCTATGGATGGATGGGTCAGTATGTAAACAAGGAGCTCTACAGAATGAAACAGATAAACCCTGCTCAGATCATCGATGGATGGAGGGTCAGTGTAAACAAGGAGCTCTACAGAATGGAAATATAAACCACTGCGCGGATCATCTATGGATGGCTGGGTCAGTTGTAAACAAGGGGCTCTACAAAAGTAAACAGATAAACCTGCTGAGATATCTATGGATGGAGGGTCAGTGTCAAAAGGGAGCTCTACAGCAATGTATACAGATTAACCCCTGCTCAGATCATTATGCGGATGGGTCAGTGTGAAACAAGAGCTCTACAGATGTAACAGAGAAACCCCTGCTTCAGATCATCTATGGATGGATGGGGGTCCGTGTAAACAAGGAGATCTATAGAATGTAACAGATAATGCATGACTCAGCTAATAATGGATGGATGGGGCAGTGTAAACAAGGAGCTCAACAAAATGTAAACAGTTAATGCATGATCAGATCATCTAAGGATGGATGGGTCAGTGTAAAACAAGGAGCTATACAGAATGTAAAAGATTATGCATGCTCAGATCATTCTATGGAGGATGGGTCAGTGGTAAAAAAAGGGCTCCACGAATTGTTGTAACAAGATAAACCCTGACTCAGATCTATAGGATGGATGGGTCAGTGCAAACAAGGAGCTCTACAAAATGTAACAGATTAAGCCTGCTCAGATTAATCTATGAATGGATGTGTCAAGTGTAAACCAAGGCGCTCTACAGATATGTAAACAGAGTAATGCCTGCTGAGACTCATCGATGGAGGATGGGTCAGTTGTAACAAGGAGATCTACAGAATTAAACAGATTAATGCTTGCTAAGATCCTTATGGATGGATATGGTCAGTGTAAACAAGGAGCTCTACAGAATGAAACAGATAATGCCTGCTCGATCATCTATGGATGAATGGGTCAGTGTAAACAGAGCTCTTACAGAATGTCACAGATTAATGGCCGTGCTCAGATCATCTATGGATGGGGCAGCATAAACAAGGAGTTACACATATTTGTAACAATTTTTACCCCTGTTAGATCATCTATAGAGGGATAGAGATCAGTGGTAAACAAGGAGCTCACAGAATGTAACAGTTTTGACCCATGTTAGAGCCCTAGGAAGGACGGTCAGTAGATCATACAAAACCACATGACAAACTGGCTGCTTGACCAAAGCTCAGTAGGAAGAGCACGGGAACTCGGACCAAAGGATCATGAGATTCATTTATGATCAGACCACTCAAGTTCTCCAGAAAAGAAGGGTGATTTGTGAATAGCTTAGAACTACACAGTGGAAAACAAAAGTTCTCATGACTCAAACATGTACCATAAAGACATTTGAAAGATCCTAAACACAGTACAACTGAATGATGACTCACCAAGTCAATACAAACAAAATGGCTGAAATTTTACTAGCTGCTCAATTTTCTCTACTTTCATGCTTTTGCAAGATTTTTGTTAATTCATCCAGGTAATTTTGAGTGAGTGAATGTTATTTACCCGAGGCATCCTTGTTCAACGTCAAATATGGCAGCATCGTTGAATACAGGAAGGGTTCTTCCCTCCATAGATCAATACCGCATACTTCCCATTGTATGGATGCGGGTGCAGAATTGCGCCATCTTGGAGGGGCTGGAAATCCGATGCGAATCCTAACGCTGTTAGTTCCATTTAAAATAGGGGATCTTTCTTCTTCACTCATCGTGTTTGACGACAGAAGTAAGTTTCTGGGATTTTCGGTTGACCAATCTGCACCAAATACCAGAATCTGGTCCCCATTGAACGCAGTCATCGTTTGCTGAACATTTTACCCCTGTTCAAGGGACGAAACAAAAGAGCCCAATGGTGCTATAGTTTAAACTAAGTATTGGCTTCACCCACACAATTTTCAATTTGTCCCCAAAATGACCAGTGGTGACCTTTGACCTGAAATGCCTGACCAAGAAATCCTCACCTGTAGAGAAGAGCATCATATAACTCAGTGTTTCCCACTTTTGAAGGCTGGGACCCCGATTTCATGTGCCCATCAAGCCTAAACCCCAAGTTTGTGTCTCCGGAGTAATGAAGATGTGCAGGCATTCACTTACCTGTTGCACATACAGTACTGTACAGGGTGGCCAGCGATAATGGAGCAAATAACGCCAGATTCACTCACAGAAAAACCTAAGAAGGTGCTAATATATAAAACACTAAATATGTGTTTTCAGAGTGAATTTTTTAGAATTTTGATTGTGAACGTTCAAATTCGGGTAAATTTTTGGGTACCCTCAGACTTTTTAAATGTTTTGAAACAAGCTTGCGACCCCTAATAATTGCTTCATGACCCCATTTGGGGTCACGACCCCAGGTTTGGGAAACCATGGTATAACTGGTCTGAGCTAACATAATCATACAGGGATAAGATTCGGGCCCAGGAAAGGCATTTAGAGAAAGTGCATCCAAGAGTAGTTAACAAACCTATCAACTTGGCTACTCATTGTATTACAATGTCAATATATTTCAAACTCTAGCCTGTTCATAGATGTAATAAGTCAGTAATTGCCCATGATTCTACAACGTAATCTTCATATCGTCGGTCATCCAAACGGTCAAATGAGATATTCTGGTCAGTTTGCAATTTCACCTATATTCACTGATACTTGTTGCCATAGCATCTATTGCTATGGTAACAGTTATGATGGGTTGGTAGTTTCCATTGAGGGCATCCTATGGTGGGGTACCCATGGGTGCTGGGTAGTGAAACAATGGAGTGCACTCGAAAAGGTGTCTGTATGTGTACTTGTGTGTGTGTGTGTGTGTGTGCATTAAAATGTCCATCAAATTTTTAGTTTTATTCTGCACCTAGCTGCATCCACTCACCCCTTCCAATCACTCTGCACTCTGAGCAAGCATCAAGGCCTGGACCTGGCCTATCTCTCCCACTTCTTGTGGTACTCTCAAAGCTGTGCCAACCATGAGCTACGGGGGGAATCCCTGCGGTCGGCCCCAACCCACCATATCGACCCCCTTCACACAGGACACCAGTGGCAGGATCATCCGTCGCGAGGCGCGCCATATGCCCAAAGGAGCGCCGCTGGTGACTGCAAATCGGCAACTAACCTTCATTATTCCTGTCTGGCATTAGATACATGACCCTGTCATCGGTAACCAAGGATGAAGCGAAGTGAGGTAGTGAAAAAAGAATCCATTGGCTGTTTCAGCCCAACAGTGACATTCAATCCTCACCTAGAATATAGCAAGCACTGGACGCAACCATAGAGCCAAAAACAGACCTTCTTTTTGGTTCAAAATGGCGACCACCACACACCACTATCCAGTGACTTCATGACTCCATATGCCAGTCGGGATTATTGACCACGGGCTTGCAAGAAGCAGAGTCACTAATGACACTGCTGAGGTAAACAAATGACTTGTGACTTCCACATTCTCGCCTAACACCTGGACAGACCCCGTAACACTGTCCAAGATTCCACCAAAAACTGGATCTCAGTCTTGGTCCATAAACTCCTGGAGGCCCAATGGACTTGCCTTCCAACTTGAAGTATTATTTGAAATATTTGAAGGGCATCAACCAGAGAGTCCACAAACTCAGTGAGTAATGCAGCATCAACCGCGAAGTTCAGGTCAGAAACCCTGACGCCCCCGAATGAGACCCTGCAGCTGTTACTATCCACAACCCCTCTATAACCCAGTCCATACATGTGTTGAAAACTGAACACCCTGTCTCACACCCGTGACAACAGTAACAACTTAGAGTCTCCACCAGCACACTTCACAGCACTCTCGCTTCCAGAATACAGAGAGGTTATCAGGTGTACAAGATGTGTCGAAGACTTTGCGGAAGTCAATTATAGGCCACAAGAGAGCCCCACCAAATTCCTGGACTTATTCCGCTCAGACAAGAAACGGAGAGCCAAGATGCAATCCATAATGGACTTCCTGAGAATAAAACCAACTGCCCAGGACCTTGATGCGCGCCACGCAGCTTACAAGGGATCCTGTTCAGGATGATCCTAGCAAAGACTTCGCCAGGTACTGAGAGGAGTGTAACCCCCCTATAGTTATTGCCAGTACCGAGTTATCACCCTTCCTTTTCAGATTGGAACTATGAGTCTCCTTTTCCAGTCGGATGGGATGACACCAGTGCTCCAAACAGAGCAGTAGAGGTCATGCAATAACTGAGGACAGACTGGCCACCAGCCCAGAGTATATCTGGATGTATACCACAGACCCCAGGAGCTTTCCCACCCTTTAACTGTTCCAGGAAAGTAGGCACGTCACAGTCTACGGGGGATTCAGCCATTAGGGTTGCAGCATTATCCATCCAAATTTCCAAAGCTTGGAGGCTTAGCCTTGTACAAATCCTCAAAATACCCAGCTCTACGGGCCCTCACATCGGATTTCTTGGCAAGATCCTGCCGTCATCTGCCTTGACAGCTTGACACGGCGCCACAGAGGCAGAGTTGTAGAGTCTGTAAATTACTCCGTAGAATGACTGTGAGGCAGGCGTTGCCAGGTACCTCTCCATGGACTCACAGCAACTCTGGATCTCGGCCTCATGGATGCGTTGCTTCCCTCAGTGCCATGCACCAAGCTCCCTAGAGTCTTACCACCGAGCCTGGCCTAGCGCCTCTGCTTGATGGCCTTGACTGCTCCCCCAGTAACTGCCCTGGTGGTCTTCTGAGGACACTCCAGGATGCACTCCCCTGCTGTCTTGAGGATGCAGGCTTTGAAATCCGTCCATCTCTGCTTGGGGTCCAAATTCGCCTTGTCAGCATATACTGTGGCTACTTCCGGATCCTTTGTCAACCTTTGTGAGGGCTGACATAGCATTATGACCAGCAACCTGTGATCAGTTGTGATGAACTGGGCATTCCTGAAGACCCTGCAGTTCATGAGAATTGTCCATCTTCCAAATATGAGTACATGCATGTTCGATCTCCTTGACATAAAACAATGAACTGTCACACCGTTTTCCTGCCCCCCCCCAAAAAAATAGTCAAGCTTAAGGAGGATGAAATAACATTTCGGTAAAATTTGAGCAGACTTTCCATTGATTAAAAGAATATTTGGTGAATACAATGACTGATTGATTTCTTATTATCTAACAATGAAAACCGATACCACTTTCTTGCATGTCGGCAAAAAATATTTTTTTTGTGAGATTTTCAAATCCAATGATTCCATATTTTTCAAGAGATTTTAAGATCCGCATTGTCCAAATGATGCAAATAATGATAGAGTAAAAACTCATGAAACACACGCATACAGCTGAACAAATAGATAAATAATTGCTGATGAGATCTTGTAACTCTTGGGATTGCCATCTTGTTAATATTTTCGTTCAGAAATTGGCACTATGATCTTTTTCACTAGCTGTGGAGCACTAGACTATTGTCTGTACATCATAGCATTGCTACTAGAACCTAATAGGGACTGCAGGGCACACCGATCACACACAAACATGTATTTATTTTTTATTTTTTACTAGCCTGACCTCCATACAAGCTTGAACTACTAGACCGCTCATACTCACAGAAATGACTATTTGAGGCCGATAAAATGAAAAAAAAAAAAGCATGTAATTGATTGGTGATACATGCAAAAAAAAATTAATACAGCAGTAATGGTACTATAGTGGAATTTTAGCCTTTTGTAAACTGCCATTTTGTTCGACAAATCAACTGAAACAAGATAGCAGAGGAAGCCCTTTCTCATATGAAATCAATCCCTCCTCTGGCCTGGTAAGATTCTTGCTCTTTAACAATAGAAATTATGGCATCATGACACCATTGAATACTAGTTCTCAAAATATATATTCTATTGACTTCACAAAATGTGAACGCACAATTTAATTTTTTTGTGAGGCTCAACAGTTAAAGATTTATAGCTGCCCCAGGGTGAAAATGAACAATTGCACAATATTTGCTAGGAGGAATCTCCCCACTCACCCATTTCCAGACACAAAGGTCCCTCCAACTTCCCCGATGGAAGATCAATCTTGAAAACGCCCTTGCGCCTGCCATGTCCAGACCTATCCAAGCAAAATCCACCAGTCAGGAGGAGATCTGCAGACATCTTCACACAGCCGTGGCCAAGACCGCCCAATCTGTGACAGCGGCCGTGCCCACACAACCTTCCTGGACGATGGATCGATAGTTAGCTGTTAGACTACCAGCAGAGGGGCTGTGTTTATGTTCGTAGCATCTAGTCGAAGCCTCTGTTTGGTCTCTTGAGAGTGCCAGACATGACCCCTGGGAAGCTGTTACCAGAATGTAATGACTGCACTTCAGATGCCATTCCTGTATATGGAGCAAAAACATGTTTTATATAATCTGAAAGATACAAATAGTAATTATCATTTTCTCCCCCCCCCCCCATACTAGTGGGCCAGAGGGCTCATAGCTGAGCTGCAAACATTGCCCGCCCATTGGATAGCAACCATACATGAAGGCGCGAAGAAATGAATGAACTGGTACCTTCGCTAGTTAAGTGACCTCATAGAATGGTCCAATTTCCTTGTCCCTGATCTCTCGGAACACCTCATCGGAGCAGCACGAGACCACTTTGCGGTGAACTTCACACCTACTCTCAGCAAGCCAGCTGCTCTCCGGAAAGAGGTGACCTATCGAAAATACTCAGCCAATCATCTGCTTGCTTTCAAACAAGACAATCGTGAACTCGTCGTTGCTAAATCGCACATCTGGAACTAGGTTCGAGCCTATCGACGCATACAACAAGCCGCGACCAAAAGGCGTTTTCAGTGTAACAAGCCAACTGATTGGTGATAACAAGAATCGTTGACTGGCCCTAGGTATTAGTGTAGACGAGTTCCCTGGTACTTCTGTGACTTTGTCCCTCGTTGATAAGATTAGCAAGATACTTGATACTTTCATGGGGAAGACGACACAGGGAGGACACATTGGCACCTTCCCCGTGGTGGGGAATACCCTCACTTGCCTCCCACCGACCAGCCCAGACGAGGTAAGAACGCTTATGATGAAATTGCCTCCCAAGCCTTGTGATCTTGACCCCATCCTGACTTGGCCGTTGAAATCCTGTGTCGACCAGCTACTTCCGTCGATTACCGCGATCATCCTATCCTCTCTTCACGAAAACGATGTGCCAGAAAGCTTCAAAACTGCCGAAGTTATTCCTATTCCTGAAGAAACCAGAGTCAAGATCCGGAAGGCTGAACAACTATCCACCGATCTCAAATTTGGCGTTTATCTCGAAATTGGTAGAGAAGGTGGTGAACAGAAGCATGGAACACCATTTAAACGGCAACATTCTCCACGTCGTACACCAGTCTGCATACCAAAAGCAGCACTCCGCTGCCTGAATTTTTCACTTCTATGCTGATGATACCAGCTATATGCATCGTTTGATCCTGCCAACAAATATCTTTGTGAAAATGCCTCGATCGTCCTGTGTGTCAACGTGTCTGTCAGAAATTGGGGGGTGGATGTCGAACAACATGTTGAAGCTCTCAACGCAGACAAAACCAAAGTGATATTTTTACTACTAAGTGCCATGAGAACTGTGCAAGGGACATTTCATTCGAAATTGCGTTCTCTGTCATCACAACCTCCTTGGCGTAAAGAAACTTTGGTCATGTATGATTCTTATCTTGACGTGCAACAAAACAGTTCAACAACCTGTATACCGACTCACTGAGAAAGAACGGTGCTATATAGCGATACTTGTCACCATCGGTCTCAAGTCACTTGTTCATGCCCTGGTCATCTGCCATTGACTATTGCGATACTTTGTTGTTCGGCGTACCATGAGACACTCTGAATAAACTGAAACAGCTCCAAAATACTACAGCACGCATCATCACACGGACTCCCCGCTCCTCACACATCACTCCCCAGTCCTCGAGACTCCACGCTGCCATTGAATGACGCATTGTGTTGAAAGTCACCATCAAAATCATTCATCTGCAAGCCACTCCATACATGAGTGACATGCTGAAGGTGAACCATCCAAGCAGAGATCTTTGGTCAGGGTTCCGACCCCCCTCGTACGTACGCTACTATAATGGTTTATGGTAGTGACATCGGTACTATGTACAATGACATATATTGGTTTGGTATGGACACAACTACCGTTACATGACAATGATATATGATATGTGACACAACTACCATTACATGGTAATGATATATGATATGTGACACAACTACCATTACATGGCATGATATATGATCTGTGACAAAACTACCATTACATGGCAATGATATATGATATGTGACACAACTACCATAACATGGCAATGATATATGATATGTGACACAACTACCATCACATGGCAATGATACATGATATGTGACACAACTACTATTACATGACAATGATATGTGATATGTGACACAACTACCATTACATGGCAATGATATATGATATGTGGACACAACTACCATTACATGACAATGATATATGGTATGTGACACAACTTCCCCATTACATGACATGATATGTGACACACTACCATTACATGACAATGATATATGGTATGTGACACAAGTACCATTACATGGCAATGATATATGATATGTGACACAACTACCATAACATGGCAATGATATAGATATGTGACACAACTACCATCACATGGCAATGATACATGATATGTGACACAACTACTATTACATGACAATGATATATGATATGTGACACACTACCATTACATGGTAATGATATATGATATGTGACACAACTAACCATTACATGGCAATGATATATGATATGTGACACAACTACTATTACATGACAATGATATATGGTATGTGACACAAGTACCATTACATGACAATGATATATGGTATGTGACACAAGTACCATTACATGGCAATGATATATGATTGTGACACAACTACCATAACATGGCAATGATATATGATATGTGACACAACTACCATCACATGGCAATGATACATGATATGTGACACAACTACCATTACATGACAATGATATATGATATGTGACACACTACCATTACATGGCAATGATATATGATATGTGACACAACTACCATTACATGACAATGATATGTGATATGTGACACAACTACTATTACATGACAATGATATATGAAATGTGACTCAACTACCATTACATGGCAATGATATAGATATGTGACACAACTACCATACATGGCAATGATATATGATATGTGACACAACTACCATTACATGACAATGATATATGGTATGTGACACAAGTACCATTACATGACAATGATATATGTAATATCATATGACACAAGTACCAGTGTACAATGGCATATGTATTTAGTATGTGACGTATGACATATATGTGACACAAGTACTATTGCATGAAAATAACATGTGGTATGTGACGCATGTACAATTACATCGCAATTATACTGTGCATAATTTCCATATAAACTCTAATGAGCACCCCTTTCTAATTAATTTCCCCCCCCCCCCTCCACCCCTCTGGGAGGTTTTGAGGGTTAGGGAGTATATCCCACAAGTAACAATATGGAATCAGCCTTGAACTGCTGTGCTGCACACAAGTTTATAGTTTTGGGGAAGTAGCCCAACACAGTGTAGTAAATGAAAATTTGGATAGCCTATACTGTCTGCAGAATTATATTATGGTTTCGGAAAAAATAACCCTGAATACCCCCCCCCTCCCCTCCCCCGTGTTTCATTAAGATTTCTCACATTAGGCACTGGGGATTGATATAAATATTAACTATCACAGTCACGTGGCTAACAATTGATCCAGTAGTAAACTGTCACCGATTGAGTTTAATATGTGTTATAATAAATCCATTTTCGTTGATACCTCAAATTCATCGAATGGCTCGATGTTGTCCACACGGTTTTGTTCTTCGGGGTCCAATGAGGAGTAGACCTGGTTCATATCAACCACTTTGGCAGAAGACCATCCCTGAGAAAAGGATATGACCAGAGTAGTTGACTCAGTTAAGTTAGTACTATCATCTTGATGGTTTCAAGAGTGGCAACCCCATGCATTGCATGTTAGACAATAAATATATAAGGATGAGAGCAATCTAGTTGACTCAGAGTAATTGACTTAGTGAAGTTAGTGTCACCATCTTAAAGTGCAATGGTCATGTAAACATAACTCTACTATTTTTATGTATTATAGCTAGTATATTCAGGAAACCAAAACCTCAGGAAGAATTTAAACCAATTTGAGTGTGAAAAGGAAACAATTCTGCTCGATAATGGGTAAGTAGGTGGGATATTCCAATTTGTGGTGTATCCCCAATTCATGGGTTGCATGCCATCGATTGTCTGCATCCAAACGAACCGGACACATACACAAAAAACACACACACATACACACACACACAACAAAGTATCGCTAAATCTCTTCCTGAACTTTGTTCAGGCGTGACGATAGAGGTTGCTCACAGTTTTTTCAGGAACCTCTCATGATGGTCTTCTGGGGTGGAGTAAACTTCAATTGCTCTCAGAGGAGACTGTAACTTTCTGAAATGACCCATCCTTGGAATGAATTGAAAAGGATAAAACAAATAAAATTTGAATATATGGGGATCACCAGAAGACCCTAGCCTACTATAGGGCACCGGCAGGGGAGGGAGGGGAGGGGGGAGGGGGGAGGGGGGAGGGGGGAGGGGGGAGGGGAGAGGGAGGATTCAGGTAGGGCCTTTCTTTTCTTTCTTCTGTTGGATCAATCGGGATGAAGGCCAACTTCAGGCTTGGATACAACAGAGGTTATATCGTGGAGAATGGAACACTAGATCTATAAGTCCAAACCCATTTCAATACTATCTTCCTATGTGAGTAATGCCTTCAAACGCCGGTCCATTGATGCCGATAAATGGGGAGAGTTTTATTTCGCATGACCGTCACACTTGGACAACCCAGGAAGTTATGTTAAGTATTTCATTGTTTCATTTTGTTGAATGAGCAACTTTGCAGCAACACTATTGTGTTTCTCTCGCCAAAGTACCCATCAACACCTACCAACCCACCACAGCAAATCCTCCTCCGCATAGACTAAAATGCCCTTCAAGTAAAAAATAATGTTTGAATTTCAATGGACAACGAAGATTATTGCAGGGTTGTGCACGTACGACATTATTTATTTTTGCATGATGGGGTGCTTTCCAATCTGGAACAATACACATGTACAAACTTCAAGGACTGTACACTAAAAAAAATCCGTACGGAAAGTCGTCACAACCTAGGGATTTGGCCTGAGACGCATATCAGATTTGTCTCTCTAGCTGACATATTAGCCTCCTAATAATTCATCCTGCAGTTGTCCTTCAAACCCTAGATTCACAGCTGCGAGTAAGGGGCTGTGAGAGGCTCAGGCGGGTATATTTTGGGGTAATTTTCAGAGAACTGGAAGGTACTATAAAACTCTCATGACCAGGAAGCAGATTAGCCTGGAGAGCAGGTCTCAAGACATAAGACCAACAAATTGCCCATCAGTTTCAACTGTCCATCTCACCAAGATAAACGTATGCCCCAGGTTTAGGCACCCCTATTCTCTCACCTAGTTGTGAGGGAATGAGGGAATATATTATTTCCATGACTCTGATGTTATGCATGAGCAGACACCAGTGAATGAGGATAACAAGGACTTCCTCTCTAGGAATGAGTGGCTCTCCTAAATTAAGAAGGAAATTCCTGTTGTCGTCTGGGCTTGTCTGAACTGGCTAGGGAGAGCATTCTACTCATCAGAGCCTGAGTGGGAAAACTCAGTTCACCTAAATCTGTCGGATGACCACACCATCTGATGACCGGACAATTCCCACCTGGATAATTCCCACCCTCAACGGAATGTTTTTTTGTGGTCAGAATTAGGGTTTGCGACTAAAGTTAGGGTCACCTCATCCATGGGCAGCGATCGCGGGGGGGATGGGGGAACATGTCCCCCCCAATATTTTTGGTGGGGGGGGACATAATATCAAATGTCCCCCCCCCCCAATACTTAGCGGACTTGTGAAAAAATCCTACGATCAAAGGTAAAGTAAAGCTGCGTTTCCAGGCGGGTGTCTAAAATCGCTCATCGTTATTTTCAATGGAGCCGTTTCCATGCACGCAGGCGAAGGACGGAGCGGGCGGGCGTTTTCTCGAATCGGTCATTGTAGCGATTTTTTCCGCCCCCCCCCGCGTGTCAGCGTGGTATTTTGTAATCAATTCCCGGGGATTTCCCTGCAATCTTACCGGCTGAAGCCGGATAATGGAGAGTAGAGGATAGTTTTAGGTTCAAATAATGTTCCACACAACATTCATACCTGTTTCAACACTAGGTGTGAGATTTTATACAGATTGTGTCTATATTCAACGGCGGACAACTACTTGAACACATATTTACATGTTTAAAAACCGATGATATGTCAAGTATTTGCTAATTAAATCTCCAAAAACCTGTCAATTGTGAAGTTTTAATAGTGGGCGTAATCGTGACATTCAGAACAATGGTTTCGAAAATGAACACCGGTGTTTAGGTTTTAAACACTAGCATGCGTCCGGTGTTTGATAATAATAATAATAAGATAATAATAATGATAATAATAATAACAACAACACTAAGAATAACAATAATAATAATAGTAGGCTACATCGGTTATTAATTAGCCCGCTTATACACACAAAGTGAGAAGAGGTGCGTGACTCGAGAAAACGCCTGCCCCCCCCCGCGTGCATGGACACCGCTCTTCCCAAACCGCCCGCCCCGGAACCCTCCCGCGTGCCTGGAAACGCGGCTTTAGGCGATAACAAAAAGGCCTGACACATATTTCTATAATCAGATTGCTCCAATTTTATGTTGTGAGAGCCAAAATGCCAAAAATTTTGCTTCTTCTCCATTCGTGTCATCTACAAGTTCGGTACATATATAGGAAGGCCACAGGCATAATTCGTCCCCCCCCCCCCGCCCCACACTAGCTGGAATCAACTGCCATTTCCCTAACACTGCACATAACCGATGGCTTGAGTGTAGTCTATTCATTATGTCCTTACTGTTTATAATAGACTGGCTTTGCTGCCGCCAGATTCTACGTGCTGCTCTTGATAAAAGATGAATGCAATGAAAAACAATAGGCCAGGGGTCCGTGGACATCAGTATGGAGGTTTCCGTGATTGACTTATGGCACTATATAGGCGCGGGAGGAAAACAATCCGAGACATGAACATTTCAGACCAAAATTTGAGCGGGGGGGGAAACAAATCTGAAAAAAAATGACAACAATTCTTGCTGGAGTGACTGGCTCGATTTGTTTTTGATTTGTTTTCGATTTTGTTTGCACACTTTTCCACGACAGCAAATTTTCAAGATGCGGGCAATTTCTAACCCAATTGGAAGGGAATATATGAGCACTTGAAGTTCCTCGTAACTCTTAATTGTCAATTCCAGTGATGTTGCTACTGCCGCAGCAATAAGGCCCGGGAAGTGCCGCTCCCTGAAATCTGGGGGTCTGTATGACAGAATTTTTTTTTGTCTTGTAGCTCAAAGACACGTCAACTGATGGTGGCGTGAATTGAGAGGCTTAAACATCGATCATTTCCTTCAAAACGTTCTTGAGATATAAATTTTGGAATTTCATTGTCAAATTTTAGGGATGTTGCATACATGCTTACTCCTGTACGAACACGGGAAGTGTCGTTTCCTGCATTCTGGGGGTCTGCGAGACAAAATGTCCGACAGTGGCCCGAATTGTAAGGAATAACATCAACCATTTCCTTCAAGAATGTTTCCTTGAGAGTTGAATTTTGGAAATTTATTGTTAATTTTGGGGCCTGTGCTTACTGACATACAGCGCGGGAAGTGACGTTTCCTGCATTATGGTGGGGGGGGGGGGGGGGTTCTGTAAGGCAAAAAAATCTTGCACGATACGCGTCAACCGAATGTGGCGCAAATTGTGAGGAATTAACATCGGTCAGATCTTTCAAGAACATTTTTAGGAATATAAATTTCGGAAATTTATTGTCAATTTTCACATGTTGCTCACTGCCATAAGGCCCAGAAGTGACGGTCCATACGATTCTCCGGGGGGTCTTCAAGAGGAAATAAGTTATGTACACTACGCGTCAACCAATGTGGCGCGAATGGTGAGGCGCAAACATCGTCGAATATTTCAAAAAGTTTTCGGGAATATAGAGTTGCGGCCAATCCATTGTCAATTTTTGGGGTGATGTTTACTGCCATACGGCCCGGGAAGTGCCGTTTCATGCATTCTAGGGGTTCTGTGGAACATAAAATTTTCGCCTACGCTACGGCCAACCTATGGTGGCGCTCCGCTTCATGACCTCCAAATTGTACCCCCCATAATTAAATAGACCCCCACCCCTGCCACCATCTGAAGTTGCTGTTCTTATATGGTGATTGTAAGAATCATTGGACCTAAGACGATTAAGAGGCCGAATAATCACCTTGCAGCAATGTAAAATAATCACCTTGCAGCAATTAAACACCATGAGCTGCAAAGAAGGCCAATTCAAGGCACTGGACATTTTTCCTCTCTGTGATGATAGCATCTCTGTCTCAAAAGTAATTACTGAATTGTTCAAAAGTGTGACTATCCAGGTTCTACCCTTCTAATTCTTGAGGAATGTGATCCAACAAGGGAGAATATCACATTTCTTTAGGGGTTACATTAGGATTGGTTCTAGTTTTAAATATGGTTCCACCATTCAATCTGTAATCAACTAGCAGCACTCACAAGGTTATTATAGCGGTGGTGGTCCTGGAGGAAGGGGGGTGAGATGAGGGGGACGGAGAGGATGCATTCGGATGATTAACACTTAAAGTGGTTTTTTACGACAGATCCTAAAAGTGTGGTTGCATTCCTTGAGAATATTTTATATAAATATATATAATATATATTTTGCATTTTTCACGAATTGCTGCAAAATGGTTTGACTGTGGACGCATCTGCTGTAGTGGTCTCATTATCCCTGCATTGATCCATCCATTGACACTTGTCTAAAAGAGGTGAAGAGTTACCGCCGATGTCAATATCAAACCGGGTTTAAACCGATACTATCTACCATAATCAAACATTCCCATTATACCTCTGAATAAATAATGCCAATTACATGACTCTCCCAAACGGATCATCCGGATACACCTGCTCATAACAGACAAAGACTGCATTGGGGAACGTCTTAGCACAGTAGCCAATCAGATCATCGGACCTGAGAAGAACAACAAAGCCTGGGAAGGAGCTAATGATGAATAACAAAAGGTCAAATCTGCAACTGATCTGTACCACTTAACAAAGCTTAGCTATATCAAGTCCTGCAAGATTTTGCTAAAAGCTAATCATAGTTCTCTGTAGATACCAGAATAACCACTTCCCGACACAGTTTTCAATTTTTTCCTTACAAAGTAAGTTTTTTTTTCTCTCAACAGTTATTCGTTCATTTTGCTATTCCGTATTTCTTTCATTGGGTGTAGGGAGTGGGGTGTAGGACGTGGGGTGTAGGGAGTGATTTACCTTGATAGGCCCTTCCCTCCAACTGGCTTTCAAACACTATCCTCTCAATGCATTCAGTTACTGTCCATTATATGGATATGTTATTGTTTTATGTGCAGCCATTGATCAATTGGCTTTTCACACACTGAGCATGTGGTGGGGATGTTTAATGCTTGACCATGTGGTGAGGATGTGTGATGCTCTTTGTGTTTCAGGTTCTCTTTGCCTGTAGCATCTGTGCCATTCCAAGCTCTCGGATCGGTTGCCGGTTTCTTTTTTTCTTTTCTTTCTTTTCAAAGAGTTTCTTTTCTCTCTGGGCCTAGGGATACAGGTGGAGTCGGTTCACTGCAGGTCTGCCGTCAGATAGTGGAAAGGCTGAACCCCAGGGTAGCGCCTGGGGAGGCCACTTTGTTATCTGGGTTATGATCCAGAGCACCCTTCTCCACCAGTTCCCAACTAGGTGTCCATCTTGTCGGTGTTTCGGGAGTCCCATGCAAGTCCCTACCTTGTGATTTGGCTCCTGTCGATATTCGGTGTTTCTGAGGATCTGTCCCATGGCCCTTCCCACCAGCGTTCTCCCTTTGTCCTTTTCCATTATTATGGTTATATCTTCTGTTCACTCCACTCCTTCTGCAGCCTTCAATGTGACACCAGGTTCTTATTTCTCTCTTCCTTCGCTGATGTGCATCATCTTATAGGCACTAGCGTCCCCCTCACTTTCTCTCACAGAGACCCAAATTGAGCCCCCGCTTGATTGTACAGTTCTCCAATGCCCTAACTATTAAATTTATCACTGCTTTTGTTTTAAGGCTGGAATGCGTGCTTTGTTTCACTCCATCATCACGACCACTGTCTACCTGAGTTTCCCAAAGACACTTACCTAGTTTTCGGGTCTGCGGGTGATTGATGCTACCTCTGTAAGCCAATAGTTTAGCCCCAAAGTAGTCTCCTCTCATTCTTCAGCATGATGTCAAGGCTCACCCTTCTCATTCTTATGTCAGCTATAATGAAATCATCTCTGACATCACTTTCACCACCCGCTTGGTTTTTCAAACTGTGTTAAGATTAGACACCAAAAAAGCCTCAGGTCCTGACGGCATTCCTCCGATTGTACACGGGAAGTGTGCACCTGAGCTTGCACTATTTCTCGTAAGCTTTTCCCTCTATGCTACTTCATGGGCTGTTGCCCTCCTGAGTGGAAAATGCCCACATTTGCCCAGCCTGAGGAGGAACATCCAAGTACAGCTGATTGCCATCACACCAGTACTCTCGAAGTTATGGGAACAATAATTAATAGGCATGTCTGTGTTTTTGGAATCCCACCTCTCCCTCCATGACGGCCAGTAGGTTTCCTCATGGCCAGTCTACAGGAGCATACTACAATTTTTGAATGACAATGGGTTCTGCCATCGACACCGTCAGTGAAAGCAGGGTCATCGCTCTGATATTGCCAAGCCTTCGACCGCGTATGCCATGCTGGAACTCTTGCTAAATTGCCTGCTTCAGGTTTTGGTTGTGGTCCCCGTCTCATCTCTTGGACTGTAGTTTTATCACTGCA
Organism: Sclerodactyla briareus; assembly: GCA_026419785.1. NCBI lineage: Eukaryota > Metazoa > Echinodermata > Holothuroidea > Dendrochirotida > Sclerodactylidae > Sclerodactyla > Sclerodactyla briareus. The sequence continues at coordinate 198,364 of JAODTK010001943.1, read as the reverse complement.
CATTATCATGTTAGCATCGCCCGGGCCTTCTGAAACGTCAATATCAAGCGGGTTTGTGTCTTCTCTCCTAACTCTTTTCATCTTCATTAATGACATTTTAGCTCGACACTCATCGTTTCCAACTCTTCACCCATAACTATACCCTACATCATTTCCACTCTGCTTTTCCTCGACCCCAGAAACGAAATCAGTTTGTCCGCGTCCCTCCCTTGTCGCAGCTCAGTTGAAACAATTACTGGAATTCTATTTTTTTTTTAAATGGGGGTATTCTAATCTAGTTACTTTTCACCAAGCTAAAACCCAAAACCTGCTTGTTGAATGGACATGATTCGACACACTGGTCAGGCCAGGTCCTCCCGCAGTGTGCTTCACTTAATATCAAATCACAGTAACTTGTCTTGGAACTCATATATCAAGTCTATCAGCAACCATACGTCAGGAAGTTGTTGTTTCCATTTGTATGAGAAAATACTCTCATTCATACCTCTCATCAGTACTTTCGCTTTACAAAACCCAAATGCAGTCACCAAACAAATGATGGGTGCCATATTTGGGGTGAGGCTTCGCCATCGGCTCGCAGGGTTTTGGATCGTATACAGAGAAAGGCTACTCGCATCATCAATAATTACGGCCAGGGTTGTTTGGGTGACCTCCAACTTCTCCAATTCCATTCTCTGTTAAAATCCTCATTAACAAAACATACAATAATCTGAGAAATTAAAACAATTCCATACAAAAAAAAATCATCTGAATGGTAGGGGACCGGGGGAATCTAATCATGGGAGGGACTTCTCCCAATAGCACTATCACTGGTGTGAGGAGGCGGAGCAACCCAGGAGAAGTAGGCCTTCTCCTGAAATCGTACGAACCTCTTTACTTCCATTAGGTCATGACACATCAGACCAGGAAGTAGTGTGGGCCTGTGAAGTCACACCCGTTATGGGCAGGGATTCATTCAGGTACTCAGGCGTCCAGGTGACCCGAGCAGCTTATACTGGCTGGCGGTTATCGAAACCACACCTGAAGAAATTTGGAGAAGAGGGTGGTAATGGTAACGAGAGAGCGGAGCGTGGTGTGGCCCCCACTCTGTGAAGATTTGGGAATTGACCAAAATCCCCATTGTATGATCGACACTGCCGAGTTTGTTTGACAATTGAAGTAAAACAAAATTCTAATGTGCATCAAAACTGATCGTAATCTTATAGTGAAAAAAAATCTTATAGATTGATCTCTTGTACACACATTGGCTGATACAAATGGCAAAAAGGACAGGTCCATTGCCAAAAAGAATAATCCCACAGTGATAACAAAAACGACTTTAATTCATAAACGAAGTTAATGGCTGGTTCAATACCGATACGATCTCTGGGTTGGAGATACAGGAACAGAATGACATACATCTCCATATTCATCAATATTCACGGTTCAAGTCCACAGGGTGCCCCTGAGCGGGGGGGAACTTTACCTTGAAGCTTTCATTACTCCCACCCCAGGTGTGAAAGAGGACCAAACAAGGTAACCTTACCTACTACCACTGAATTGCACTGTAGCAGCTGCTGTTATGGAAGACACACCTAAGGTATAAGAAGCAGATGTATGTACTTTGACCTCTTGGCCCCCAGGTTTCACTCAGTATTCATACTTTATTCATTTCAATGAAGGCTCATGCCTTCTTAAAGTCAATTCCGCTTTGAAATATCAGGAAAAATAGGATCAAGATATGAAGATGAATGCCATGCCTTCGACACCTCAGCTGTACAAGAAGAACTTCAGTCAAAATTACAGCTCACAAATCATTTCTATTTTGGAGGGAAAACGAAAAATGGTGATCAGTCAGTGAATTTGTGAAAAAATCTGGCCGGCGGCTGGACGTAACGAATAATACCCTTTCCACAACATTATGAATTTTGACCTAAAACTATCGATTTTTTTCAATTGTAGTATTGTAACAGTCATACAGTAATCACTACTATAGGGTTGGTGACCCCTGCTGGAGGAGGAGGACATGAGGCCTGAATGGAGGCTTGATGGTTCATTCATATGTTTGAGAAGAATTGGCAGTTCTGCTCGATCACAAGTGTTAGTTACATTTGACACACTTGTACTGTGCATATCATTTGGTCAGAAGTGCAGATCTGTAATCAATATCTTATTAATGGATTAATTGCTTATGCTTGAGTGTTTGTGTCCAACACCCATGCACATTTCATTAAAGGAATATGGTAAGCAACCACAATAATACCCTGTAAGCTGTTCCTTTTTTTATTCCTTGGCAAACAAAGGCAAAAGGATCTTTGCAGTCATGCACCGTGTGAGGATATGTGGTGTGTGTGTCTGTGTTGTCGGTGTGTGGTGACACCCATTTGTCAGCACGAGATCTGAAAGAACGCAAGCATGTATCAAGTCCAAATTAGGCCGTGTGTTGCTATGTGGAGAGGATGAAAAAAACGGTTTTTTGCCAGTTAAAGATCATTCCAAGGTAATGACAGGGCAAAGTCTGAAAACTTATAACACGATATCTAATGCACGTAGGCCTACTATTAAGTGTCTATTAGGTATGTGGGTTTTGCACAGATATGGTTGAGATGAACCCTATTGTTTTTGGTTGTCAGGTCAGGTCACCATAGCCGATCCTCCCTATATTGGCCGTCGTAATGGAAAGTTTGAGTTTCTTCTATGTGAAAACATCTGGTGACATACTTTGACCTCAATCTGCCTCATTGCCCCAGTCTCACCAGTCTTACAATTGTGCCAATCACTTGGTTATGAAACCACTAAGTGTAGGTAGACCAACAGCAAAAGAGAGATCAGTTAGCAGTTAGCATCAGGAATGGGAAAAAAGCCAAGGACATACTGTACATGTACTAGGTTGTATATTGGGGGGACAGATTCGCAACGATGGGCAGACGTCTGGTAAATTGCAACGAGTCTGTCACGAAAAGCATGACTGGTGTTTGTTCTGAATCAAATTTTCTTATTGTTTAGGACTGGGATTGGACTCACTTACCTGTGTTCATCCACTTTCCACCACGGGAGAGAAAAGTGGGAGTTCCTTCAGCGCTTTATCAGAAACGAGTCGTCTTTATGAGGAGAGGACTTCTGCGCAAAAATATGAGGGAAGTCCACCTTATAGAACGTTGTCTCTTCAAGGTTACCATGGTGATGCAGACGAAAGTAGCAGAATCGAAGCCCGCTCAGATGGGAGATGATCTGCAAAGCGCAAAACAGAACAGATTGTACAGTAAGTTTTGAACGTTGGTGAGGATAAAAAAAAATTTCGAGGGGGAAGGGGATGAAATGGCAGTGAGTATGTGGCAGGGCTAATAATCTGATGGCCGATAGGTTAGCGATGGCGGTTAGCCAGTAGCAGCTACATCTACTTTTTCGCCTGAATGTTACCTTCTGGATTACCTTGGAAGTGCCATCTATCCCAGTAAGTAATCGCATAAATGGATGCATATTCGTTTTGCTGTTCGTTCGATGAGGGGCATCATGAATTCGACTACAGAACTTATTTTTGCACAAAATAGTTTCACTGAAGATACCATGCATGGAAATTTCATGTGAAGCTCACTCACGGCCATGGGTGCCATTCGTTATCAGAAAGTGTAGGTCGAGTCAATAACACAGTTTTAGGGCCTTGTTCACATAAAAGACACTTCTGTCCAGGATGCATGATTGAAAATTCTGTACCATATTTGGGGGCATTACACATAAAAGGAAAGGAAAATTCAGGACGATGGGTTGCCAGTTGTAAATAGGATTTGATTGGTCAGAAATGGACTGATAGGCTTTCGGAGGTGGGGGTGGGGGGGGGGGCAAGGTGTGAGTATGATTGAAGAGTGAAGTAGCCTTAAGATGTTTGAGGTAGAAACAAGGTTTTCTGTGTAAATCTCAAATAGGTGAAATCAATAAATCACTTTTAGAGGGACAAAACACAATAGGGACTGCGCCCCCCCCCCCCCCCCCCCCTGGAGAGAATCTTCTGGGATAAAATCCGGGTCTGAATCTGATCAAATGAAACATGCATTTTATAGGGATCATGTGACCCAAAATTGCCCACAGCCTGTGACATATCCGTATGTACAACAAGATCTCTCAACCAACCGGGCCTTGCCCTACATGATCTTCATCATACTTTGAAGAATTAGAAACCTAGTGGTCAGAAACCTGCGGGCTTTGTCATTGTCATACACCGGTAGTGCTAATTCTTCCAGTGGCTGTTACGTTGCATTGAAACACAACCCACCCCTAGCGATATTCATCTCTTGTACTTTGTCCAATCCTCCATATTGGTCACAGACTTTTGAGGATACCTAATTAAAGGGGCAACTGCAGCTTGGAAAACAGAAGTTATAGCGGGGAGAATGGAGAATGGAAAACTCTATCTATAGGTCCAAACCCCATTTTAATGCAAATGTCCTACGGGAAGTTATGGCCGTTCAAGTTTGGGTCATTTTAGGAGAGAAGGAGAAAATGGGGGAGAAATCCCAGATTGTGCAATAACGCTGGGCACACATGGACAACACAGCAGAGTAGGTTATGTATTTAATTGTTGCATTTTGTTGAATAAGTAACAGTCAGGCAGAATTCGGTTGTTCTTTCCATCACCAAAGTTTAGTAACATCAAAAACCTACCAAACGACTATAGCAACCTACCATAGATACATGCGCCTTCAAAGAAATTAATGTTTGAATTCGATAGAAAACAAACAAATGTTTTAGGGGTGAAGTATGACATCATTTCTTATGATGATGGGATGGCATTCGATCTTGCGCATCACTGCTTCACATATACACAGAATTTCAAACGGACTATAACTCTATAACGGAAAGTCCTATGGGCTTCAGATTTGGATGACGGTTCAGTTTTATCAGCGGTTTATATAAGCCTATTCATTTAAATCATCCTGCAGTTGTCCTTCCCCATCCAATTATTGTCCCCACTCTTATCTGAATATAGATGGGAAAAACCTCTGTGTAAATAAACTGGTAAAAACTTTAATACTAGGTGGTAAACCGTCCTGATAAACAAAGCACCATGTGCTAGGTAGCTGCAAAACCGCACAAATGTACTAACACGAATTTATCACCATACATTTTTGAATTTCAGCTCACTGACGGCAAAGAAGCGACTCATAACATCGAGCAAAGGCCTATTGTGCCTTTGACAACCTTGACAATTATGTTCATATGGCAACAGTTCTTCAGCAGTCAATGAACCTTGTTACTCCCTTATCAACACATCGAGACCATTTTCACACATGGCCTGTTTGCCCCTTAATGACCGCGACCTTGACCTTCACAAATAAAAAGGTCAAGACCATTGGGTAGTTTGGTCAACATCCATCAAAAAAAGAATGACTTTCTGTTTTGCTTTCTTTTCCCAATCAAGACGTTACTACTGCTTCAATGTCTTCTAATGACACTCATCTATATGATATTTATCCAAAAATCTGCAAACAAGCTGAAAAGAGCACCTCAAATGGAACATTATGACACCAGTTTGAAATTTTTATACATACTGGCCTATAGTGCCCCTTGACCTTCATGAGTCAAACCTGGCTGTCTCAGGGTCAATTAACATGGTCCAGGTTTGGTTGACATCCGTCACAGAAGACGGTTTGTGGGCCCAAAAAAAAATTGTTGACCACAATGGATAGAGTAGATAGGCTGTGGGCCCAAGGCGGGTCCTTGGACAAAAATCCAATAGCCAATTGGTATGACTATTCCATCATTATGATTCAAGCATCAGCACTGGAGGAGAGAAACACTGCGTGATTTGCACGTGATGGGCCCTCGGCCAAACTGGGCTTCGGGTCAAAAATGCCTGAGAGCCCTGGAGGTAGGCTACTAGGCCTCTCATGACCGTACATCAGCACGGACTTGTCTGCATCAAAATTTGTAGAAGCTTTTTGCATGATGTAACATGGTTGCCCTAGAGCCACATTGGGCTTCAGCCGGAAGTTTTGCAACAGCCGGGCTCTGCGCTCTGTGTTGGACCACTAAACAAAGGAGCATTACCGTACCGAATAAAATCATTAGTACTTGGAAGGAGATGCATTTCAGTATAATTGGTGAAATGCCATGAAATGGGACCTCATAAGCCCAAGTAGGACCTTGGAGCAAAATTCCTGAACAGCCCCAAGGTACTTACTGGTTTAGACAATTCCTTTATGACTGAATGTCCTACTGTGACCAAAACTTGTAAGAGTAGTTCGAATCATCGCGTAATTCCACATCGTGGCCTTTGCCCACCCTAGTCTTTGGTCCTAATCCCTGCACCCTGAAGGTAGGGCTACTAGACTCTCAGAATTGACCGAACATCAACATGGTGCAACTAGATTTGTAGGAGAATACAACGATTAACATATTTCATATATGGCCCTAGGGCCCAAAATTCCTGAACCAACTCCATGGCCCTCTACCCAAGGACCATTCAACATGTAGCTTTGGAGAACATCAATTTGATCTTGTGGGAGAGATTGCTTTCAAGCACCATTGTGTGAAATATATAAGGGCACTTGTAATCCCAAGTCGGACCTTGGCACCAAAAATCCTGAACACCCCATAGGTATGTCATTAGACCATCAATATGACCAAACGTCAGCACTATGCACCTAAATTTGTCAGAGATCAAGATTTTGGCGTTCTTTCACATAATGCCCCTTGGCCCAAGACTGGCCCTGAGCCCGGAAAATTCCTGAACACCCCCAATGGCCCTCTAACCCAAGGCATTTACATGTAACTTTGAAGAAAAATAATAAGCTATTGTAGGAGGATATGCCATTCCAAGTACAATTGTGTGAAATTGCCATGAATGGCCCTCCCCTCGGGCCCAAGTGGACCTTTGACCATAATTCCGAACCCCCCGACTGTAACTGCTGATAGACCATCTTATTACCGACATCACACTGTGCACCAAAATTTGCAGGAGAATGCGTGTGGCAGTTTTTCACTTATTGGCCCTGTGCCCCTTTAATGCATGTAAAACCTTGACCTTCAGTTGGTAAAGAGGACCCTTCAGTCCATAAACAATGTTATCTCAAGTCTGGTTTAGATTCATCAAAACATTGAAACATTTGTGCCCAACAAGCAAATAGTTTACAGATTTTGATAGTAGGCTTAGGACGATAGATCGATAAACATGGACACCATACTCAACCCGCTAGCTTGTTTTGAGCTCAAAACGGCCACCCCTGATTCACTTTATTAGGTTGAAACTGGTGGGTGAATTGCCATGGGCAATCAAACTGTGTATTGTGTCTGCTTACGGTATAGATTTTAATTGGATTCAATTAAATAAGTTAATTCTTTGTTTTATACTCCAATATCTGGTGGCTATTTGCCCCCCCCTTCCTCAACCCATCACCCACTTTATATGTAATGAGTGTGGAATTTAAACAATATACTGCTTTGATTGCCCCTGAAGGCTTCCAGGCACGCAGCAGTGACTCGTTTGATTGCCTTTGCCTCTACGTAGTAACCCTGCGATTGATTATCGTTTACCTCGTGCCTCTTGGTTAAGATTGGCTGATGTAATCGTCCTTGAAGTACCCCAGGCCAGCCATAGATGCCTTGCTCATGCTTGCAACTATCAGCTGTGGCTTTATTTTGTGGAAACCAACCTATTCAAGGACACATAGTACAGAGAAATCCGTCCCCATTTTTACAGTTTTTAACTACTTTACTTCCGAGGCGATGGGTGGCAGATCAAAAGAAAAACAACTATTAAGAAAAAAACGTAAAAAACATTTTGTGTGAACTGAGTCACCCAAGTTTTGGTACTTTCTAATAACATCATCAGAGGCAAAACCCCCACAACCCAATTTCAGGTGATCCCAGCGATACACAGCTATAGTTGGTGATGCAACATCAGCATGGAACATGCCTTTGGAACCACCAGTATCCACCGACAACTCTACTTGGTGCGTACAGCTACAACGAAGAACGATACCAGTTGAGTTGAAAACAGGCTAAACTGGAAAATTTAACTGGTGATGTCGAACACATGGTATTTGTATGGAGTCAAGATTGAGGTGGGAGAAGTCATACAGAGAGGCTTGACTTTGAGGCGTCTCTGTGGCTGAATCAGAGAATGGCAGGTACTCATAGCTCCATTGATTGATGCTGCCAGAGGATGAAGGACCATCACACTACCAACTCCAATGGACGTAAGACGACACCCGCTGCTTCAAGCATAGGTCACTGTCCATCCTTTTGTTTCTAGTTAACAAGTTTTATTTGACTCTTGGCAATGCTCAAAGGATTCCGAACAAATGAAAATAAGAAAATTAAAAAGTACAGTGACTCCATGAAATGGAGGTCAACTGTTAATTTCACATTTTATCCAACTTTCAGAGACATAGTAATGTTATAGCGACATGAAGTCCCGGTCAAAATGGTGTCTCTTCATCTTCATCGTGATACTCCAATTGCGCCCTTCATTCATTTGATGGAGGATAGTTAGTGTGGCGAAACAGAAATTTATTGATGATGTATCCAAGTGTCGACTGCCTTTTTGAAAGCATTCTCATCATCCAGACGAGCAATGCTCTGGGTTAATCGTTCCATTAGTTAGGTCCGCGGGAAGAGTAGTAGGCCCTTCACGGCATCTACACGGCAAGATATGTTCTTGAAGATTGTGTTTTAGTGCGAGTTGTCACTTGTGTGGTGATAAAAATTCCCTGAGTGGAACACCATTTACTATGAGAATCTTGTGCAGGTACTAATATCGAACAAAATCTCTCCTGTGTTCAAGAGAGTCCCATTTGGAGAGTACAGCATATCGGTGGTAACTACAGTCTTCTGAAGCGCCCTGTTCCAATCTAGCAGCGTCTACACTGGATCTTTTCAATTTTTTCTGACCAGGACCGTGGCGAGACAAACGTGGGAGGCATCCAGTTGGGACACACAGAGACATTATAGGCAGAGCTTCTTTGACATGCGTTGGAGTAGCCTTGAAAATGTCTAGAAAGAAAATTAAGGGACTAGTGCTTTGGGTGTCATGTAGGAATATGCGGCGTCAGGATGCTTAGTGTCCCAGATAACACCGAGGTAAGGGTGGTACTTGACGGGGTCAAGAAGTAGCCCTGAGATCGCTATGAATTTGTGGGGGCTTTTTTGTTTAAGGTGGTGGTAAGTACCAAAGCCTTTCAAAGTTTGAAACACATACACCAGACTTTAGACCACTTGTTCAGGGAGTCCAATTCAGCCTGTAAGGCTTGTTTGGTCGTCAAGGGAGATCATTTCTTTAAATAAAGGCGTCGTCAGCAAAAAGACGAACCATAGAAACACACAGTCCGGGGAGAATCGTAATATAACACAGGAAGAATAGCGGCCTAACAAACACGTGCCCCTTGGGGAACCCCAGACAGGACATCGCTAGAAGAGGAATTTTGCCATCAATTAGTGTTCTCTGGGAACGGTTGTTACGAAAGCATGTTGCCTAGTTGAGATAATTTCCCCTGAGGCCATAGAAATTTAATTTGGAGATGAGGTGATTATGTAGACTGTCGAAAGCCTTAGAGAGTCCCGAGTAGGGATCCCAATCCACCTGAAATGATTATGGTCCTTCATTTTATCATCCGCCATGGTCATTGCTGGAACAAACAAACCTGTATTACACTAGTTCCCCAACTCATTCATATCTAGGCCATATGGCAATTGGCAATAAATTTCTGAAATGTGAATTTCTACAAACTGTCTTGGGAACTGATCGAGGTTTCCTTCCATACAATTCGGCCATCCCCGACCATCGGTTGACCCGTAGCATACGAACATTATTTCTTTTTTCGGAATCGACGTTTGGCCCCATTTCAATTTCGCCCATTACGATTTCCGCCCCACTCCAGTTCGCCCCCACAAGTATCGCCACAATTCAAAGTTTCGCCCCATTTCAATTTCGCCCCATTTCAATTTCGCCCCACTACAAGTTCGCCCCATATTCAATTCGCCAGACACACTTTACCCACCATTCGCCCCACTACAGATTCACCCCAGTTCCTATTCGCTCCACTACAACTTCGCCCCATTCGATTGCCGGCTGGTGGCGGTCGGTGGCAAGTCACAATAGCTGGGAATTGGATCGTTGAGTAAGGCCTGTGGACCCATTGATTGGAGAAATTGAGAGACGCACGGTGACACAGCCATAATGATGTTGTAACGAAAACTCGTCAGGTCATGAAGCAAATATATAATGGAGACCCAATAATGTTGGAGATCATGATATGAGGTTTATGGTGTTTTAGGAGTGGATTTATATATGAGGGAATATGGGGTTTTTTTGTCTATTCACTTCACGTTGAACGACTTAATCCTGTTTTCCCTTGTTTAGTCACTTGCGAGCCGCAGTACTTGAGGAATCAACTCCGTACTGTTTATTCAGATAGACGGCGAGGATCACTCAGGCTAACCACGGGAGCAACCGTTGGTCAAGGGAACGCAATACAAGTTTTCATCATTCGATCCCTAGCCTGACCATGTCAGATGAAATTTCATGAATTTAGTGCTATGCCTAGAGATTGCCTAATCAATATGTTGTTTCATGTTATGCGATAACAAGTAACCATTGGGTTGATAAATAATACTTAACTACAACTCCTAAAAAAAGTATATGGTATGATGGTGTTGCGTCCGACACCGCACCATGTAAGGTAGCTCTCGACACCGTTTATCGGAAATAGGAGCCCAACCAAGCCTGACACATAAGGGTCCGACACCACACCAACTCAACACCTAAAATCAGTGTTAAGAACTAAACGTAATTTAGCCATTACTTCTGAAAACGCTTAAACACTGAACGCAATGTCAAGTTGCTAAACGTATTGCGTTTATTTGCTAGAAGTATAGGCCTAGTCAGATATGTTTAGCATGTCGCACGTTGGTATAAGTCTGTTCAAAGTACGGCATATTGCAGAAGTGATTGCAAATAACTCGGTGTTTAGATCATTGTTGCATGCAATTCCTTAAATACCGTCCTTTTTTTTCACTTAATAACATGCAGTACGAACCTTTCCAGGAGCCCGAAATTATCTCAGTTAACTGAGGGTCCCAGGTTCATATATATTTCCCATACCTTGTATTTTTTTTATTTTTGGTCGTCACGTGCTTTTTTTCACATTTATCACTGCTCACATAAGTGATAAATAGCATAACAAGAAACAAAACACGCATCGATGAACAATCCATGGCATATGTATATTCTCCTTATTATTCGTGACAACCAATGAGCCCCCAGTCAGATGCTGATTCCCCTCTTTCCTACCACTCACTGTCAATTTTTCCAAAATCCACCGAATATTCCTTTAGTTCTAAACAACCAATAACTTAAGTACCGGCTAGGAGTCACACCTTTAGGTCTACATGAAAATGACGTGATAGCCTACTTAAATATGACAGTGCTCTGATATCCATACCTGGCACCTATAAACCCATAAAATATCGCGATGAAGACATCAACCTATTAACAGTTTTCGTGCAACCCAAGCAGATATAGGTTTTGGAAGGAGTTTCTCACAACCGTACACGTACGAAATAATTAAAAACATTTTTTTCTCTTTCCTGCTTCACAAAATGTACATCGTTTTCCTTCACCCCATTTTGGTACAATAATCTTCTACCTAGACCGTTTTTTAATTTTATATCGAAACCATCTGAGTTTCACAGTTGAACAAACGAAAAGGCACTCGGGTATAATAAGACCCCTCGTTTTCCCCCATATCGGTTTCTCAGACTGAGCCAAAACCCCAACTGATCTCTATTTTTCATTAGAAGCGACTTTGCCTTTAAAAGATTGCATAGAAACAACCCGGCACCCCTTATCGATTTTCATAACAGTGGCATAAATTGGTTGGATTATGGCATGGACTGCCGCCCTGAAATATAAATATTATGAGACAATACGGCTTTACGTAAACCCAAATACGTTAGGAAGTTCACACTTGATTTCACAGCTGGGAGACCATATTCAATGAAATGAGCATTTATCCTTTAATAAATCATAAAATAAAATCCTTGTTTTTTAGAATGGGAATACTAATCGGATGTCCACCCTATTTGAAATATCATTTTCAAACTTATTTGACTTAAGAAGTCACCTCATTAACATATCCCAACGACAATATTATGGTAGTTTAATCCAAGCAAAAAATACTCATGCCAAATGGTTAGTAGCTAATACCCAATCCCTTTACAATTCCGCTATCTGGCTACAAACTTTGATTGAAGATTTGACCCACTGGCTATCTGCCTTATACATCAACAAAATAAATGATGCCCAGGGCATCTGTGCTATATAAAGCCTCCAAATCCCAGAAACCTTGATGCATCAATGGAAGAACAACGTCACCATGGCCTAATACCTCTCCATTCTCATAAGAATTCACAATTGATTCCGTGTGACCTGATCCGTTTTATTTCCCAAATAAAATGGAATAATTTCCTGGAACTCAGTACAACTTGCATCAGTATGGGGATGAGTTCTAATACGTAATCGGAATTAAATAATGATTTCACATATTTAGCCTCCCATAGCAGACTTTGCCGTTCTGGCCAGTGTTATTAATCTCTGTTATAGCACAACGTGCCTTACTTACTGTTTTTTACGGCTGAGCCATACCGCCAAATCATATTGAAGATAGTCCAATAAGGATACGCAATTCCCCCACCCAATTTAATTCCCAATCTGTAAAATTGTTTGACTGTTTCTTTTACTTCTATCCAAGCATCATTTGTCCTTTCTCTATATAAACTTTTAACCCAGAATAAGAGTACTCCACGTTCCAAAAACTCTCAAAGACGTTCTGAGCCTCTAATATCAAATTTAACAGTATCATCACATACTGACTTATTTTGAAATAACTATTCTGAAAACTGGCGTTGCCCCCTGATAATTTTGTTTCTTTTCATTTTTGTGTTATGATAATAGTCTAGTTTCCACGAGAACCGGATTTTTTATTATTTCCCTTGAATAGGGTAACTAATCAACGTAACCATTAAGGGCCTCGTTTTCACAGAGACGGTAACCCTATGTGTGATTTTATTTGTGGGTAGTATTTGTGTCATCGCGCTAGGTATAAAAACATATTCATACATATACATATAACAGAACACACCTGGAATGAAGTTCATCGTTGATGTTGGGGTGTTTTAAATGTATTGACTATAGCAAGTTTCAGATGCGATGTGGGGCAACATAATGAAAGAATAATCATTCATCGAGTTAGATATTCAGTTATTCAATCCCTATTGCACATCCATTATGTACAACAAGGCACCTATTCGAAAATACCATTCCCGTCAGATATTGACCATGACAGCCTTCACGCTCAACATGAATTAATTGGAGAAAAAAAGTCGCTAACGTGCAACTTGTTTTAAATGTTCAGAAATGAAATTCAAACGTCCAACTAGAGTTTTATTCGTCATTTTAATCCGCTCGTATTTGCATTTCACTTAGATCGCAAATGGGAATTAATGCGATCGCCCTCTCCCCCGTGCAGATGGTCGGCCCCTGCCGAGGGATCCGAGGGAAAGAACCTACTGCCCCGACCCACCCGGCCCCCCCCTCCCCCCGTTCTGGCAGAACAAACTTTCTAAAATTGATGGCGCTATTGCAATTTGTGTCCTTATTTTTGTGGACCCAGCGTCCTGAAGCTGACAAGCCCAAGTTTTAGAGTCCCCAATGTTGTAATTATTGATGAAAACTATTGTCTTCTTTGCCCCTCCACTTACCTGATCGATACATGTGTACGATTTATGACTTATTTCAGTGAGATCCTGTCACTTGGAAGGTTGTGAAGCGTTTAAAGCTTATTTGTAAGCATCGCAATAAGTTTGGGTGCCTACGTACAAATTTGTTGAAGTTGTGTATGCAGGATCTTAACTTTAGAAGGTTTGGTAATGCGGATGGTCAGAATGATCGGTCCAATATGTTATGTTTATTTGTTCCTAATTAAACCTAGGTGTTATGACAATTAATTTATGATTGATATACACAACTGGAAGAACTCATGCCTTCACATATGGTTTTTTGTTGTATTTATAAGGGTTTGAACATGGTTTTAATTAATTATCAAGAATGTACATGAGCTGCGTTAGTACGATTCCGCCCAACATTGCCTGGGGAGTACTGTTCTCGCTGATTGTTGATTGATTAACACAGACGTTACATCCTTTTGTAGAAAGAAGGGTATTCCCCGGTCAGGGTATCAATTGAAATATAGTTTTTTAAGCTGCAGCCTCATGTATTTAGGGATCACCTTGACAGTTAATGTATAATTTCACACTCCATGCATTGTACTTGTCATTATTCAATTGTTGATAAATGCTCCGTCGGGATTAATTGTTTTCTTCTTTCAAATTACAAATTCGAACCCTCTTCAGTCAACCGTATATTCACGGTTTTGTCATTTTTACGTCAGATGTGTTTCATCGCGTCTCCGTTAGTCGTCTCGGGCCTAAGAGCAATTGCGACACACCACATAAAGTTCGATAACAGTGGCATAAAGTTAATTGTCGATACCTGCAGTCGTCGCCACATAATATCATGAGGACTATTGAAGTGTCAAAAAGGCAAGGTCCACAGCGATGGCTTTGTTACCAGGAACCTGCAACGAAGTGAGCTAGCGCTTAATAAGCCATGATGATGCTGAGAAGTCCTCTGAGAAGCATGCCAGTCTGGACGATCCATGGGAAGAGTGCAAGAACTACAACAGAGCACATACCTACGTAGCTGACGATGAGGAAGACAAAGAAGAGGCAGAGTTCCTATTCACACGAACAGAGCAGACTACAAGGGAAGTCAACCAAAGAAATTGAGCATACCTGAAGTCTCACCAAGAAGATGATGACATACAACCCCGAGGACTCTGTCAGTAGAACTGGGGCACATCGCAGTCACGTTGCCACGACACCAGAACTCCATCAGCTAAACTATGGGTCTGGCCTTGTACCACATCAAGCACTCGAACACGCATCGCTGCTCTTAAGGCTTCCCTAGAGGCGAAGTCTGCTACCAGAATAGAGGAAAGAGCTTGAATGAGCTAACGGCTCGAGAAGTAAGAGCTTTTTTTTCCCAAAATTTTGGAAAAACAAGGCAAATCGCTATGGCAACATCCGAGAAGCCGTTATGCAAAATCGCAGGCCGGACTCGGGAGAACACAACCCAACGGCACCAGATAGAGATTAGAACCAGCTCTAAAGCCAGAGCGAAAGAATGGAATCCAAACAAGCTCAGCCTTCAGTGGAGAATTTTCGATACGGTGGGCAACACACCAGCACAGATTTTGGAGGCCTTGCATCTCCCGAAAGCGATATCTCATGAACATATGAGGATGACCCATTACAGTATTGGGTTTTATGCTTTTTTCAAACAGCATTGCACAACATTTGAGTGATAATGCAAAGTTAACTATATTTCTACAATGTTGCAAGGGCCGAGCGGCGAGGGTACTTCAATGTTGTCTGGTGATGAGCCATCACATGGTATACCAGGGCCCTGGTTTGGCTAAGGAGAGGTTTGGGAATGAAAACCTAATAGCAGAGGCATGGGTAGAGAAAGTTACCACTGGGGGAAGCCTTGCTGCTGGGGAAATCAAGGCACTAAGAATTTGGATGAATGGAAGGCTGTGAGGAGGACCTTGAGAGCAATGGCCATGTAAATGAGCTGAATAACCGCGGGTGCTATTAGCCATTGCTTAACGACTTCCTGTTTTCCTGAGACCCAGTTGCTCAGAAGTAAGAAATGTCATAAAGAACGTGGTCGGCACCTCCATAATTGATTTTGTTGGAATTCATCACTGGACGCAGCCGAAGAGGCGAACGACCCATTATTGGAGGCTAGCACCCAAGGCGAGGATATATCAATGGCGCATGTTTGGGCAAGATTGGGTTCAATCCGTAATCGAAGTAAAGGGTTTGCCTTTCAGTGTGTCTGCATAGGATACGCGGTGAGAAGTTGCCCTAAAATGCAAAGGGGCTAACCATACCACACTATTTGGTTTGTAGATTTTAAAGAAATGATTCCTCAGGATAAGTTACTGTTTGCAGTTGAAAATAACTTTTGTTTCAATTGCTTGAAGGTTGGGCACAGGGCAAAGGATTGCAGGCTGAAAGGACTCGCACATTTGTCTGGTTTGCCCGCAAACATACTAAATTCCCATACATCGTCATCACCCATTGGCCGGGGGATAATATTAACCCTGGTTCACATGGGGCAGGAGTGAAACATAAAGCCTCCTTCGCCTCTCATGAAGCAGAGTTCACCGAGAATGGGTTTCCTCACTTAAGAGTTCAGAAGCTGAGTGTGCCAGTGTTTGGGGCGTAACAACAAGTTTCCTCCCCATTGTGGCAGTTTCGGGTTTATCTGATGACCCGAAGCACAGTGTACTCACGTATCCCTACTGGACACTTGCCTCTACCATTGCATCTGCTCAGCGAAAATTTTATTGGTGCACAGATGGTGTTTCAGGGACAGATTGTGAGTTATCTTTGACTACACTGGAGAGGAGGGGTATGTTGCAAAGCACAATGCAGTGTCTCTACACGGGAAGCATGGATGCTTGATAAAATTGAACTACATTTGTGTACCTAGATATTAAATACCCGGATCAAAGAAGACTGTCGCACTCAGTGTGACCTTGCGAAAGGCCACACCTCATAGCTGATGTTGCCCTCCAGGTTTGATTTATCCGAGTTGTTGCTAAGTGGTCAAATGCGCCCGAGGGCATGATGCCTCGTGGAACAAACTATGGGTAAGGGCGCCAGCAGTCCGTATTAGTTTGGGTTTGACCTGAATGGCGCGCGCTAGGTCAGCAGTCTCACAATCATTCGGTCACTCACATTTTTTTTTCTCCAGCAAGAATCTCTTGAAAGTCGCCCTTGAAATGGTTTCTGAGCAAATTGATGCGCGATTCAATGGTACAAGATATAAGGCGTATCTCAGGGCAAGTCCAAGCTTGCTTTCGACAAGTCCATCCTGCGTACAACTGGATCCAGTGTGTCTAGTCAGGCATATTGCTTTTTGGTGGATGCCTACGTGCGGCACCCTTGGATGATAAGGGAAGCACCCTATTATACTGCCCAGGGGTAATTGGGTCACAAGCGCATTATTTAATGTTTGCCATGAGAATGCCGGGCCTGTAGGTAGAGAGCAGTGGTGGTGCTCTCCTGAGGGAGAAGTGCTGGATTATTTGGGGCAAGGACCGCAGTCCGTAATGTTTCTGAAGCAGTGCTTTACCAGTATGCGATCTCGCACCACCCTCGTGCGAAAATGGCAGATCGCCAAGATTGGGTTGTTCAAGTCATTCCCGCATTCAGCTATGTTGGGGTTGCTATTTGTACCGTTATGGTCAAGAGGGGGCGTTCTCAGGTAAAGTGTAATGGTTTGCATTTTTACGTATTTAGTTGTTCGAGCTATCCTGTTTAGATTCCATACTCTGGGATACAGATTCCTTTTAAACTCTCTCTGCAGAGATTTCCCTGGTCGCAGTGGTAGGCCAATAGAAATCAGGTCCAGACAATGGGTTCGATTTTGTGGGTGAGGAGAAAGATTGAGGCAAGCCATATTGCTTGGAACCAGATTAAGATCATTATTTCGTGAGACGCGTATGATCATTGGAAGTTCAATCCCCTCCACAGCCTCTCACGTCGAGCTTGGAGCGATTGATTTAGATCACCCGCAGGTCCTTTCGATCTCTACACGGGAACAATCTTGATGACGAGAACTCTGTTGACACTTTCTGTTCCTGCGAAGCCATAGTTAATGGCAGACCTCTCACTTCATCGTGGATGATTACGAGATGTGTAACCGCTGACACCAAATCATCTATTATTGTTAAGGTCTGCACAGATTTCCATCCTAGTCAGTTTGTGTAGTCGAATAATCTATCAGCGTAGATTGAAGCAAGTCCATACCTGCAGACGTGTTCTGGCCACAGTGGGTCAGGGAATACTTGCCAATACGGCAACAAAGGCAAAAATGGTTTGAGCCGGAAAGGGACAATTAAAGTTGGTGACATAGTGCTCCTCGTAGATGATGACCTGCCCAGGAATAAGTGGTACTGGGAAAGTCTTGAAACGTACCCTGGCAAGACAAGTTTGTGGACTGTCCAGGTAAACTAGTCTAAGACTGGTTAGGGCCATTTCGCAGCTATGCCTGTTAGAGACAGTAGAGAAGGTGGAAATGGCTCACTGAACGAGTTACAGAGTACTGATTTATCACTGGCTAATAGCACACCCCTCTATGGTTAAAGTTACGAGGGATATTTTTTACAGTCACTTATTCTGCCCTATCTGTTTATTATGTTGAATGTGATTACGTCACATTTGGGGGCAGGTATGTTTGCGGGCAGAACAAACTTTCTGAATTGAGGGCGCTATTGCAATTTGTGTCCTTAGTTTTTTGTGACACCAGCGTCAGTGAAGCTGACAGCCCACAGTTTCGAGTCGCCAATGGTTGAAGTATTGATGACAAATTATGGTATTCTTTGCCCCTCCACGTACCTGCAATCGATACAGTAAACGCTTTAGACTTCTTCAGTGAGATCCTGTCACTTGGAAGGTTGTGAGACAGTTTAAACTTATTTTGTAAGCACCATCATAATTTTGCTCTTGTTACAATTATGATTGCTCTAGAATCACTGGAATGACCATGCATTCCCATATGGTGTTTGGTGGATTTATGAGGGTTTGGAACATGGTTTAGTAATTAGCAAGAATGTACATGAGCTATCGTTCGGCCTATTCCGCCACCCATTGCCTGGGAGACTGTTGATCGCTGATTGGTCGATTGATAACACGAGACGTTACGTCATGTACTGTAGAAAGAAGGGATTCCCGTTCCGTGGATCAATTGAAAAATATAGTTTTTTTGGCTGCGCCTCATGTATTAGGGCTCACCTTGACAGTTTAAATGTATATTTCACTACTAAAGTCTCCTTGCATGTACTGTGCATTTTATTCAGTTGTTGAGCAATGCTCAGAAACTCGAGATAATTGTTTTCTTTCAATTACAGATCGAACCATCTTCATCAACCGTATATCAATCGGTGTTTTGTTTATTTTTACGTCAGATTGTTTCATACGGTCTCCGTTAGTCGCCAGTCGGGCTGAGCAATTCACAACCACCAACTCCCCCCCCCATAACATTGGGAATTGAAAACTGATTGGCCAAGTGTTTTTGGTGTAGTGAAATGGTATGATATCCTGGCCCACCCCTGATTGTGGCAGCAGTATCCCTATAAAATATTGCGGCCATCAGTAACAGCATTGTGCTATTGTGTGACGGTGCTGCTAAAAGATGCCATTATCACGTATGAATCTGCGTAGTCAGGGGGAGAGCCAAACACCACAGACTCTTATGGTTTACCGTGAACAATGGGAAAGCTTGTTGAGTGTCGGCGTAATAGCTGTGAGTGTATATGTACACCGCAAGGCAACTTAATCCAAATCCATGGATCATATATCGTGCGGTGTGCTGTTTTGCTGAGTGAGACTTTTGTCACCGACAAAGAATTTCTGGCGAAAAATGGTTTTGGAATAATCAAGAATTAGGCCCTAAATAAGTTCATCTCTATTGGCGAAATACTCAACATTAGCAATTTTGATATAATCATCGTACATTCAAATCGCTGAAATTCGTCTGGAGTTTCGGCTGTAACCGTAAATAGTTACCCAACGTCCAGTTCATATTTACCATCACTATTGCCGCTTAACTGCTCAAACTGAATTTAATTTTAGAAAAAAATCGCTAACAGGTGTAACTTTTTAATGTTCGAAAGAAATTCAAACGCCAAAATGAGTTGTTTTTCCCCATGTTTCCTCATTATTTCACAGTTCCCTTAGAATCGCCTATAGGGCACTTCGCGATCCCTCCCCCCTCCCTTCCCGTGCAGATTGCCGGCCCTTGCGCGGGATCCGAGGGGAAGTAGGACTACCTACTTCCCTAACCCTTCCCAGCCCCCCCCCCTACCCCCAAATGGAGTGAAAACTGATGCCAGTGTTTTCGTGGTGTATTGAACGTGATTATATCCTGGCCCACCCCTGTTGGGAATCAGACACATCATTTGTGCTTATTGTTGGAGTGTTGCATAAATATGCAATATCTCGATTGATACCGGACTAAGTCAATGGAGAGCCCAGGCACCACAAACTCCCAATGAGTTCTACCCGTGAACAATGGGAAGTTTGGTTCAAGTGGCTCATATACTGGGTTTAACAGGCAACGAATTCCTGAGCATGGATCGATTATTATTCGTTTATTTTGTTTGCTGCTGAAGTGTGAAGTTGTGTCACCGATTAAGTAGCAAAACAGGTATTTCGCCCCCTCCCACACGGATACTTAACGAATTTTTGGCGAATATGGTTTGAAAATAAGTGCAAAAAATAAGGTCAGACTCCTAACTCGGTGAAAGTGTTATTATATAGAGATAATAATACTAATTAGTGAAAACTTATTAGGCGCGGTATCCGCCCGAGGCTATTCCGATGTGCAAGATGAGTGAGTCCAGGGAGGGGCAGAATTTATTCCAAATAGAATAGAACGAGCACCGCGGTGGCCAGAAAAACCACTTAATGTGGCGGTGATGCCGCATTCCGCACAATGGAATTCGGAATTCCACGGTCAATAATCAAACGCGCGAAAATACATTATGCAACCGACACATTGGGACCACCATCGTAAATCTAAAGCGCCCGCACTGCGGGACGGCTTCATGGTCTAAAACGTGGAAAAACATTACGTCATACGTTCCCGTCGTGAAATCTAAAACTCCCTGATAGGAAATGAAAGCTCCATGTGCAGAACTTACTATAATCATTAAGCTGGCAAATTACTATTGACAGGCCTTTTGTTGATCATACGAAGAACGTACTGGCATGTATTTCCCATATGAAAGCGACCTATAAATTTTTTTTTCGTTAGCTAGCCTAAGGCGTCAGCGCTGTGGCGCCCCATACTAGTTAATTGGGCCATAACAAAAATCATGTCCGCATCGGAGTTTGGTAATGGCACAACACTGTGAATCATAATACATTTTTTCATCGATGGATTTTAAGTAATAACCGCCAGCACACGCTTCGAATTTACCATTATATAATCGCAACTAACTTGACAACCATATACTAGCCTTCTACTAGCCATTTGCACTATATTATGGGTAATTTTCATCTGACATTTATCAGTGCGAATAAAAACTCCCGGCCAATGACCAACGGTTTTTCCCCCTGTTCGAGTGATCCTCGCCGTCGATCTCAAACATTACGAAAGTGATTCTGTATACGGGCCGTGCGCTAGCCCTATAAACAAGGGCCGGCCTACGGGAAGTAAGACAAAACCTTGAAATTAATTGACAACAAGACAGAACAACCCCTCAATCACCCAGTCACAATCACGATAAATATTATTTTATCCCAACTAATATCGGGATATGACCATTTGAATTATCTTGACACGGCATTCGTTATAAATTGGGATAGATTACGTGTGACTGCCCGCGCTGCGAGTTCTTTCTTCCAACGGATGGCAGCGGGCATCATAGCACCATGCTACTGTTCCTATGGCCCTCTCATACTGTGACCAATACATATTCAGTTAATGCATGTTTTGCTATTTTTCAAACCACCTTTTGTGGACATATTTTAACTCCAGTATAGAGCACCATATAATAGAGCGAGGCATGAATGGCACACATGACCTGAACACCAACCTAAACTGATCTTTTGAACCCTAATCCAGATTTGAACGATTTCATTGTAGCCCTAATGATCCTACTAAGTACCATCCAATATGAGAATTTTGTCAAGTGTGGAGCCACCAGCCCGCCACACTTGAAAGGGCAACCTGAGTGCGGGCGAACTTGTAGTGGTGCGAAACTTGTAGTGGGGGAACTTGTGATGGGGCGAATGTGTGTGGGGCGAACTGCATTATGGGAGCGAATCGTAGTGGGGCGAACTTGTATTGGGCGAACTCGTATGGGGCCGCACTTGTAATGGGCGACTTGCATATGGGGCGAACCTTGTAGTGAAATGGGGCAAACTTGTAATGGGGCGAAAATGAAATGGTGCGAAACGTCTTGCAACCCTTTTTACACCCTCCACTCCAGATTGCAGGAAACAGCACTTCCCATGCCGTATGGCTGTAAGCAACATCCGTAATTTAATGGGCAATAAATTCTGAAATTTGAATTTCAAGAAACGTTCTTGGAGAAACTGATTGATGTTTATATTCCTTACAATTTGGGCCACCATCGGTTGACACATAGCTAGCAAGAATTTTTTTCCATTAAGGTAGCATACAGGAAATGTTCGTCTTACAGACCCCCAGATTACAGAGAGCAGCATTTCTCGGGCCTACATTCATCACTGGATTTCACCTCGGCATTCGTCTGCCAGCTCGAGTAACAGCTCTTTCATGTTTCCTCACCTCCTGCTAGCCCACAGGGCACGGTATTAGCAGCCTGTCCGCACCATGATTCACCGTTACCTTGCAGCCTACCTTCACAGGATCTATTCTACACCAACTATTCCGCAGCTCGTCTTCATTCCCCACTTCACTTCAGTGACTACGCTATCACCAAGCAACTCGACAACATTATTGTCAGCCTTTTCTACAACAATTCATCAGTGTGGACCTACGGACAAACCTTCTCTAGACAACGCTATCATACACTCGGTACATGATATTTGTCATTGTGTAATCTCTACCAAGCCCATTGTTGTCTCCTGTAAGTTTGCTATTTTACCTTGCCCATAATCATCATACTGGCACATAAATCATCCCAAAGGCAGTGGTGAGAATTCATCGCTACGGTCACTGCAGATAAGGATATTTAGTAGCAGAGTAGCTAAGATGGTGGCTACATCTCGTACTGCTAAGGTATTAGAGGTCACTGATAGTCCTTTTGGACGTCAAATGGAGGTGGCGGAGCAGGAATTTAATTTTGGGGGAAAGAAAATTGGTACACCTTAGCTCGATATTTCATTTCGAGACTTGGTGAGAAGAGGAAGGCAAGTTATTGCCGGTGCTCACTACGTCATAACAGCCAGCTCCTTGATGAGTCGTGTCTTACTTGGCTTCCTGAACCGTAGAATTCGATCAAAGCACCATTTTAAATTCGTCCACCAAAAATGGACCCCCAATCCACATAAAAAAAAAACAGTAGGGATTTTTACTCTTCTAGTTCTCATAAGATACTGCATACCAAATTTCAGTTGATTGAGCCAAGCAGTGACCACTGACTGTGCACTTCAGTTACAATTCCCTGTTGCAAAGTTCTTAGGGGTTACACAATACCAAGGTTTTCTGTGTTGTGCAGTGGCAAAATCAGACACATGCCATGCATACTCTGTACTTACTGCTGCATCTTTTGGTCGAGGCATCTTGTCCACTTGATCTTTATTGTTGAAGTCTTGGAATTCCACTACCGTACCTCCGCGATCAACCAAGCCAGAGTATTACGGTACGTGACTACACATGACCCTGTATTACGGTACGTGACTACACATGACACTAGTGTCGAATAACCCCTAGTAGTATCCCCAGACAAGAAGTACTACTGGGAAACAGGTCCAAATTAAAACGCTAATTAGTGTGCCAGAGTAGTTGATCATGGTGTAGTGCGTGGTAATACAACTGGAGCCAACACTCGTACCCTCACTAGTATCCGGCCGTAGGCCAATGATTCATCACGCTGCTCGACATTAGCATTGGTTGTATAATTGCTTTCGCGAACTAGGCCCAGCATATCAATAAGCGACATGTACATACATAGGTGGCATACCAGCATTAGTGAGCGCATTGATCTTCACGACAGCAGCACTTTCGAATTCATAGGCAAATTTGGTGCACAATTACTGCCTTTCTTATGATAACCAAAAAAACAGCCAGATCTACACATCTGGTAGTCGAAAACTGACCAAAGAATATATTTTTGAAAATCCCAAATTTCATGGGGTACACACGGGGCACATGGTTTTCGAGGGGGCACATGGTTTTCGAGGGGGTACGTTCCCCCTCCCCCCCCCCCGTGCGACAACACCATTGAAATAACTTAAACAAACCCCATAAAACGAACTCATGATTAAAAGAAACAGGCTTCGAGTTATTGCACATGAAGGGGCAACACTAACTTTGATTATATGCTGAAATATAGAAATCCCATCAATTTCCAGTGGAAGCCTATGTCTCATGAATGGGAGACTGATCCGATGAGAGATGGACACTGGACGTTTGCACAATACAGAGACTCTGATTTGCTGAGCATTGACGTAGCGTAGGCGGAGGAACGGGGGGATGGGTGGAGAAAGCACCTTGCCCACTCCCTTCCCACCTCGGGCAAATCTTGGTGCCCCCTGTTAGGTGTGTGATCCTCTCATGCTTCATCGATAAATCGTTGTCCGCCAGTTGCAAAATGTGCCATCATTAGCCATATGTAGGTGTCCCGGTAGAATTCCTCACCGGGTTTTCCGAAGGTCTTGGTGTGCTTTAGTGTTCAGGGAGTCTCCGAAATCTCCGGCTAATGCCATAACAGAGGGTGTTTCATCCTTTCACAGAGGACATGACTGGATATCGCATTGATAGCAAGTGTTTTTTTTCAGATGGTCAGTGCAATTGACTTATTTGGTTAGTTGCAACAAGGCGAGTCTGGTCGTCACAAAAAGAATTGACCCAGAAGTTCACAATGATTAGGTTCAATGAGGTCAAAAGGTCAACTGAGGTAAAAATAGGTCACCAGATAGTTCTCCTTGAAGAACAAAACTTTCCAAAACTCTGAAATCATAGAAGGATTGCCGTCATTGCCCTATGGACGGGGAATATCTGTGAGTGGATTCTTCAGTGGCTTCCTAATAGAGAACAACAGAGTTGTCATCAATGGGCGATCGTCTCCTTGGCAATAGGTCACTAGTGGGTCTCCAAGGATCGGTTCTAGGCAATTATTTTTTCTTGCGTATATTGACGATCTTGCAGATTCGGTGCATTCCAGAGTTAAACGTTTTCGCCGACGAATACCAGTTGCATTATGATCATGCGTTATGCTTCGAACGAGATGTTTGATATTTTCCAAGGATCTTGATTAATCATCCAATGGTCAATGATCTGCAAATGATTTTCGATGATGATATGCAAAGTTTGCATGTTGGTTTCTACAATCGTAAGTCACTGTCAAGTTAAAATGGTCAAAATATCCATCAGGTGACCGTGAATTCAGAACAGATCTGGGGTTCATTTTTTTTTCTTCCTGTGAACCCTCTAAGAGCAGAGTGCTGAAGCTGCGATCGAAGTTAATTGGATCCTTGGCTTGATTAGACTCACTTCAGTAAATATATGATTGTCAGCTGTTAATCACTGGTGAGAATCCAACCATGATTTATTTCTGTCCAAGTATAGCAGTATGGAGTCCTTTAAAACGTTCAGTGGAGGGCTACTAGATTATTTCACTGTCTTAGAGATTTACCTTACGACGAAAGATTAAGGCGTCTCGGTCTTTCTTCGATGGAGCTGAGGCCGAATTTGAGGTGGTTTATTTCGGTTTTTCAAAATTGTTCTTGATTAGAGGGTCTTTCCTTGCACTACTTCTTGAGTTTTCCAATTTTACCACCAATAGGGGTCATTGCCTCGAGTTTCATTGCAAACGCTTGTAGATCAACCTTTCGTGCATTTTCTTTTCGCCGAGAGTTAGAGATTGGAATGCCAGTTGTTTTCCGTCTAAGAGTGTGAAGCATTGAAGAACAGTCTTGATTTATTTTTCAAGGATTGTGGGCGTATTCCTTTGGCATCTGGGTTATTCTTCTATTTTGAGATGTTGTGGCTTCAGACTCTTTTTGATTTGTCCCGACCCGTTTCACTAAATTAAACTAAAAACTGAAGTAAACTATTCAAAGGTCGTTGATCGCCAGCATTTCCTTTTATTTTACAGTTTATTCCTACCTCATGTCCTCTCGATTGATATACAGTATAGATATGTCATTTGAGTCCCCAAGCCAACTGGTTGAAGTGAATGTCGTTGCCAGGACTAGCTTATTCTCATTTCTCATTGTTTTGTTTTTCATTCTTTCGATTCCAATGTCTGTCTCTGAGTCCGAAAGCCTGCTTGTCTGTGTCTTGAAAGTTTTTTTTTTTTTTTTTTTTTTTTCTTTTTACCATCATGTCGGCATTCAATATGTCCTCCGATGTTTTGGACTGTCATTTGAGACTTCAAGTCTAATTGTAACAGTCAAGCGCAGATCGTTAATTAACAAGAATTAGTTTCGCCTGTTATTTTAGTACCATAACGCCGATCCTCAATATGTATCTCCTTACTGGTCTGTCATTCGAGTCCTCCCCCCATTCTTGTCTATTCTGAGTGGGTTGTTAATTGCCAGCAATTCGTCTCCTTCAACTTTTTTCCGTGTACCATCACTTCGGTTTCCAATGTCCGTATCACGGCCGAGTCGGTGGCTTTCAGGCCTATCATCGCAAAGGGAAAAAAGTTAATTCTTAATTAACTCTCTGCAATTTTAGAGACTCAAGGCCAAAGCTTGTCCAGTCTAGATTCAAAACTGTTAAGTGTGGGGACTCGACTGTCGATTTGAGTAAAGAGCTACAACGCTCAATACTTCGTCGCGTAAGTTTGATGGTGTTTTAAGCTGTGACTTACCCGATTTCAGCTGCATACCCCCTGTGGCTTGGACTGTGGCTTAGACTTAGAGAAAATCTTACGATGGGTGGTGGAGCTGTCGATAATGTAACTGGGACGTAGCCGATCTCTTAACCCTTTTTCCCTGATTTAAGATCAAAATATTGAATCGATTCTCAGACATGCCTATGAATCAGCACTTGGCACGGCGATGTCAGCTTCTTACATATAAGCATAAGTATAGCGTATTAAGAACAGAGGGGAGCAAACTGAAAACCGTACTCACTGATCAACTTAGGTCTGACCAAAGTATCAAAAGTAACGGATTATCTCTCTGTCCAATAAAAAACACAAAGATGTGTATAGTGATCCTTGCTACCACATTTGTAATAATATCAACTTGACGTCTTCTGTAACACCTTGAATCGGCTTGAAGACTTGAACTAACGAAAGCGATCGAACTAGATATTTCTCTTCATATTTTCAGGCGAGCAAAACATCTAATTTGTTAATTCTGGTTTCAATTCTCGGCTTTGGGGGGGGGGGGGGGGGGGGGGGGAGGCAACACATCCACTTTAATCCTTGGTCATCAACTACATGGCCCCGACATGTTCCATCCTCTTCAAATTACACTCACCAATGTTCGTGTCTAACTTCATCAATGTTTGTGTTTGCACTACTTATTAGAGCTTCTTGGTTTAGAATTTCCGCCCTCTCGAGCTTGGACTGGGCCAGATTACGTCACTTCTCCCCTCTTTCATGTCTGAAACATACCATTTACATCTCATATATCGTTCTAACAGCTTTCTTCGGAATTTGAAACTGTTCTGACATCGAACGACCCTAAGCTGTTCCTGCATGCGTACTTTTGTTGTCAATTTGATTGAATATTCGCCATCTCCTGATATCGTGCTTGCAATAAATTGATGTCCGGCCTCTCCTGACCCTGAACTGGTTAAAAAAAATCCTCCTTAAATATGCAACCTACCGCGTACTTTGAAGCTGCTGGTGCTCCGTGACCTGATATCGTGTTCACAAGCATTTACAGATTTGGCGTTTCCTGTTTTTTTGTTTGCGTTTTTTTCATACCTGACACCCAAGGGCAATATGTCTTCTTCTTCATATCTTAACCTACCTCTCACTTTGAAGCTTACAGATGCTCGCAATTTCCTGATAACATGTTCACAATCATGAATCAATTATAAAAGGGTTGATATATCAGCTGAGAAAAACTGAATGCGACAGTCTAAACCCGAAGTTCATACGACTCCCCATTACGGGGTTACAGTCCTTTGAAGTTTGTGCATGTGTATGCGCAAGATCGAAAGAATCCCATCATGCAATAATAAATGATGTCATTCATACTTGCACAACCCTGCAAACATTTTTGTTTCTATTTGAAAATTAACACATTATTTTCACTTCGAAAATTAATTTATCTATTTGTGAGGATTGCTGTAGTGGGTTAGTAGGTGTTGATGGTTATAACTTTGGTAGAGAAAGACACGGGCACTCTGCTAAATGTTGTTTATTCAACAGAATGAGACAATGAATACATGAAATAACTTCCCGGGTTTCGCCAAGTTGACGTCATGCGTTATTGCGCAATTGGGATTCTCCTCAATTTCTCAGCATAATTGACCAAACTTTGAAGGCCTCTAACTCGTATGAACGTTGTAGGCTATTGAAATCGGGTTGGACCGAGATAACCGTTTTATAATACAGGTTTTCCACGATATACCTCTGTTGATCAAGCCTGCAATTATCTATCCTTTCCCGCAATCACGCAACACACATACACAACAAACACACACACGCACCGCCAACACATACTTTCACAACAAGATTTGATTTTAACACAACTGGTTCTCCTTCTCCCTAATCACCCGACCTTTCACGATACTCTACTCGATAGTCATAGTAATGTTATGGTACATTGACGATTTCAGACATGATAATGTATGTACAATCATGCCTGTAAGCATTAATTGAAGTAATTAACGTTGTTATTTTGTCATTTTTCGACATGCGGTCCATGTAATGCTATCATGGTGATAGTTCGACAATAATAGAAAATTTGAACGAACATTCACCGACAATAATGATTATGAAGCATCAACTGCATACTTTTTCGAAATCGTCCTATGTATATGTCTATTGATCTACATGTCCCTATACCTGGTCGCGTATTAGTTTGACATATTGGAATCAGCAACCATTTCACCCAGCAATTAAGCATAATGAAGTATTAGCTCATACATTTTCGATATTGATATACCTGCCGTCACACGACGAGTCCATCTTCATAGTTTGGTGACTATATCAAAAGAATAAACGAAATCCCGGCAATAATGAAATAATGAAGTCATCAACTTATCGTTTATTACCTCTTTCAAATGTAAAATCTATATACTCGCGTCACAATGCGCGGTCGTACTAATGTACAGTAACATTGTGGGGATAATATCAGGAAAATATTTACGACCAATCACCAGCTATAATAAACCTAATGAATTAACCCATTTTTACATTAGGAAAATTCGTTAACTCTTCGACATAACTACGGAACATCGCCAGCACGATTTGGACGATGAATGAACGTATAGTGAAATAACTACTCCATTCCTACGTTTTTATATAAACGTTTATATATGGATAAAGTAGTATGTTTTCATACTTCCATCTATAATAATAAACCGAGGCGAGAAAACTGTACAAAACAAGGGGGGGGGGGGGGGTTTAAGTTGGGGGGGGGGGGTTAATTTTAAGATCTCAGCTGAGATATGGAATAGCAATTTTCATTCCAGCAAGAGAGGCGAATAAATAAACTAGCTGATCTGAGTTTGGTGCACGTTTCCACGAATCCTATCGCTTTTTTTTCTTCAGTCAGTTTTGATCACAGAATTGATATTGGCCACGTACATATTATTTTCTTTGAAAACTTCAAGAAAACATGCACGGCGCAGTCACCAGTTATATAAATATGGTTGATGGTGGAGGCAGCCGACCTTATGAACATAATATTTTCGACTTCAAAGAACTGATTCCTTCTGATTAAAATATTAAGGGCGTTTCGAATTTGTGGTTATCATTAGCCCTTTTTTTATCCAAGTTAGTTTTGAGGCAATCCCCGCCACAAGGTAAACAGCTGAACAAAAGGGGAATCCTCCCCGGGGTAGATCGGTGAAAATATTTGTTCTTCCATATTTTCAAGTTCTTCCTCATATCTCGAAAATTACGAGAGAAATGAACTAGTTTTCTTCCTTCGCTCAAAAGTTCTCCAACAGTTCTGCACCCTGAATCACAAGGTAAAACTGTGTTACGTAACTTTGTGAATACAGTGAAATGGCTTTTGTAAATTTTATTGACCTGTATCTAGTAAGGGTTAGGTTTTTATTTCTTACCATTTTTGGGCGTTCGCTAGGGACTGACATTTGTGTAGAAAAAATATTATATACAAAAAAAATATGAAACAAGAACTGGAAAGTTTCTAAACATTTCAATTGACCTCATACAAGACACCACAAATTTAACTATCGCGCGAAAATCCAGGAAGCCATGTAAACCTCTTATTACACAATTCATCCGTAGCAGTGTGTTTCGGCATTGTGTGGACGAATCATGGAGCCCTGGATTCATCCATCTTTTTCAGTCCAGGATAAAAACGCGCTCAGCTGTTAAAACTCTCGAAAACCTGTAGGAACTTGGGAGATAACTTGAAACAAAATAAGTCAATCACAGCCTCGTCCCATACCAAACCCTCCATTTTTCAAACAGAATAGTAAGAAAAAAAATGATCATAATGATTCATCATCAGACAACCAAAATATCACAGCTGATACCCACTGGTTATTTTTTTTATTAGATAGTATAGTGGTTTGGGATTATAATATCATAGAGATTCTTAGATGTGTTGTACATCCAATTTTCATGTAAATGGGTAGGGTTCCAAAATCTACATATCTTTCAGTATTCACTGCAGTAAAGTTTAAAATATATATATATGGAAAATTTAAGACCTTCAATTACCTTTTGCAAAGTATGATTTGTTAAAATTGAGGTCCGCTGTTAATTGTATGGAAACTTTTGAGACGACAAATAATACACACAGGGGCGGCAATGCCAATGGGACCATGTCTAAACATATGAGATACTAATTGCTCGAATCGAAAAACTGATCCTGACGGCCGCCATCTTAGGGATCTTGTTCGAAGAAAAACACTCATTCACATCTATGAATACCAGATCTCAAAAGAAAAGAACAGAACAATATTGAGAGCAACCAACCTCTTTGTATCTTTCTGAAAAGTATCTTTAACGTTTGCCTATTTCCGAAAATTCATGCCCGGGTTTCAACCATGAAAAAATTTGAGCCACACGCCCCCCCACCCCCCTCTCTCCCCCTCCCCCTGAAGTACTTGGTACGTCCCGTTCAGTGTTTACTGCTGTTGAATTAATCGTATTGGAAAATTAAAACATAAATGATTCGTGCCTGTTGATGGTGTACTCACTCAGTGGCCGGCGCTGCGATGGTCCTCTACGCGGCCATTTATCCAATACCAGGCGGATTGGTGGTTCAGGGCACAATCATCGGACAGGTACTATCAGGGAATTCTGGTAGATGTCGGGGTTAGTCCATTCAAGCGAAGATCACAAGTACCCCGTGTATGAACAAGAGGATTCTCTGATATGTAATCGGAGAACCACTTGAGTACATCACAAACCAGTTTGTTGCGCTCAATCGTCATCTCATATATATGGTAGGTCGTCGATCGTCGAAATATGCGGCCATTTTCAATTCCGTTTATGCGTTCATGGCAAGGTGACTGCCGACAGGCGAGTAAAGTTTCTCAATACAGACGCGTCAAATCGCCCATCACGAGAGTTAAAACCTCGTTCGTTTCGATTAAAATCGCAAAAGAGATTTCTAACACCGGCAAGTTGGTCAAAGGTGCCTTCCTAGATCGCTCAATGATCCGCCCTTTTAACTAAAAAAGAGATACTTCAAATGTGGTGTGCTTCTAAAAGTAGTAGTCGCGTCTAGAAAATTCCAGAAACGGGTTTTCGACCAACGATTAATGTAATTAGATCTTGTTAAATTACTCAAACGATCCGATATTGCTTGCTATTAAATTGTTGAAGCTTAGGTTCAAGATTTTCTAACTTCGTCAAGTTCCTGAACGTGGAGGCGGTAATCGTAGATAATGAGTTACTGCTCATCTGCGCTGCAGCAACCTTAAATTGAGTAGATCGTCAAACGCAAACCAATCGTCGATGGACTGTATCGCGTTTAACTGCTCAATACAGATGAGTTCAAACTGGTACCCCCGGCAGGTCCCCCTTATAGATACGCGTTTATGTTTTGGATTATTTATGGTTACTAGCAAATACGTGTTCTCGGTGAAATGCTCGTATTCTTTCCCGAACACGGGGATATCACGGACTGCACGAAACACTTGAGAAACGTCTCCGTAACCGTAGCACCTTTGAGGACATGATGACTCAGGCCGTACACAATCGCACGAGAAACAAACAATCTCGAGAGGAACATGACGTCAAAACCTCAAACCGTTCAACAATTATGACGGATGATAGCCACTTG
Source organism: Sclerodactyla briareus (assembly GCA_026419785.1). Classification (NCBI taxonomy): domain Eukaryota; kingdom Metazoa; phylum Echinodermata; class Holothuroidea; order Dendrochirotida; family Sclerodactylidae; genus Sclerodactyla; species Sclerodactyla briareus. Next base: position 166,147 of record JAODTK010001943.1, on the reverse strand, counting down.
ATTTGCACCCCAGAATGATCCAAACAGACGGCAACGAGTTATCTAGCAAGCAATCGGCGGGTCTATCTCGTTCACGAGAGTCTGGCAGCGAGAGGTCTTTAGAAATAGTTATTTCCACGCGAACACACGGTGGTTTTTCCTTCTCTTTGCACGTTTTAATAAGGTCAACAGAAACATAGTCCCGTAATGTCCCCCAAAGACGGGAATTATGTTTCCCTATCCCCTCAAGTAAACGTGTTGCAACTAATGCGGGCGGAACTTTTGATGTGTACTTGATGGACTTGTCGCACATGCAGACAGGAGTTTGAAGCAACAACTCGTTGTGGCTTTAGCCGTACCTATATATGTTGGTGTTACGAGTGGTTGTATCTTTTCTCTACACTTTATCTAGTCAATGCGTGCAGTTTACTTCTCTCGCAACTGACTTTCACAATTGACGCAAATAGTTCACTCATCGGATTCGTTTCGGGCGCACAAAGCTAGCGGCTGTGGACCTCGGATTACACATGATCCGTTTGAAGTTACAGGTGCGCATGCTCACAACTGAACACCTATCTGGTACACAGAGATTTCGTATATTTCGATGAATAAGCGATGGTGGGAACCTACTGGAATACATTGTGGCTGGTTAGGAAATCTTAGTTTCTAATTGTAATTGTTGTATAAGAGTTCAGTTCGAAGAACTTTTCTGTCCTGTCGTGGTATTCTGTAGATCGTTTTCCTCCTGTTAGCTGGGAGATGCGGATGTCCTATGCGCCACGACAAACCACCAAATAGTGGATTCGAGAACGAGTTAGAAATCGAACGTGCCTTAACCAAGTGAAATCTGATCAAATCATCAGGGGTCTCACCCGCCCCCTCGCTCGCGAAATGGCAAAAAATGCCGCTTTCGCAAATAAAAATTGAAATGACTTAAAAAAAAGTTTTTTTCTCTGCAGGGCAATACAGTGACAAGGACATTCAGCTGTTGCAGTTTACGATCGTGCAAGACCACCTGCACCTCCCTAATAAACAGTGCTTGTATTGCTGGTGGAGATCTATCGTTGATTTCATGGAGTCATCGTAGTGTTATTTCACTTCAGTTCAAATAGTTACCCTAACGATTCAACAACTGGACGATTCGCGCGGAACGACTGGTGACAAATCCACTCATCCCCAACAGTTTGTAGCCGTCCTGAAGTAGTCTATTCTTTTTCAATATCTCAAATCTATATTGACACTTACCAGTTCAAAACCAAAGCTTTCTTTGTAGTTGGGACAACATGATTCTGAATATGCAATAAACTGCTCGGGACTGGATAATTTTCAAAGCGGGAATTGAAAATGAATGACTCCCATTTATTTCCATATGGGGTTGCATTGTGGGAAAGATACATATGGCAGTCTCATGAATAATTCAAACTCCCGGACTATCCTTATCTCTGCAAACCATACTCCGCTTACCGACAACCGTGACATAAACCCGCAATCCGTATCCTTAAATGGCAACTGCAGGCCTTTGCATACAACAAAGGTTATTTGTGGAGAATGTAAAACTGGATCCATGTCCAAACTCCTTTTCAATACAATGTTTCCTATGTGGAGTTATTGCCTTAAGTTTGGGCCATTAATCAGAGAACTTGGGGAGAATCCCCTGGTTGCACAATAACCATGACGTCCACATGGACAAACACAAGGAAAGTAAAAAATGTTATGCATTGATTGTTTTCATTATGTTGAATAAGTCAACATTTAGCAAGAGTTCTGTTGTCTTTCTGCCACCAAAGAACCATCAACCCCTACCAACCCCTACACTCAGAGCACGCCTCTCCCATAGACTAATGCTTTTTCGAATTGAAATTAATGTTGGAATTTTCATAGAAAACAAAAAATGTTTGGTCAGGGTTGTGTGCAAGTATGACATTATTTATTATTGCAATGGGATTCATATCGATCTAGCAGCAGCCCAATACACATGCTTCACAATACACAATTTCAAATGACTCTCCTCCGTACGGAAAGTCCTTTTGAATTCCGGTTTGACTGTACGCATTAAGTTTTAAAACAAGCTATTGAATTATCCCTGTATTATCATCCTGCAGTTGTCCTTTAAGGAAGCCTAGCCTCTCGCGATTGAACCAATAGAACAGACCTACTATCACCCATCGTATTTTATACTGAACGGATGATTTCAGCTTGCAATACTACAATTTAGTTTTATTTTAGTTTAGTGAACTAAGGACAAGGAAGGACAAAATCCTCATAAACCGACCCCTGAGCCACCATCCCAGAAAGAAAATGAACCAAACCACTAAGTAATTCGCTCGTGATTCCTGACAAATAATCAAGACTTTCTTGAATGCATTCACACGCTTAGAGAGAACAACATTTTCAGGAGACATTCTCACTCATTGTCACTCTCTGCGAGAAGAAATATTTACGAATGTCCAATCTGCAAGCGCTTTGCCACGAAGCTTGAGACAAAGTGGCCTCTATTTTGCAGTTAACATTGGAAAATTCAAAAAGTAGTGGAAGGAAGGCCATCGATCCATGGACATTTTGAAAACCGATCATCCCCCCGATCGCCTTAGCTCCATGGTAGTTTAGACCGGACGTCTCTTAATCTTTCCTTTCTTCTGCTGAGAATTGCTTAAAAATAAACAGAACTTCATTATATTCTATCTGCGTTCAACTAAATAAAAAACGATTTGGGATGTCAAACCTTTTTTCCGCGACGAGGGCAGCCCTTTGGAAAGGGCATTTTCGTAGTGAGCCGAGAATACACCTGCTTGTTAGACCCCAACCTTTTAGAAAGCCTCCCGAAGAAGAGCATGTGGCTACTATGAGAACCATTTTTAGGCTCAGTTGCAACTAGTGGGCATAGTGCAAAATGGGTATGGTTGAGCAAAAATGGCTTCAAATTTGAAGGGAAGCGCATTCGTGTGCCAACTGGCCCTCCACCACTCGCCTCCGTAGGTATGCCACTGGAGATCCGCCAGTCCATCCTCATCTATTCCTAGGATTATCCCCTCCACTTTTCCCTCCAGGGTTTAAAGGGGACGTTTATGACGACTCGATGTGTTACATCGTTACCAAAACTACCATGTATGAGATTCTGAGATTCAGTAAATGTTGTTCTTTCATGTTTTGAACTTCAATTTGGTTCCAACCTATACTTACACTATTGTACATCAGTCGGGCTCGCTTGTTTGAAAGAAAAGGAAAAAACTATTATATACCCGTTGGCGCACGACATATGATTAATTAGGTTTGATCCAAGCAGACTGCATCACGCCAGAACGGATTAACAGCTGAGTACTAATACTTTAAAAAGTTCCTCTATCCGGATTGCGACATACTTGGTTTTTATTATCAATATTACCCTAACAGGCTAAAATATCCACAGATAATAATAAACCAGGATCTCCGCCTCTAAGTACGAGAATGAGATTCAAAGAAATGTGTACCAGTGGGTGTTTGGCATCCGTAGCAACATCCAACAACTTCGAAAAATGCATAGACGACTACCAGGAAAACACCGAACCCTCCCTCTGAAAGACAAGCGATACTTGGATGTGCCTACCCTGTGACGAGTGCTCGATCTCCATAGTCCGGGTAGGGACGCCGAGGCCGAGCTACGAAAGATAGTATGGAACCAATCAAGCAAGATTTTGACGAAACGGGATAATAAAAATACTAAAATATCGTCATGGCGGCCTAATCACACCGTTTTGTTTTCGTGGGACCCAGGAATTTACTTCTCTATGGGGAATTGGCGGTACTTCGAACACATCGGTAATATATTCATACATTGTACGGCAGAGATAGTTCAAGTGAGAAAAGAGGGAGAGAAGGCCGAAATGCTCAAAAATACGCAGAAGGACTCCAAACAAAACTCCAGCGACCCTGGCCCTATCCAAATTCCACGTCTTAGCCTAAGCTATAGACTACCGCACAATGACGACTCGGATTCTGCCCAACACTACCGGATTGATGAAGACCGCTGCCGGTACTATCCCGGCAGCCAAATTTTCACGGCACTAATTGAAGAAATCCTCCAGGGAATGTTAATGAATGCGTAAGAGTTCGGACGTGCTTTGGATGCCCATGATCGGGCAATGAAGTAGGTTAAAGGAACCAAACGTTGGACTAAACAAAGAAATGCTACACACTGGAGGCTAAGAATTTCCTACTTGGAAAACGCAGACCGGAACCTCATGCTTCTCCAGCTGAACAAACAAGAACGTTTCTCGCGCAGGAAAAACATACGTATTGTGGGATATAAGACGGAGGAGTCAGCAGATTGCCCTGCAAATCGCAAAACATGTGCTTGGCAAGTGGGGATGCCATGATTGTAAAATGAGAGAGCTCATCGGGAACGTAAAACGGTCCATGGTAGAGACAGGCATATCTTGGTCAAGCTTTCGTTCTAATCAGACAAATTGTTGGCAAGGAGGAACCAGCGGCATGCTCTGCAGAATGAAACTACTTCAATAACTGAAGAATTAGAACACAACGCCGATCTAGAAGAAACAAGGAATGGCACGAATGCCGGAAACTCTATCAGCGGGCACTGCTCTCATTTCTGGAGTACGGAAGGGGGGGCTGTCTTCGAATGTGCAAGCCTTTCATTTTTCCACTGACGGGTTGGCTGCATCTTCATTACCATGGTGCTTACCATGGCTAATAGTCTGTTCTGATTGTTATAACTGTTGTTACTTTTTATTGTTTGAACCCTCTAACTGTAATACGTTTAACTCGGAGCCCCCACGCCTGTCCATTTTACACGATGCCTTCGTGTGTTTTTTTCACGGTATGTATAAATCGCCCACAGGGTAACATGCCTTTGGCGAACCGCGTCCATCCGATTGATTGACATCTTTGACCTTTTCTTATACCCTCCAACCTCCGTCGATGCGTCATTATACATGATTGACATTCAGTTATACGGAATTCAAGTTAACTGTTCTTATAGTACCTCCCTAGTCTCTTAGTCTCGGATGTTCGTTTACATTGGTTCCATGGAGTCGAGTTTGACTATTATATATTTTCATTGCCTAAGAAGGATAAAGAAGGGTTGGGAATGTATGTGAATACAACTATGAAATTTAGTAGACAGTGTGCTGAATCTGCTAAGTAAGCGAATAGAGTCGATGGAATTATCAAACGGAATTTCACCAACTGTGACTCTAAGGTAGTGCTGAAGCTGTACAAATCCCTTGTGTGGCCACATCTGGATTATTGTTACCAGCCTGAACACATACTTGAATAACTACATTGAGTTATTAGAAGGATGCAAAGAGAGATGACCAAAATGGGATCCATGGGGCAGAGAAATAATCGTACGAAGAGAATTGAAAGATTGAGGTTGATGACACTAGACAACGCACTCACGCCAAGATCGATACCTTACAATAATAACACAAGAAGGTAAGCAGGTCAATGTGGATACTTTGCTGCAATCATAGTCGAGACAAGAGAGTCGTACTAGAGACCTTCACTGAAAATAGGACCATCAACAGTGGCATTTGGTCGCCGAAGCAGTCCAGCCCAAACCCATAATATTTCTATAATTTTTTTTTCATGCGGGTCTTTAAGGGTCCTTAAACCTCTATCCCCTAGAGCCATCTCTCAGAAACTCTTTGAAGCCAGACGAGCCGGGATGGCCATCCAGTAAATCCAGGTAAATCCAGGTAAAATGGCCAGGGACTTAACAGTCAAAGAAGAGACGTCAATTGTTTGCATACTTACCCGAGCAAAGCAGATTTTATCTTACTTCAGGAAACTCACAGCACTTTGTCTGATTTCAAGTACTGGAGGACATGAAGGGGTTGGACATATATCCTTCTCTCATGGTTCCACGGAAAAAGTCGGGGTGTTTGTATCCTCTTTAATCCTTGGATTATCTTAATATTCTCAAGGAAGAGCGTGATACCCTGGGAAGCTATTAAATTATTTGGACATTCAAGTGATCATGACGGATAGTTACTGCGGGCAAGCATGTGGATTACTCAATTTTCCCAAGTTTATCAAACACTTTGAACAGTTTTCATGGAGAGGAAACTATTTTTGTGGGGGGCGATTTAATTTTGGTTCAAACCTGAACTCGATGAAATCGGCGGAAATCCGAGAACGAATTTTAAAGCGAGAGATAGATAAAATGTTGGCACTATGCATGGCTCACAATCTCATCGACTTTGGCGAGAACAGAAATTCTTTTTTAAACACTTACTTGGAAGAGCTCTAACACATAACGCCTGGTATCAAACTGTAGACTGATTTTTCTTACTGTCGAGGCATGAAGGCCACGCAGTATCAGGGAAAGTACTTTTCCCATGGATATCAGTCAGATCCTTCATTTATTCGCTTAACTATTTCAACACATTCAGTTAAAGGAGGGGTCCTGGCTTACTGGAAATTCAATAATTCACATTCTGCAGGATTCAAATTATGTTCACGCCTAACGTCTATAAGGGACAGCTTATTCGGTGCAGACCGTAGAACAACTCATCGCAGACCCTGCACATCATTGGGAGATACTCAAATTTTAAAATCCGAAAATTTTACTATAAATTATTCGAAGAGAAGGCCAAAAATAGGCGGATTGAGAACATAATCTTATAATGAAATTGCTGTCCCTGGAGCAACAGCTATATATTCTGGAATCACCTATTATATGCGCATAAGAGGCGCATAATAAAGCTACAGTTGCCTGTATGATTATACGGCAAGGTACTATTATCAGATTCCCTTCCACGATGGGTGGAAGAATGTGAGAGAAACACAAAGAGTTCCTAAGCCTTAGAACAACGGAAAAGTCTTAAATTCAATTAAACGCCTGGGTGGAGACGTCGGATAGGCAAAATTGTTACGACCATAGAAATCTCCGAGGAGTGGAACCGGTATTACGCTGACCTTACAGTTTCAGAGGGCTGGTTCCCCTGATCCGTTCTTTTATGGGCTTCCGGACCAAACTGTACCAAAGTGGATTTACGGTGCTGTGAGGGCCCCCTTAAAAACCATAGACGATGTTACCAAGGCTACGATTCCATGCAGAACGACCGGCTCCATGCAGTGAACGGTCTACCGTACATTTTTTTACAAGACATTTGGCCATTAATTGGACAATTGGTGTTACAATCTTTAAATCATGGATATGGTAGTGGCTGTTTATCGGGGGACAAGTAAGAGGTATTGTAACCCTATTTTGAAGCCCGAAAAAAATCAAACCATTTAACCAATATCGTCCAATTACACATTGAACACTGATTACAAATTGGGGCAAAAGCTATTGCCGCCAGACTAAAGCGTGTGATAGTAACACTTAGGTCCTCACAGACTTGCTTTTTTGAGTAATGATTTATTGGGGAATAATATTATAATTGTTTTAGATACAATTGAGTAGTTTCCTTGCATGACATTCCTGGATTTTCGTTTTTTTGTGCTTTGAAAAAGCGTTCATAAGCTCGATGTGTCTTTTTTATAAACGCTTTCATACTTCCATTTTGGTGACAGTTTTATAGATGGGTAGACGTGTTTTACAATAAGTCCTACACTGGCATCTGTGAACTAGAAAGTGTCGGGCGGGTAAACCGCAACGTATATATCCCCGCATCTCTTATTTCAGAAATTTGGTTGAACAGGAAACCGGACAATGGTCGTGAAAGAGACCTTTATAGACTTGTGGAAGCGACAACGTGTACAGGTAAATGGGCAATTCCATAATGCACCTCGTTAATTGTATTAGGCACCCCTACAGCCCCCGACAAGGTGCGTCCTTTAATAAGCACATTTCTTCAAGATTCGACTTTAACCACATGACCGCACCCGACAGAGGTCCAATTCAGGTCAGAGGGCACACACCTCAGCCAACATTATATAATCCAATTGTGAACCATCCAGCCTTCGCAATATTCAATTCTCCGATAATAGCCAAAAACAGGTTTTTGACCCTAAGTTACCTCGAATGACCTTTAACTTTAATGAATGAACAGTTTTTTATGAAATGTTACTCTCCAGTAACATCCACTCACCCAGGGAGCCATTTTGGGCATTCTTATGAACACAACACCCGTTCTATTGCGAAAAAGTCTAAAATCAGTTTTTGACCCCTAAGTGACCTTAATGACCTTCAATACTGGCGGTTTTTATTAAGAAATTGTCACACTTCTCCATGTGGTACATCAACTCCTAGGAGCATGTTGCATTCCAATGAACAGGTCCAATGTTATTGGAAAAAGGTATAAAATTGAACTTGACCCCTTGTAACCAAAGTAGTGTCCGATCGAAGCGGTATTGGTTTCCTGTATAAGCACACAAACTCTATCACATACCAAAAATAACCCGTTTCCTATTTTTTTTTTGCCCATAACTCCTTAAATAACACTTATTCAAGATTCGAACCTTTAACCACATGACCACACCCGACATAGGGTCAATTCAGGTCAGAGTTCACACACATGCAGTCCACAATTATATCACAATGGTGAACCAATCCAGCCTTCGCAGATATTCATTCTTCGATTATAGTCAAAAACAGTTTTTGACCCCTAAGTGACCCTCGAATTACCTTTAATATACGACAGTTTTTAAATGAGAATTGTTACTCTCCATGTGATACATCCACTCCCAGGAGCTTTGCATTCTGAGAACACACCCAGTGCTATTGCCGAAAAGTACTAAAATCAGTTTTTGACCCCTAAGTGACCTTTAATGACCTCAATGACTGGCGGTTTCTATGAAAATTGTTACACTCCATGTGATGCATCCACTCCTAGAAGCACATTGCATTCGATTAACATGTCCAATGTTATTGCGAACAAGGTAAAAAAATTCACTTTGAACCCCTTGTAACTACCAAGTAAGTGTCCGCTCGAAGCGGAGTTGGTTTCCTCCTGTATAAAGCACACAAAGCTATATACATATCCAAACATAACCATTTCCTATTTTTTTTGGGGTCCCGTTACTTTACTCCTAAATTATTAAGCCCATTTATTCAAGATTTGACTTAAAAAACCACATGACCACCCGACAGAGGGGAAATTCAGGTCAAAATTCACACCATGCAGTTCAACAATTATAATCACCATGGTAACCATCCAAGCCTTCAGGGATATTCAATTCTCCGATTATCAGCAGAAAAAAAGTTTTTGACTCTAAGTGACCCCGAATGACCTTTAATGATATGACAGATATTATGAGAATTGTTACTCTCCATGGTGATACATCCACTCCTAGGAGCATTTTGCTTCTGATGAACACACCCAGCTATTAGCCGAAAAAGATTACTAAAATCAGTTTTTGACCCCTAGTGACCTTTAATGACCTCACTAACATGCGGTTTTTTTAACGAAAATTGGTTTAACTCTAGGTGATGCATCGCACTCCTGGAAGCATATTGCATTCCAATGAACATGTCCAATGTTCTTGCGAAAAAAGTATTGAAACTCATCATTTTGACTGATCAGGACAACTAATATGCAATTAGTCCCACAAATTTCACACTCTGCTTTATGCTATTGGAATCAATTTATCAGGACTGGTTTAGGTCCTATTCACAAAGTTTTCGTCACAATCCCTAAATTGAGAAAATAATTGCATTAATTATTCTAATTATGCTAACGCTATGTCCATTAAGCACACATAATGACCTTCATGATTTCAACGCAATTGAATAAATTTCTCGGGACTGTTAGAAGCCTACTCACCAATTCGTGAGAATCCAACAAGTTGATAAATTTGCCTGATTGCTAATTGGGCCACATAAGTGCAATTAGTCATGCAAGATGACCTCCAGTTACCTCGCGGCCACATTAGGAAAACTTCACATGGGCAACTGATAGTTTGGCCCTCTTCACCAAGTTGTCATGGAAATTCAATGAGTTTGACAATCATCACCATCATTATCTATAATGAGGCTACTGTCCAAGAATGCAAACTTGACCTCGGATGACCTTGGAATTGTTCGGCATGTTTTTATCGGCTCCAACAACTACCACCCACAAACCACCACGTCGTGTAAATCGCACGAACTTGAAATTTTGCGAAAAACCCAAAATAGAGGGCACGAATTAGGAATAGGCCCAATTTTTCCGACGGGTTAAATCCGCGTGGTAACGCGTCATCGTCCATGTGTACGAAGTTTTGGTCAATTCGGATAAAGTGTTAAAGAATGAGAGCGCTAACGGCCTAAAGTTGTTCCGCGGGCCGCGGCGGACACGGCGGGCACACGGCCGAAATCATAATAATAATCCGCTAACACTTACTGTTTGCGGGGATATAAAATGGGTATGGCGCCTGGTTTTTCCCCACTTCAGCGAGGGGTTCGCCCAGGATGCCCTCTTAGTCCCTACTTATTTATCTTGGCTGCGGAAGTGTTAGCGTTAAAATTTACAATAGTGAGATAATTAGGGGCATCATAATCGCTAACAAACAGTTCAAAAATCATGCAGATAGGCTGTGACACCATTCTTATTCTCGATGACACTGTTCTGCTATTACAGAAGTTGTGCGAATTTTTAGACTTTTAAAGGTACCTTCTGGTTTGTCTATTAATATTGGTAAAGTCAGGTCTATTTCCAGTTGGTCCAATTTTGCTAAGAGTGTTTTTCCTGCTTCAGATTAGAACCTGCTATTCCAATTACCCATGGTCCAGTTAATCTTCATTGGATTACCCTTTACTAGGATGGCGATGACCTCTTCGGTTTGAATTATCTACCCAAAACTTTCCAGACTTAAAGGTTTTTAAGACTGTGTCTCAAGGGATTTCACTCCCTCTAGGGCGTATCACGATTGTTAAAACATTTGGCACTGTCAAAACTGAGCTTTCTTTTTTTAGTTTTACCAAATCCCCCGTCCAGCTTTATTAGGAAATTAGAAGGTATAATCTTAGATTTTATTTGGCAGGTAATCCGGATAAGGTGAAGTCGGGCCAGTCATTGTATAATGCATTAGTAATGGTGTCTTAAAAGTTTCACATCTCTCAGTTTTATGAACAGTTTAAAATGTACTTTGGGTCAAATCGTTACACAAATGATATCCAAACGGCCTGTGGAAAGGTCTTTTTTGATATCATTTAAAGCGTATGGGGAACAAGTTGTTTTTCACTGCAATGTTCTCCCAATGACGTAACTTTTATAACAAATGAATTTTGTTGACAACAAAAAAATTTAATCCGTCAAGTTTTGCATGCATTGGTGAGTGTTTTCCTCCTATTCTTCTCCGGGTCCGACAATTTTGGGTAATCAGTTACTGGACTAACTCTCATATTCGTTGAACAATAATGTATTTCTATAAGTTTTTGCTTGAAAAAAAATATGAGGTACGTCAAAGACTTCTTCGACGGCGATAGTCACCCTTTGAATTTTTAGATGTTCAAAACTAGGTATGATATTGATTCCACATTCTGGCCGTTTACGGTTTTATTTGGGGCATTATCAATAGTATTCCTACCAGCTGGCGTGGTGCTGTATCCAGGCGCGTATCCGGGGGGGGGGCTTTGGGCAACCCCCCCCCCAAAAATTAAAAAAATTAGGGGAAAAAAAGAAAAGGAGGGGGAGAAAGACGAAAAGGGAGGAGGATGAGAAAAAGAAAAAAGAAGTTTAGAAGAGAGAGACGGAGAAAGAAAAAAAACCGAGAGCAAGAAGAACGGAGAAGGAAAAGAGAAACGGGGGAGGGGGGAAGAGGAATAAGAGAAAAGAGAAGGGGTCAGTGGTAAAAAATACGAGGAGAAACAAACCAAACGGGAAAGCCTATTGTGACGTAATATAAACCGTGGCGAATAATGTTCCACAATTTTAGTTCAGCAGCCCCCCCCCCCCCTCCTCGCTGGTCTAATCAGTGTTACATCATCAGCTCCCGGTATCCCGGATGATGAAATATCGGATCAGGACCGGAAGCCTCCCCTTCCCCACCCACTACAGACTATCAGGGGAAAACGTCATAGGGTTAACAATGATTTTGGTGGATCCGCCACCTATCCACTATAAGGTATGAGTTGAACTCAATTTCGAAAAAAATTTTATGTTTAAAAAATCCTTTGTCGGAAGATGACCCTAAGATGCTAGGGCAACACCATTGCCACAGGCATCCGAGTAGTGCATACAGTCAAGATGAGATCGAGTAGCACAACTCTGGCGAAGAATGGGAGAAGTGAGAGCGAAGTGAAGCGAAAGTGGAATGTTTACACAAACAAACTACTGAGTGCCCACAAAAAATGGTGGTTTCTTCTTCTTCTTGCCCTTCGTCAACGTCACAATGAACTTGGGCAACATTTTGAGATTTGCGTAAATTATTTCGGATAATCGACAGAGCTCACCAGTTCTCATCATGTTCTAGCGCCACTACAAAAACTAAGGCTGTGTGTAGTTAAGGGGAGATTGGGAAGTGCCTTTTCTAACATCTGGGAGGCCTCATATCCGAAATTTCTGTGTAACTACTCACCACCGATGCTGTCTCTCCGATCAGATATTGAATCAACGACCGTATATTACTCTAGCCCAGTAGCGTCGCCAAGGGGCGATGGGGTGGGGGGGGGGGGGCACGAGCCCCTCTCGAAAACCATGTGCCCCTCCCCCCGTGTCCCCTCCCCCAATGGAATTTGTATTTTCGAGAATTTTTTTTTTTGTAGTCTTATTCGACGACCAGTTTGATAGACCTACCTAATTCGTTGTTCTTCATGACAAGGAAGGCAGTTGCCTATTGTGCCAAATTTGCCTCAATGCACTAATAGTGCACTACGTTCGTGCTTCGCGCGTGGTACTAGTGGTGAATTCTTCCCTTTGAATCTCCGTCCTCCCGAAATCTCTGCAAGCTCTATATGGGAAATTTCTTCCTCAGTGGGCCCTAGCTTATACATATCTGTGAGGTGGAAATATATACAGCAACATTCTGATTGAACCTGACACTACATCAACCTCTCTTGGCTACTAAACCCTCTATCCTCTTGTCCGTTCTTCCTCTCTCAACCAATGCACTTTGGAACTTTGGAACTGCGGTACCCTAGGCTATCAGACTGCTTGAATTTCCAGCGCGTGCTTTCTCCGGGGAACTGCTACTCGGAAGTTCCCTATTCTCTATGGCATCAAGTTTATATCATGATTGGGACAGTAGATCAAAAGTTGGCTAAATGACCTAAATTCTGCTGGGATTATGATTTTTCTCAGATGTGCTCTGGAAATCTTGAGAAAAATTGCGTGCTCCGCGGGCACTGGTGGATAGTAGTATGGCGCAGCAATTATTGAACATTTTGGCTGAAAAATTTAAGTCGGGGCAACGATAGTACAACCGAGTCTGGCATACATGTCAAACTTTTCCACCGTTACAAGTTTGTGATCACAAAATTATCATAAAAACCCGGGAAAGGTCATTTCCGGCCATCTGGAAGCTTGCACAATCAAAACACATGGTGGCGCTCCGCTCAGATAGTATTCTCGTTCCCGCTGTCCTCCTCCAAGACGAAAATTCTTGCCACGGCCACTGCTTTAAGCTTCCCCCCATCCGTCCGGCCTCCCACTGAAAAATACGAGCGGCCGGCCCCCCGAATGGTCTAATACGGAAATGTAGGTTCTAGCTACTTTCCTGGCAATCTGAGTGATCTATTGCTCTTGAAACTTCCTCAACGATTCGTGCCAAGCAATGATTGGGCTCCGTTTTAGCCGGCAAAGTCATCTCCCACATTTCAACGGGTGTGTACATCACCGGTAATTCACATATTGTCACTTTGCTGATCAGATATTTATGGTAAGATGAAGGGGGTTGGCTTCAATCCTAGCTCCACCTGTTTACGTAAATTAGTAAATTTGCAGTAGGTTTTTGGTATTTAGTTTGAACTCAATTGCTGACGTATTCTTTCATAAAAAATAAAAAAACATATAGAGGCCGTAGATGCTGTGTTGCTATATTTATCTGCCTATATCCTGCAGAGTGAAACTCTTCAACATTCTTTTCTTCCTGAAATTGCACATTCAGATTTTTGCAATTAGGCACAGCGAGTGCCATTTCCGGCGATCTTGGAGGTAATAAAAGCCAAAATTTCTAGGTGCGCTACGCGCCCAACCAACAATGGTGGCGCTCCGCTCAAATAGTAAATTGCAGTCCACATGCACCCCACCCCCCACTTTTCGAAAACAACGGATTGACGCCCCTGATTGCATTCCAGGATCGTGAGGAAGAAGAAGAAACGACAGAGAGAATGGGCTAGATAACCACAGTATTCGAAACTTTCTGACAAGGAACGCCACAGCAAGCTGCCAAGTATAACCCATATATATCAAAGCATGGAGGTGGGGTGCCACTGCTCCTGGCATGGAAATCATGCCTGATGTTCCAGGCGATGGTTCGTTTCATGCATTGATAGCGCAGTTCCCAGCTCAGCTGCGAGCGCCAAAGCCCGATGCAGTTTGCCTCATCCCGGACAGGAATAAGGACGTTTTGAATGTGCATCAGTGACCTCACCTGTTGATGTGTAAGTTTATGAAGGAGAAGATGCATGTCAATACACTTACACATCAGTTATTCATACATGAACCGATTGTCACGTTCATTTCTCTCCAGACTCGTTCTTAAAGATGGATTGTCGTCAACTAAAATAAATCTTGTAACACTATACGGCACTCAGCAATTTAGATAAATTGAAACCAAATGGTATATTTCAGCATTTCTCCATCCAATCAAATTGATATAATAATATTGATAGTATGTGATTCGATCTACCGAGTTTTGCTGCACAGTACGATCTTTTGTCGTGACGTCATGCAAAATTCGCCGTCGCTTGTTTTTTGTTTTCGCGGACGCTAGCAGACGACCGTCATCCTTTAAAGAATTAACAAGGTAACAGATACGGCACTGTACTCATATCATGACCCGTAAATGAGAGTTTGTTTTTATGTCGGCATATACTGTATGTGCTGACGTACATAGGAATCATGCTTTCACTCGCTGCGTTGGTTTATATATGTGTGAATATTTATGTGTAGAGGAAAACTCACCCCCAAACCTCACCTCAACTCTCAACCTTCGCGCCACCCGATGGTGGCGCTCTCTTAGATATTGACCCGCGCCCCCGGGGTGATAAATCCTGCATCCTCGGCCTTTTATCTCAGCACACTGATGGTAGTAATAGTAATGAGATTTTGTTTGAAAAGTTCACTTAATCAGTCATGCTTCACACTATGTTTATGATATATTGGAGAGAAGCACTATGACAGCCAGCTTTTTCGAAACGGGAAGCAAGTATAGGTAACATTACTCCCGTTGATTGGTCTAGGTATTATTTAACCCACTGGAAGTCAGTATCATATCCGCACATTTGGTATTTTGCATTTCAGATTTTTGCACAGGATTTTGCTACGAAATCGGCTGCTGTTTCTTATGGGGAAGGTTAGACAATAAGTGTTGTAAAAAAAAAAAAACTTTTTGGAGGCGACGAAAAACATTTGATCATTTGTTCTGGGGTTTTAGGTGACCTCACGTTTTATTTTAGATACGAATTTCTGTTCTTAAAGAACAGTGTTTTTGCTTCTCAAAATTTTCCTATTATTTTTGGTACGCTAGTAGTTAATCACCGCGTAATATTTTTTAACTTTTCATATGAAGATTTTGTTTTTTTATTGTAAGTTGATTAAGACTAAGCCACTAGTGAACGATTTTCTTCATGAATTTCATTCGCTATCAAAGTAATTCAGAGATGAAGAAAGCAAGCCAAACAAAGGTGTTAAATTTCCAGACCGAAGCGTGCCTTCCGGTATTGTGAGAGTTATTTCGATGACGTTTTTTTCTACTGTATTCAATATTGTTCATTGTCTCGATGTATCATACATATTATCCTGTTGAAGAGATGAAAAGTGGAGGGGAAAAAAATATTTGCTAGTTTAATGAAAAGGTCAGAGGACCAAATTCTCATGAAAGTCCCTAAAAGCCACCACACCCAAAAGAGGAGAATAACCCACATGCCTAAAGAATTCACCTACAATTCTTGAAAAATGAATCCAACTCTTCTTTAACTCATTCACACTCTTAGCAAAAAATTTTCCTCAGGAAGGCTATTCCCTCATTAATAACACTCTGCGAGAAGAAATTTTCCGAATGGCCAATCTACAGCGTTTACCACGAAGTTTGAGGCAATGACCCCTATTGCAACTCAAGAAATAGTGAAGGAAAGGCCCTCTACTCCATGAACAATTTTAAAAACCTGAATCAAATCACCTCGATTCGTCATCTCCATCGAATTTAGACCAGACGCCCTAATCTTTCCTCGTAAGATAAGTCTTCGAGACAGTGAATTGATCTAGTAGCCCTCCACTTAACGTTCTGAATTACCTGCATGTCTTTCGAGAAATAAGGATTCCATACTTGAAGCGAGCATAAGAACTGTGCAACCAAAATGCTGTAGAGAGCTCATACTTGGCATGAAAGGTTGCCATAACACTACTAAAGTAAATGATCTCTATTGTTTTAGGTGTGGTCCAAGGTCACCGAAGTCGACAGAGTTCACAGTCTAAAAACCATGCGAACATATGGGATCTGTGCAACCAAATAATGTAGAGTAAATAATCCCTATTGTTTTTGGGTGTGGTCCAAGGTGAACAGAGATCAAAGTTTGAAAATTTCGCCAGCACAATAACTGTGTAGCAAAATGAAGAAGACTTCATACTTGGCACGAGAGGCTGCCCATTTAGAGTAGATTATCCCTTCTGGTTTGGGTTCAGGTCCAAGGTCACTTAAGGTCAACAGAGATCAAAGTCTAAAAAAACATGTGAGAATGAGACTCGTATACCAAATGATGGTTGTAGAGAGTTAATACTTGGCACGAAGGGTTTCCATTTGGTGTAGAGGATCCACATTGCTTCAGTGAGGTGCAAGTCACGAAGGTCAACAGAGGTCAAAGTCATGAAAAGTTGTGATCATGAAAACTGGTGCAATGAAAGATGTACAAAATTCATACTTGGCACGGAGAGTTGCAATTTGGAGTAGATGATCCCAATCGTTTTGGGTTCAGGTCGATATTGACAGTCTTATTATAAAGGTATGAACCAAAACATCCCTGCAGCAGTTTATTGGCGCGGCAAAGGAATCACTGAGCCCTTGGACTCTTGTTGGTCATTGGGAGAGGTCTGTTGAATAAATCATGCATGCATTCAGGACGCAAACACCTATCCCCGCGGGCAGCCGCGTTATTGGCCATATCGCTGTTTAAGTCTGTTGCAGAATCTCTGCAGTGTCTAAGATAGTCATTTATCGGACAGAATTCACAGAATTCCCCCACATTATGCACAGACCATAATGTAGTCGTTATAATACGACGAATCTTTAAATTCATGAGTTATATCAAGTTTTATCGCCTACGCCTTCGCTCGAATCAGAGATTTGTAGCGCCTTTTCCACTTGGCCACTGTAACAAATTATATGTACAGGGGGTATCGTAAAATATATAGTCAATTCGAGTAGTCGTTATTTGGTACGGTAACAAATCCCTGAGGGTAGAGCTCGTTCGATATCTGGCGCAAAACTTCAGATCAATCAGAAATACGCTAGATAGCTTTTGAGCTAACAAGAGCATTGTGGCGGCAGTGGAGGCGGTGGCGGAGACCGGGAGACAGTAGCTATAAGCTGACACAAAACCATCGGACCCAGACGTCGTATGCCAGTGCACGTGTGTATCATATAGATATATACACGAAGGCATTTGGCCTTTCTGCCTTTAACGCATGCAGCAAGCGTGTACGATAATTAGGTCGATTGAGGAATCGGTCAAGGCCAAATGGTGTCCGGAAAATGCGGAAATATTCCAAATATACGATGAGAACGGTGAAAATTCTCATTAATAATGTAATAACAATGTAGTTCTTATATAGCGCACGTATCCAGCTAACAGCTGATAAAGGCGCTTTACAACTTACCCCGCTGATTGGAACCAGGTACGCACTCCGACAATCCCGGAGAGTCAATGTTGGCTGCTATATCCGCCGATTGCACTCAGGTTCCTCACAGGTTCCCATTTTATACACCTGGGTGGAGAGAAGCAGTTGAGATTAATACGGTACCTTGCTCAGGGTACTACCGACTCGAACCCACAACCTCTGGATTACGAGCTCGGATGTTTGACCGCTAGGCCACTCACGCTCATTCATCATCAAAATGGTTGCTGGGAAGGAGTTGAAGGGTCAAAGGTCTGAAACCGGGTGTATAGTGTCGTATTTAGGGATACGCTTGATTACGGTCCGTTTGGGTGGTGTTTTTGGAGACGGGCTCTGGGTGGCGTCGGGATTGATGTTCATATAGAGTAGGCCCACCTTACCCACCCCTCTTCATCCACAACCCCGCACCCGGCTCCGACCTCCTTTCTCTCTCCTACCCTCTCGCAACAAATTATTGTGACCGATAATCTGAGCATCATGCAGTTTCTATTGTGACTCTCAACACATCAGTCCTACTATACAGCACTTACAGACCAAACATTTTGGCCGCCCGATCTAAACTTAGTGGCGCTCGCCGATCTAAACTTAGTGGCGCTCTTCAAAAACTTATTATTTTGACAATTTCTCCCTACCACAAAGTATTAAACAGGGGCAACTCACCAAATGAACATCTCCGAAACTTAGTGGTCAGATAGCAGTCTTGAACAAGACTGCAACTGGCAACGTGGCAGTCGCAACAATCGAGACTAACAAAGATGGCGCTGGTTGCCCACTTTCAACTGTCACAAGTGGACATACAGAGGATTTGCGTAACAAATCCCATGCTTCGAATCTGGAGGTTGTATAGCATGTAGCCTACTAGCCTTCTTGAGTTATTTAACATTACTCTTCAGGAATTTAGGACGCCATGAAACCACAATGCAACATTGCGTCGTGATTCCTCGCCACATTTTCTAAACTAAAATACCATAATTCTGTTACGATGCGTCTTCATGACACTTAACATCTCGATATTAGTCTATCACTGTCTATCCGGATAATGGATAAGGACTAGGCCGTATCTTTAGCGAATGAGTTCCGAAGTGTGTCTTCCTTTGGACTAGAGAAAGGCGAATATAACGCCATTTCACAAGAAGGCGCTAGAAGGCGCTAGTCCAGTCTCACTAGCGTGTACTTATTGTAAGCTGTTGGAGCATATAACTGACAGTAACTTGTTGTGTCATTTAGCTGAGCATAATACGATTCCAAAACGAATGGGCGAAGTTCACTATGACTACCAGTCCTCAGAGGAACACCACAAGGTACAGTTCTTGGTCCTCGCTTATTTTCGCTTTATAATAACGACATCACTGCAGCGGCAGGATTAGTTGGGTCATCTAGACTAGAGCACCCCCGTGACCGTGGAGGGCGGAGGTTAGTTTTTTCGGTTATTTTTTATCTCCTTCGAAGGTCGAAAAAATCAAATGGCGGGTGTAGACGGGAGTCGTGAGTGGTCAAAATCCAAAATGGCCGCCATCGGCCGTCTTGAATGTGGTTTTAATATTTTGAAGTACACCATAGCTTAAAACTACTGGTGTTTCTGGGGTTTGTGTGTCGAGGATTTCATTTTCCATATCAGTTTTATGATTCCAAGTCTATTAACATCTCAAATCCAGAATGGCCGCCGATTCACAGCTTCCGATTTGTCGATTTTCAAGTCAAAGTCAAAGTCCGTCGCTTCGTATTCCTGATAGGCTGAAATGAAAGCTTCCCACTTGCTGAGTTGAGTGGGGTATGAACAGATGTGAGCAGGGCGGCGCCACAGGAGGGGGGGGGACAAGGGGGGCGGTTTCCCCCTATGGGTTTTAACGCATTCATTTTCGCAGGGGGTGGGGTGAGGTTGTCTATATATGTTACTACTACTACTATCAAGTTCGTCGGATTCGAACAAATCTTCGTAGATGGGGGCAATCGAATCCTAGTTAAAAAAATGTTGTGGTGATAGTATTTACCTCTTGTGTGAATGAAAAACGTAATTTTTCCGCGCTCTTCGCGCGCGTGCCGTGTTTCCTTCGTCATTTTTCATTGATCCGATGATATCCCACGCATGGATCTAATGTACCAAAAAGCAAGTTTCGCGGATTCAAACAAATCTTCGCAGATGGGGAGCCACGTTCCCCCAATTAAATCCTAGTTATTAGATAAATGAAAAACCCCAAATCTTCGCGCGTCACGCGCGCCTGGCTGTGTTTTCTTTGTCAATTTTATTTTATCCGAGTATATGCCAACGAATCAAGTTCATAGCCAAACATGATTCGCGGATTCGAACAAATCTCGGTGGATGTGGGGGGGGGCATGTCCACCCGAATCCCCAAATGAAACATGGTGTGGTGATAGTTTTTAACACTTAGGTAAATCAAACCCCCCCCCCCCAAAAAAAAAAAAAGCGTGGTCGTGTTTTCTACATCAATTTTCATTTGATCCGATTATATGCCACGCATTAATCTACTTTACCTAAAAATCAAGTTTGTCGGATTCGAACAAACCTTCAAAGATGGGGGGGGGGGACGTTACTCGCTAATCAAGTTCTTTGTGAAAAAATATTGTGGTGATGATAGTTTTCAACACTTACGTGAATCAAAAACCCAAAAAATTTCGCGCGCTTCGCGCGCGGGTCATCTTGGTCTCAGGAAATTTTCATTTGATCCGATTATATGCCACGCATTAATCTATTTGTACCGAAAATCAAGTTTGTCGGATTCGAACAAACCTTCAAAGATGGGGGGGGGGGGGTTGTGGTGATAGTTTTCCACATGATGTAAGGAAAGAAACCCAAAATTCCCGCGCGCTCCGCGCGCCGTGCCGGTTTTTTCGTTCCCCCCAATTTCATTTGAGCCGATTTTTTTAAATATGCAACGCATCAATTTAATGTACTCATGAGTGAATTCGCGGATTCGAATAAATCTTTCGTGGTTGGGGGGGGGGGGGGGCATGTTCACCCAGATCCCCAAAAGAAACCATGTTGTGGTGATAGTTTTTAACACTTAGGTAAATCAAAAACCCAAAATTTTCGCACGCTTCGCGCGCAGTGGTTATGTTCTCTTCGTGAATTTTCATTTGACCCGATTGTATGACACGCATATAACTACTTGTACCGTTGGGGCTGTAGACTTCAGGGGAGCGTTATCAGTATTCGACTGGGGGACTCATTCCGGCCACCCCAGTCTGTCACAATACTCGAGCGGTTATTTAGTCCAACAACTGGCAGTACAAACGTTCAGTACAATCTCGCCCTGCCGCATAGGCGCACTGTAACTGACGGCCTACGCTCCGATCGAGTTTTTTTTTGTATGTTGCTAATCAGTTAGTGACTGCTATGCGTTCGATGCTGTGGTAGTCGGGAACATCCCTCTCCATCATAAAGTGAGGAAAATTTGAAATAAAAATACCCATTATACACAATGACAGGACAAAAAAGCCAAAACTCAAGATATGTCAGTGTCGATGAAACGGCCCAGAGAGGCGACCTCCTGTCATCTGGGAGCTTCAGACGGATAAAACATTTTCGGGTACGGCTCAGCGCCAACATGCTTGGTGCGATCAGCCTTAGAGAGAAAACTCAACGTTTCGCCCCCGCCCATTGTAAAACCTGGCGCCGACATGGACGTGAGGGAAGGGAGGAGTTCACCATATGTAAACTGAATTGGGAAGTGCCCCCCTCACTCTTTGAAGATGCTCGTCGATTTAATAATGACGCACCTATTGGTCAAATTCTAAAGTTGCCACTCTCCAGAATGGGATTCAACTGAGAGCTCACTACCTAACGATTCATTCGTCAAAGTTTATTTTATTGTACTTGTGAAAAAATGTCGGGAAAAATGGGATGATAAGGCGGCATATTACCCCTCCCTGTTCAGCCCTGCCAACCATCTAAAAGAGAGATCTCTGCATAGTGATGCGAAAAACCTGGTAAAAACCGCCGCGGTTATCCCTGCAGGAACAACCTTTGTGGACCTAGTTTAAAGGAAGCACATTAAAATCATGTTCATTTGCCCCCCAGCGACTAAAATGTTAAGGTCCAAATGTAGTCCACATTCCCCAAGTTGTGTTTAAATTGACAAGTTGAAAAAAAAAAGCATATAATGCAAATTGACCTGTGACCTTGAAATGACCTTCATGTGGTTTACGACTAACACAGTCCACATCCATCGAGTAGTTTGCTTCGGACCCGACGAAGTTAGGAAAATGCGCAAAGAAACAACAACACAAATTTGGCCTTCTGGGCGACTTGAAATCAACGCATGTATTCGGGACCCCACCCACACTGTTTGGAGTACGGGATCTATCTATCTACATCTATCTACTATCTATCTATCTCTCTATTATCATCATCTAT
Organism: Sclerodactyla briareus; assembly: GCA_026419785.1. NCBI lineage: Eukaryota > Metazoa > Echinodermata > Holothuroidea > Dendrochirotida > Sclerodactylidae > Sclerodactyla > Sclerodactyla briareus. The sequence goes on along the minus strand of JAODTK010001943.1, from coordinate 143,878 downwards.
CTATATATCTATCTATCAAGTGGTGGCGCCTAGGATTTCCCCGACGGGGGCGTCCGAGTTTCCCGACGGGGGGGGGGGGGCAGTTCCCCGACGAGGCTCACCCTCCCCCCTAAGGAAAAACATGGCATTGTTGATGTTTTCATTTTTTGAACATTTTTCTGAAGAAAAAAAAACGAAAAAAGAAATAACATGGTGGAGAGCAATGTTTACTTTCAATAGCTTCCACTCAAATCAGACGCCCTTATTATAGAAAGGGTCAGGGATTCCCAATAACTGCACAGGAAATACCTGGACAATGCGTCGTGAAAGCACACCACTCTACACAAAGGCAAACAGTGATAGACGGCAGAACGAGGCATCCTCCCCAAACGAATTTAAACCTTAATCTCTTGCAGGGACATTTCGAAGATATCCATAAGGCTCTGTGTATCCTATAGATAATATTAACGATTGTATAGTTTGTAAGAAGATGATTACGCTGATCCTTAACTCGAGCGAGGAAGTTGACATCTACTATAGAACATAATGAGGCGCGCCGAACACGCCGAAATTTTTTCAGCTTCAATATATGAATTTTCATATAAAGAAGTTTGGAATATCATACTGTCGGGCAAAAGCCCTATATATGCCAACGATGTAAAAAAAAAAAATAGTTTTGTCGAAATGATTACCTGATCGCAAACTCTGTGAGCGTAGGACTTGGCAGTAACTATAGAAAGATCTGAGGCGCGCGAAGCGCTCCTAAACTGTCCGATTCAATATCGCAATTTTCACTATAAATACTTTCAATATATACTGTCGGGGCAAAGAACCCTCGTCGGGGTGTGTACATTTGAGCGTACCCACTCGGGCTCCCCGACGAGATGGGAACATTCCCCGGAAGGGGGCCAGATTCGACGACGGGGGGGGCATGGCCCCCCTGCCCACCCCGCGGGCGCCACCCCTGTATCTATCTATTAGTTTTGTCAACAATTGCCTGTGTTTGCTTCCCCAACGAGCTCTTTGAGGATGTTGAACCAATAGTGGACAAAAAAAAGGTTATTACCTCGGGGGTGAACTTCCACCATTCAAAGTGCAAGACAACGGTCAGTGAAGGAGCCTATAGGCCACTATGTGAAAATCAAAAATGTATCTCTCCTGCACATTAAAGTTGTATTTCACGATGATCACAAGTGTTATCATTGAATTAGTGGTACCACGGGAGTGTTCAGGTATTTCAGTAAAGTCATAAAGAGGGGACTAGGCAATTTTGTTCGAATGTTGAATAATATGCAAATACATTTCGGCTTGAAACACTCAGCAAAAGGCATACACACTTGAGATGGATGTTGGACCAAAGTGGAATAATGTATCGACTGCGGGGTGATCTTTGATCACTGAGGGCAAGGTGTCCAGGTCATACAGGCGCCTAATGGACCATCGTGTTTGTAAAAAATGAAAAACGTATCTCTGTTACCAAGGCGAGTTGGATGACCAGATGCTCGCTCACTGTTGTCATAACTAGTAGTACCTCGATGTGTTCCAAAAAAAAATTCATTTCCTTCATATTCCCCACTCACTTTAAGTATGTGTGCGTTTCTTTCTCAATCAGCGAGACAGTGCTATATCGACACCAAATGCCACCAAATTGCATTGGACAGCTGCCTCGATATGAAAATGATTCAAAGAAACGTGAAATAATTACCTCCAATATTTAGCCTATACTGATAGCACCTATGTTTCGTTGATTGCCCCCAAAATGTTGCAAAACTTAGCGCTCCCCGCATAGTAATAGGGTCCGTCTTTCGTGGGCCTCTGGATTGAATTGCCAGGATTTTTCTGGCAACTTTTTTTTGAATTGGACATGCTTCATTACCCTCCTTCTATATGACGCAACAACCAACTTGTGATGCGCTGTCCACTTTGCATTCAGCTCCTTATGGAAATAGCGTCAGGATCGATGCCATTTCCTCTCCTCATATCTGGTAGGCCTATTTGGCTGAAATTTCCCGAGTACGCGCCGCGCCACCAATGGTCGCGCTCTGCTTAGATGGGGGGGGGTGACATCGCCCCCTAGGAAAGGGTTTAGTGAAAACTGGAAGAAGGCCTGTAGGCCATCCCGCTCTTCCAGAAAGCAGCATGATGCATGGAAACACTGGTGGTCACATTGGCACGCAGATCACTCCTCTTTACACACATTATTCACACCTTTGGCATATTAGTTGGAACAGTCAGACTTTGGTCTTCCCACACATAACTCCGAGGGGGGTGGGGTGGAGGGGGTCCAAGAGGAACTGCGAAGTATATAAAACGGACCTGGAGTCGGATTTGTTGTGTTTCTCATTGCAACCAGAATAAAGTGAAACAAGATCATCCCTCAAACGGACCTAATGGTGTGGGTGGTTAGGTGCTCTATCGCACCATTTTCTTCCCAAAGGCATAGAGGGATACTGAAATGTTTGTTTTTTGTAGTGAGAGTTGACCAGAGAACAAGCATCAGTCACCTGGAAATGCCACATTTCACCCCCGACCAGGTTACAATGCATTTTTCCAAAACGCTGTACCCATAAACACAAAACGTTTTCATCACATAAAAAAGCTTTCAAAAATGTTTGATAATGTTATAATATTGCTATAACGGATAAATGTGCAATTTTTCCTATAATTATACACCACGAAATAAAGTTTTTTAACATTAGACGAGACATTTCCATATCTTTTTGAACACTTTTTTGTGTTTGTGGGTTAGTTCCTTAGTGTCTAGTGTGGGGCCTAATATTGCACCAAACTGCTCTAAGACCATTTGGAAATTTCCAAAAATTTTCCAAGGATATGGGGACACCTCTCCCATCCCAAGGTAAGTTATAACAGTTCAGCCACATGAAATTCTTCTCTGACGACATACGCGGTCTCCAACAAAATTGCATGGATGTACTTGTCACTACGTCCATCCAACTTTTCTCCATCGAAATGATTTACCATGAACCATGTTTGGTATACGACTGAACTTTCACAGAAAATCCTCTTTTACATGTATATAATAGTCGCAAATACTCCATTATTATAATTCATTTACTTATTTCTTCCAAAATCGGAAGAATGAAGGTATGTTCCTTTCATTTTGGACCTTTTTATTACGAAATGACGAGCTTGTTATGACTTACCTCACATGCACCCAAAAATTATTGCTATGGCGCTGACTTTCGCCTACCATATTTTCGTCTGCTCATCGCCCCTTCTTTGTAAACTGTTCTCTGTTTCCTTATTCGAAATCGATTTTTTGATGTATTCCACGAGTTCTCGCTGTTGCAGGTCATCAATATCCACAATTTTCGTAGCAATTTGAATGAAAATATTGATGTCATAATTTTGAAGCTGAAGGCCGACGACGAGAACATCAGCATCTGCATTGTTCTTCTGCCAGCTTGCTGCTCGGTGGTACACAAAATTCCAGGCAACGATAGTCGATATACTGAACTGGTCATTCACGACAGTACCTCAGCAGCCTATGCACTGCTATAGAAATATATTAGCATGAGCGTAAATTCATCCTTTCACTATAGTAGAACTGCCAGTGGCTACCGGATTCACTCGACTCGATAGCACTAGCAGCTCGGGGTCGCCATCGGAGATGGAAAGCCTGCTTTCGGCTCGCATGCATAGCGTCATATATCGCTCCGTACACTAGCTCAATATGACAGGACACTTGGGCCCGGTATCTGCCATCTGCTTGGTTCCTTAATCTCTATATTGATTGGTTTATTGGAACGGGATGATTTCGGATTATAGAGGCTACCGTGACTGAAAACTAGGGGAAATGACATCACAGCCTCCCCAAAGACCTCGCCGGAATGCGTCTCCGCGATCCGACCAATGCTGGGCAATATTGCCATTTTCATTGCGACAGAATACGACTAGTCCGACACGGGTTATAAGTAACAAATGGACGCCGCACGGCCCTGCACCCATTTCGAATTCTTCTACAGTCTCTATGATCCCAGAGTAAAAAAAAAACAATCACAGATCACCACCACCGGGCCTCCCATAGCGCAGTCCCAGTTCACCAGGGTTCGAGGTGGCTTAGGCCAGGGCCTAACGTTAGGTAGTGCCTAGTATGCTTTACTCTAGGACTCGGGCCTAGCCCTGGGCCAATTCAATGCACTCATGGAGTTGCGCCGCATTTCTCCACTTTACGGTTTTAATTATTACCCAAATTTCCCAACAACAATCGCACTAACAGTACTAGTATTACAGTGTTAGGAATAACCGGGAATAATATAAACCGCTAAAGTTATTTTGGCTATCGCCTTTTTGTCAGTGCGTGTACGCACAGTGGTCAGTGCCTAATGCTATCTTTTATGCGCTGAAGGTTATCCTATTCCTAGCTTTTGTAGTTCTAATAGATACTACCTTTTTTTTTTAGTGTGTGTGAAGTGCAATTTTTGTTTCCCACCTATTGTCCGACTGGACAAAATGGTAGATGGTCCTCATCATTTCCGCCCTAGCCTAGGGCTCGCACTATAACTGCACCATTTTGTATTTCATGACTCCGATTCAAATAATAATATATCCCTTGGATTCACCTCGCTCTCTCCAAATTCGTTACACAGGTTAGTTGGAACAGAATTAAGCGACTCGGAAGCTCGATATCAGGTAGGCCTAATCATTCATTCTGTCTTCCTATTGTTTCAAACTTGCTGCAGGAAAAATCAGCTCCAAACTCCTGATGCACGTGTTCGCGACTGCGCGTGTGCGATATGGACTTGAGGACCTACATTTTGTGCCTTGTTGCATTTGTTTGCTTTTTATTTTTCACGTTTTATCGATGTCAGACTGAGATGGACCACCGGAATGAGCTATTTATCTTTATCACATTCCCACTCTGAGGGTACCTTTTTGTTTAAATGGCCATAAAGTATTTGTGGATCATTAGACAGGTGATCCATCATAGGTCAGCCATCACCAATTGCCTGTCGGAACATTGCCCGGCTGAGTGCTGACAATTTTTGTCCATTTTTGCGGCCTGACTGAGCGAACTCCGGATCATGACCCTGGCTGAAAAAGTGCAAATTTTCTTCAGGATAGCTGCAACAGATCGCTAATTAAAATCCAATTGGCAAACGTCCCTTGAGATTGCAAAATTTCCCTCCAGAATAGCCCAATTTCCAAGAGGAAATTCCACTCCACTTCTTCCCGCCATTCATCATGAACCCATCAGATCCCATCGATGATTGGCACAGATCACGTCACACCCGTGTGTATGAATGTCATCATTTGCTATTTCATCTCCTGCTACGGCCGTCCGTGTCATCATGAATGACATCTCCAACTTCTGTGCATGCAGGCCCACGTCCGGAACACGGAGCTTGGGTGGGCGAACTCGCCCTCGAAAGCGAAAAAAGAGCTCTTAGACATCACATCAGGAGGCGTAAAACAGCTAACCTTGATTCGGTCAGAGTCATCTGAGTCACCAGAGGTCAAAGTCTGGAAACCTTGAAATTTAGTGTGAGCTTTCTTATCAAGAGTATCCGACCCTATTGGTTGGTTGGAAAATGGGAACAAATGTCGACGTTACGTGCCCATACTGATACTGGTACAATCTACCATTTGTGCTTGTGTCCTGGCTATAGTTTTTTCACACCTTCAATGGCTTGGTGTACAGCGCGAAATGCTCCTCAAATAGCAAGATTGCTACACACTGTTGAGATGCATAGCATTCAGTTTATACCAAACTTAGACAGCATACAGGTTCTCTACAAATCCTCCCCAAATGCTACACTAATGTCCTGGAGTGTGCACTATTCAAATTCACTTGTTTGTCCGAAAGAGTCCTTGGAATCACTATGTTCCTTTTGGCTTTTTGTTTCAAATCCTAACCATCACTCCTTTACTTGTTCCTGGCAACTACAGTACACTATGAATGATAGCACATGGAAAAGTGTACGGGCACATAGAAACAAATCAGGTATACAGCTGACTGGTCGGTGCGTTGGTGCCAGCACGTCCGCACCGACCAACCGACCTCACAGCAAATTTGGTCCCTCCACCATGTACTGAGATATAATTCCCTAGTTTTACCCCTTGAAACAACGTTGCATGCCATAATTGTCCATGGACTCGTTGGCCTGTCTTTCAACTACTTCTTTTAATTTTTCCATGTTACCTGCAAATAGAGGCCCATCGTCCTCAAGCTTCGTGGCAAGCGCGGCAGATTGGACATTCGTACATATTTCTTCTCTCCGATATTGATCAGTGCGTGGAATTGTCTTCCTGAAAATGTTTTTCTCTCTAGAGTGTGAATGCGTTTCAAGAGAGTCCTGATTTATTTTTCAGGAATCACGGGCGAATTATTTGGTGGTTTTGGTTCATTTTTCTGTCCTGGATGTTTGTTGCCTCCGGGTCTTTTAGATGATTTGTCCTTCCTGACCCCTATTCACTACACTAAACTAAACTTGATTAGTAAATTGAACGCAATTGGTGGCCAATTTTAGCTGGCACTAAAATTTGGCTAGCTACATCCCTACAGAATATTTTATTTTAGTGACAACTCACATAGAGCGACCTACTAGTCGAAAGGTATTAAATGGTTAATAGATAAAGAGTATCTAGGTTGACACATGGAGGATGGGGTAGGCCTTCAGTATTCCTGGGATGTAAAATCTTATATGGTGGAAGTAAACCTGTCCCCACCAAAAATGAAGTATGAAGTGAAATAACACGACATCAGTGCCTTAATCCTCTCGGCTCCACTCCATGGGCGAGGTCACTGCCAACATCATGATTGAAACTTGTGGCAAAGAAAAACATCTATTCACAGCCTGTAGCTCAGCTACTGTACGCAGGAGCGGCGCTTCTCTAAATATGGTGGTGGGGACATGAGCCCATTTCCCTCAAAAGTTACTGTGTTCCTGTGGGCAATCAAATAGGGGTGCATATCCCATCTACAACTAACCTGTAGCAGAGTCACCTGTTTTTCAGGCCACCATATCAGTCATAATTATTCAACGCATCCTGGACTCTGGTAGCACCCACATGAATTTAAGAGGAGCGATTTTTTTTAGCTCAACCCCCTACTGGTTGAGCTCATTGTAATCTTCTATCTATCATCTATCTACTATCTATCTATCTATCTATCTATCTATCTATCTATCTATCTATCTATCTATCTAGCTCTCTATCTATCTATCTATCTATCCACCATCCATCCATCCCATCCATCTCTGTGTGTCAACATTGCCTTTTGGCCCCCAACAGTCATTCTTGATGATGTTGACCAAACTATGTACACAATTTTTAATTGACCCATGGGACATTTTTTGACATTTTTGTGAAAGTCAGGTCAAGGTCATTAAAGGTGCAGTATAGGCCAATATTGTAAAATGTTCAAAATTGTATCTCCTCCTTCAAATTTTGGTGACAGTTCTGATTTTCGTCTAATGATGTTCTAACAGCCGTACCTTGCGGGAATTTTCGGTCCAAGTCCTCACTCGGGCCGATGGCCCTTTTATGAAATTTCATACAATAGTCCTTTAAATGCGCTCCTCCCACAGATTCTTGATGTTCTTTCAAGTTCACATGTAATGGTCCTTGGTTGGAGAGCCATTGGGAGTGTTCAGGCATTTGCTCAAGGCCCAGTTCGGGCCCTAGGGTCCATTGTATGAAATACCCACAAAATGTTGTATCTCCTACGAAATTTGGTGCACATGCTGATTCAGTCATAAGTGGTCTAATAGCTGTACCTGCAGAGGTGCCAGGGATTCAGTCCAAGGCCCAGTGTGGGCCCTGGAGGTCCATCATGTGGAATCATGCAAAATGCTCTCCTCTTACGCATTTCAGTGCACAGTGCTGACGTTCAGTCTAGAGGGTCTAACAGCCGTCCTCTGGGGTGTTCAGGATTTTTTGGTCTAGGTCCCACTTGCCCGTGGCCCATTATTATGAAATTCACACAATGGTAGACTTGAACTGCATCTCCTCCACAAGATTGAATTGATATTCTTCGAGTTCAAGTATGGTCCTTGGGTAGAGGGCCATTGGGGTGTTCGGGGATTTTGGGCTCAAGGCCCAGTTTGGCCTAGGGGACCCCATCATATGAAATACGCAAAATCTGTATCTCCTACAAATGTTTGTTGTCCCAGTGCTCAGTTCAGTCATAAATGATGGTCCCATTGCCATACCTTCATGGTGCCCAGGAATTAGGTCCCCAGGCCTAGTTGTGAGCCCTAGTGGTCCATCATGTGAATCACGCAAATGACTAACTCCTCTTACGAAGTGTTGCACAGTGCTGTCATTCAGTCATAGTGATGGTCTACCAGCATACCTTGGGGTGTTCAGGAAATTTTGGTCCAAGGTCCTACTTGGGGCCTTTGGCCCATTTTATGGAATTTTCACCATGGTAACTTGGAGAATGTCATCTCCTACCGCCAGCTTCGTTGATGTTCCTTCAAAAGTTACATGTAACGTCCCTTGGGTAGAGCCATTGGAGGTGTTTTGGAATTTTGAGCCGCAGGCCCCATATATGAAATACTGCAATCTTGTATTCATACAATTCTGTTCACATTGCTGATGTTCAGTATTAATGATGGTCTAATAGCGTACCTTCACTGGTCCCAGGATTTCAGGCCCATGGCCCAGTTCACTTTTGGCCCTCGGCCCTTATGTGGACATTTTATGACTGCTAACTCTTTGGCATTAGATCCTGTTCTAGAGGGCACAATAGCCTATTTTTGAAACAAACATCTTGACCATTTATCCGCATTATTGTACATTCATCTTAGTACATTCGTGCGCAGTTGAAGCTGCAGCACCATTGTGCTCTAGTTTGGTCTTGCCTGAATGAAATTCCAGTAGGATACTAGTGGTCACTCTATGGCGTGTGGTGTGTGCGTGCGTGTGTGTTTGTCACACTTTCTCGTTACAGGAGGATATTTTTCGAACGGTAAGTTTTATTGCGACAACATTTTTCAGGGGTAAACAGAGTGGTTGGGTGAATACGATCTGACTAGATTTTTGGGCACAAAAGTCCCTAATTTAAGTAGGCCTAGCCTATTTTATGTATTCATTGTTTAAGGTTCGGTAGCAAGATTACGGATTGAACCATAGGTGCTATGGGGACTTCGTTTGGCACATAGATTGGGATATGAAGTGTAGATGGAATGATTAGATTTTCAGCATAAAATATGGTAAGTAAGGCGTCGAATTCATCATAACTATGGCGAAATTCAAAAGTTTGTTTGGATTTTTCACAAAACTTGGTGAATATGGTCTACCTTCAGTCTCAAAACATTTTTAACAAAGATTCGGGGTCCAGTGGTCATTCACGTACCTAATTTGCATAATTTATGCAAAATATTAAGTTGCTCAGATTTTCTGAAACCTGGTATGGGTATGATTGGGTGGGTATGATTTACCTTGAGTTCCAAAAAATCCCACTGATTCAGGGTCACCGAGGTCATCACTGTCTAATTTGCATAATTTATCATAATTTTAAAGTTTGCTGGATTTTCGTGAAAACTTGGTAATTGCCTAAATTATCATAATTCATCCCAACTTGTAGAAAGTATGTTGACCCTTACAATAAGACCACATGATTCCATTGTTTGCTATGCGATTTTACAGTGTAACATTGCAGGTTTGGCAGCCAAAGTAGGCGACTCACTCAAGGGACCACATGATGCCTGGAAGCCGTGTCCACCCTTTGCTCGAATCGCCCTGCCTCTGGGCGGGGCCAAAGTCCTCCCCCTCCTTTCTGAGGTGCTCATTCTGACTCCTGAGTGACTCACCACATGTGGCATTAATAACATTCATGCAATTTTATAGCTATTTTGAGGGTTATTTTGAACAAATCATTGTTTATTTAAGTAGCCCCACAGGCTCTCAAGTAGCCCCCGAATTAGTTTTTCAGAGAGCAATTTTTGTTTCTAAAATAGCCTCGAAATTGAAGAAGGAGTTTCGGACCCTGATGTCCCTGTTTTTTCAAGTGTTTGGTTTTCCCCCTGAACTCCAGCTCGTGAGTTTGGAATGTAATCTGATATGTGTAATGAAGTGGCAATGAGATCCTGTGTGTGGACTGGGCCAAATATTATACCACAGAGAGAGGTGAGAAGTGAGAACATTATGGGATGGAGGGGGGTGGCACTAGGGTGCTCAAAACAATTGTAATGATTTATTCCTTGGAATTAGTGTTTTGCAATTATGAGCAATGTGCAGCAACGCCTGCATTGAAAATGGGAAAGTGAAAAAAAGGGATTTGAATCTCGTTTTAAGTGCGATTAAACTACAATTTAATCATCCAACCCTGGTGTTCAGTTGCTTCGATGTCCTTTGCCATCATTTGTCACTCATAGTCAGGAAAAGAATATGTTGAACCCTTCAACTTGTTGAGGCAAGGAACAAATTATGTTAAGTTGCTTTTTCATTCTTCCTTTGAAGATGAGAGTGGCGACATGATTCATTGACTCAAGTAGGAAACACTGAAGGAAGAAGAGTAACGACTTGTTGAAGACTGGTGCGCCAGTATGACATTAATAAGTAGACACAGGACTACACTCAAGGCAGCGCCTCTATACAAGTCGGTCTCTATATTATGCAAATATATACCCAAGTCAATATAAAGTAACCCCCTTTTGAGCAGAGTCTACCGGGTCTGTGGTTCTATTTGAGTTGGTGCTTCCACTCAAGTCAGTGTCACTTCTCGACAGTGTACTTGAGTAAGTGTCTGTCCTCAAGTACAGGGTACGCGAGTCACTGTCTGCGAATCAATCAGGATTGCGCAAATCAATGAACTTAAGTCCTAACGAAACCATCATTGCTGTATCTTCGGGGATTTCCACATCCCAAGTTTTGACTTTCTAGTCAATGTGTGCTATACTTCTAGTTCCAATAGAGAGTGGCATGTGAATAATTCATACCATTTCCTACTTCCCCCCACTTATTGGGCTTAAAGCAGGCCCATAGTCTTAAGTTATTCATCAAACAAGTTTTGAGGGGTATTTTAAGGGTTGGGGCAGGAGAAATCCATTGAGATGGGAGTGGTGAGCCCTCACTACTGCCAGTTCCCTGTTACGGACACTGAGTGACTGAACCCTGGATTAGCTGGTGTGTAGCTCTTTGTCTGTTTGGTGTAGCCATCAGGGATTCTACACCATTACCACTTTGAGTAGATATAACCAAAATAAATTTAAGAAGTCCAGGGAAACTATGTAGTTTATATTCCCAAATTGAACACTAAAGCAGCCATCATTCACCCATTTGGACAACTTACTGTATGGGACCCCGGAATAGGACAGTCGGGTCAGGTGTGTGTCATACATCTTACTTGCAACTGTACGGAGTGCGAACGTAACAAACTCATCAAAGTTGGAATCAACCCAGCGAAAAAAGAATCAACCTAGCGAAAAAAGAATCAACCCATCGGAAAAAAGAACCAACCCCTCGAAAACAGAATCAAGCCTTCAAGAAAGAATCAACCCATTGAAAAGCGGTATCAGCCTTTCCAAACAAGAATCAGTACGTCTAATACTCCATGACCTCTACTTGACAGGATTTAATTTGGATTGCCGCGCTCCTTTAAGTTTGTTACACTCCGCGCAGTCCTGGGCGCGGGTTGAGTGTAACAAAATAATAAAGAATGGAATAGACCATCAGGATTGGAAAGCACCCCTGAGTAGGTGATTCCTTGAAGGGTGTCCAAGCTCTGAATGCAAGCTTACATTGGCAGTTTTTCCATGTTCTTTCGGCTAATGGCATATTTTTTGGGGGGGAGAAATGTCTGGATTGTGCTGTCAGCGAGGAGCTGTTTTGTTTCTTACCCTCTTATCATTCTATTTTAAAATGGTAATTGGGCAAATAGTAGTGTTGGTTGAGTGGTTAGGGAGTTGTAGATGTCTATACGGGAATCGATATTTTTTGGTACCTCACATGGCATCGGATCACACGCGGGAGTTGGGTACTTTGTGTTCCCCTTTCATACGGTATTCGTTCAGGCAAGGCATGGAAGACATACTCTTAGTAGCGCCTTTCTAAAGTTGTCTAATTAGCTCTATAAATGAAGACTGACTGGGGTCCAAAAATTAGTCGTTCTACCGTATGTCAGGTGTTTTCGCACAATTTTGGGGTAATCTGTTGGACGTTGAAGGAATGTCAGGCTATCAGGGAAGTGTGACATATACATATTACGCCATAGTGAACACTTTTCCTTTCTTAATTCGGTAATCGAGACAGAAACATGAAGATCTCGAGAGTTAAGGGAGAATAGTTTGTTGTCAGGTGAAAAGTGTGTGGCAGTTGACAAGTTTCTGTGTGTTGTCCAAGGGTCATTTTTTGAGGAATACAATGGGGACATTATTCAGGAAAATCATTAATTTTAACCATTTTAGCTTGTAACATGCACAAATTCCAAGGGTGTACTGATGTTCATGACATTACACCAAGGAAATTGCACTACATATAGTGCTATTGAGTTCATTACCGTATTTTGAGTCGTCTTAATCCATCTAGAAAAAGAGTACATAATTCAACATCCAGCCATAGTACTTTCCCACTTTCCACGGGGCTGTACAGATGTATGAAAAGATTCAGATGATAAGCCAATTAACTGGATGACCGTTAAGTATAACAATAGGGAAGTCCATACAAGTGTCAAATAGGCCTGCAGTATTGCCACGATCACGGTGCACGGTCAAGTTGTGGCGGAGGGTTGGGGGGGGGGGGCAGGGCCGTTAGCGGGAAAAGCCAATAATTTCTGCCGTCGGGCAAATTTTTGGTCTGGTCGGCAAAAAGGAGAAAGAGGAAGGGGAAGAAGAGGAAAGGGGAGAGGAGGAAAAGGAGAGGAAAAAGAGGAGAGGAGGAAGAGAAGGGAAAGAGGGGAGGCGGAAGAAAAGGGAAGTAAGGAGTGAAGGGGAAGACAGGGAATGGAAAGAGGATAGAAACCAAAACGGAAGCCAGACTTTATTACGGCTATTCGACTTTTGCCGATGATTCAGCGTCGGCAAGAGAATGGCAAGCCGGCAAACATATATTGTGACGGCTGTCGCCGTCGGTGTAAGTGAACGTGACCGAGTCTGTCGGCAATTCGGCAAAAGGGGAGAAAGGCGTTAGCGTTGACATTTTATTTCATGAGTTTGACACTTCTTTGACAGTTTTCGTTTCCGGTCCGATATTCCAAGAGATACATAAAAAAGGAATTCAGCCATTTGTGAAAACAATTAGAAGAATTTCCCAAAACTTAGCAATGGAACAGTTGGTTTAAGGCGGGAAATCATGAGAGCGGCATAGCAAGAGTACAAGGCGAGAGATAGAGGGCCCCCCCCCCCCCAGTTTTTTTAGATCGAAAATTCGGGCAGGAAAATACCCACAGAATAGTTAAAATCTGGTTAGAGAGATATCCTAAGGCATCAGTGGAAAGAAAGATGTACATAGATGGCCGAAACTTTTGATCAAGTGCTCCATTGAGTGTCAAATTTTTGCGCGCTTTGAGCTCAATGTGTATGATGTCGCTTCACACTCACGAGCTGCAGTAAAAATCGGACGAATTGTTTGGAATTCGGGGAAAAAAAATTCGGCGTTCCAAATTGAAAATGTCCCGCGTACGTGGTGAGCGGGGTCGAGTAAATACTTAACGCCCAATTTTCAATGAAAATGTTGCACCAAGATTGCATCTGAGGACGTTCAATATTAAAAATTCTCCAAAGGGAGGGGGAACCCCTTCCTTAGACCATCCCATAATCAGTCACCAATTGCCAGATCCGCGGAGAGGATCTTCTCTACACCCCTCCCCCGAATGTCAACCCTTCGCTACGACCATGGGGGGGGGGGGGGGAGCAAGTTCCCCCGACGGAGTGGTCCAGGACTTATCAAAGATTTCGAGTCCACCCTACCCCCTGCGTCAACACCTGCATTTCTATGGTTTTTTTTTGTAGGTTCTGTCAGGCCAAAACGTGGTAGACTCTTCGAAGGAGATTTCCCTCCAACTAACAGAATGAACATTGATCACTCCAGGGACATTTCCAAAGATATCCATCAGACTTGTACACCTAGCTAGGTTGTATAGTTGTATAGGATGGATAGTGGATGTATAACTGATCCTAAACTTAAGCGAAGAAGAAGATATACATTATGAGGCGCGCGAAATTTCAGCTGTAATATACGGATTTCACCAGGCCCTATAGCGTGGAAATAATACTATTGTCGGCACTCGTTGAGGTGTGTAAAGTTTAGCATATAACCTCCGGGCTACCCGACAACAATGAGAAATATTCCCCGACGGGGGGGGGGGGGTAGCTTGTCCCGTTCCACCACGCGACGCCACTCAGGGCTTGTGCACTACAGGGCTAACTCCACAGCGCCATGCATTGTTCATATGAGAGGATGTAATGACTTGGCCAAGGTGCTGGGTTGTGGAATTCGTGTAGGTGCGAAATAGACCAACGTGTAGTCGTCTTGTGTAATCGTCAGTCCATGACATTAATTTTTCTGTAAATGGAGTCCAATGGTAGTACATGTTAGTATTGTTCACTCTACGAAATGGTCCATTCGTGTTAGATAATGTGATCTATTCTATGACTACCCTCCCTCGGCAAAATGCTCCAATAAAGTACACTCACTCTATTTACATAATTCCCACACACACTATCATTCATCTCCGCCCACCGTGACCCTCCTGACACTCGCTATATTTGCACACTTCTCACACTCCCCTTTCAACCACAATAACACCCTCCCCTTCTCCTCACATTCAGCTCCACACTTTTTATATTGATTGTTACAGTTTTCTATTCGCACGAGCCCCAATCCCCTCTTATCTACCTTTACCCCTCCTTTACAGTCATGTATTAACCACACACTTTCCCCACACCCTCTCATTAATCTCCTCCACCTCTTCAACCACTCACTTATTTACATATAATGCTCCCTTGATCCTATATTTTTTAAGTGGGCTAGAGCTACTTGATAAGGGTTTTGTTTGTAGTATAATCCTCCTTGCATCGATCAGCACAATCAGACACTCCTTAAAATGTTGGCTACTAGCCAATATGACAAAACAAACTGCAATGGTAGTGTGCCATTATATGTTTCGAAGAGGTAAACAAATATTGCGACAAGTACTCATTACGCAGGGTTGCGTTCTGTTGCTTTTCCTTGACAGTTTGCTTCTGGTTTTGACACCCAGTTTCTTTTCGACACCTGATAACGGTTTAGACACCCTGTTTCTGTTGTTGGACGTCTGATCAAATGCCTGATGGTCTGTTTCCATTCTTGATGATTTGTTACAATCCGCGCACCAGGACGTGCGCGGAGTGTATCCACACTTAAAGGAGCCGGCCAATACAATGAAAATCCTGTTTAGGTGGAGGTCATGTAGTATCATTATGACGTACTGATTCTGTTTGGATAGGCTGATTTCCGCTTTTCCAATGGTTTTGATTTTTTTTTTTTTCAAATTCTTTGAGGCTTCTGCTTCTGTTTTCATGGGTTGATCTTTTTTTCGATGGGTTGATTATGTTTTCGATGGGTTGATTCTTTTTTCGAAGGTTGATTCCAACTTGATGATTTTTGTACGTTATCGCGGGCTCCGTACAACTGCATGAAAGTTTGACATCATGAACTGAAAATGGGTATATCATTGTTGAAACATTTGACACCGCTCATGATCCGGATGTGAATACCAATGACGCACCTGTGCTGTTGCTTGTTTTGGACAACGGGTCATTCTGAGTCACCAACAAGGGTGAGTGACTGAACAATGACCTACATCACCAGGGGGTCTTATAGTGGGTCATGTAGTCACTAGCTGCATAACCACTACATAACCAAATTATCATGGTGCTCTGCGTGGATGGTCACATGATAATAAGCCCACCCCCCTCCCCCCCCCCCCCTTCCCCCCGCCCCAGGAAAAATGAGAAGAAAATGTGTGGACAATTTGAAGAAATTAGAGCCGAAATAAAAAAACATACAGGGCTCTGGCCCCTATTTATTCCTCCCCTTATGGCAAATTCATGTTCAGCTCAGGAGTGGACAGAAACATTTTGATGAAGCCGTACAGCCCTTCCGGACCCTAGCCATTCCTGGTAACTTTGTCCTGTAGAAAAGCCCCAATCAAAAAGAAAAAAAAAAATCAGTGCTAACCCTACAAAATGATGTAATACAACTAACAACATTTTTTTGTTTTTTTGTATCTCAGATTACTCAGGAACAAACTAATTTCTATACTGTGAGGAAACGTAGCTCTCCCATAAAAATAATGAGAAGTGGTAACACGAGGGGAAGCCTCATCAAGGAATTCCATGCTTGTTTAAATGCGGACCTGGTAATGAGGATATAGTACTCCAGCAGGATGAGTCATTAATTACAGGTCAACTCTGGGCAGCTGATGCATGGAGTCCAGGCCTCCATGGAGGAAAGTGCCAGAGTAATTTGAAAAATACTGCATAGCAATGACTTTTAATGGGTGATGGACTGATGGACATTGTGTGGCACACTGAGGCATCATAGCATCAGGCAATCTGGATGATCAACCCTAGAATTCCATAAATCAGGGATAGACTACTGCTTGCAAATTGAGGTATTTGGCAATAGAGAACGGTTAACAGGAGGTCAAGCAATGTGTTATTATATCCCCACTTCGGGGATATTATGGTTTTGGCTTCGCCGTCTCTGCCGCGTCCGCGTCCGCGACGAGTTTATGTTAGCGCAATAACTCTCCAACACTTTGTCCGTTCGAGCCGAAACTTGGCACACATGTCCGCCTTAGTGAAATCTCGGATGAGTTTGAAAGTGGGCGTCGCCACATGAACGGGGTCCGCTAATTGCATAATTTCCACGATTGGAAGATTTTCCGTTTAGCGCACTAACTATTTAACGCTATCCGATTGACTGAAAACTTGGTACACTTGTCCGCCCTAGTGAAATCTCGGATGAGTTCGGAAGTGGGCATCCGCTGCAATGCTGGGGGCCGCTAATTGCATAATTTTCGCGAAATTTTCAAGTAGTCGGATTTGAACGAAACTTGGTGGGTAGGGACTATAGTTGATCCCGAAAAATGTGGAGGTCATTTCAAGGTCATCGGAGGTCAAACTTGCAAAATTTATGCGATTTTCCAAACTTTGTCAGATTTGAACGAAACTTGGTGAGAACGAACTATAGTTGAATCCGAAAAATGTGGAGGTCATTTCAAGGTCATCGGAGGTCAAACTTGCAAAATTATGCGATTTTCCAAACTTTGTCAGATTTGAACGAAACTTGGTGGATGGGGGCTACATTTGTTCCTCCCAAAGTTAGAAGTCATTTCAAGCCATCATGTGTCAAATTTGCATAATTCATTGCCTACCCATGGATTACAACAAAAACTGGTGGATGAAGTTTGTCTGGTTTCTGACCAAAAGGGGGTCTTTATGGGGTGTTAAGATACTCTCCCAATGATTGCTCAAAAGTGGGGATATACACGTGGGCGGGGTACCCGCCTACACACATGTCTAGTTAAAACTTGCATCCTTTATTGGAATCTCCATCTAGTCATGTTTTCATAGAACTTGTAGACATGGACAACAATAAGTCCCAATGGATTTGAAATTGGTACTAGGTAGTGGGATTGGGTTGTGCCATTTTGTGAAGCACTTAGGGGCTGGCAAACTCCAGCCACCTCAAGATGCTTTTGTTGATTTTTTGGTTGCTTCGTTTGATTTGCGTTTTTATTTATCTGCTTACTGGCAATTTGGCTTTCTTTGTACCTCTTGGAGGTTGAAATACTAAATGCCTTGAAACAGAAATGACCACTAATAGCAAAGGAGGCGAGACGAGCGTAGAATAGATACATTTCGTGAGCTATTCATTTCTAACCACTCTATTAATAGACAGCAGCAAGCCGGTATACCGCAATTGACCTCAGATGACCTCCACTTTTGTCCCAGCCCGATGTAGTCTACCAAGTTTTGTTAAAATTTGACAGACTTTGGAACATCATTAAAATAATGCAATTTGGGAGGGGGATTAGCTCAGTCGGTAGAGCTCCGGACTTAAGATCAATAGATTGCGAGTTCGAATCCCAGTGAAAGCCCGAGGGTTTTTCCGCCAGGGCTGTTAGACAAGGCATGTCTCCTCGAATGTCTCACGCTAACCCACGTGTAGAAGGGGGTACTTGCGAGGTAACAGAAGTAGGCGCCGCTGCGTTGGCTGCCAGGGGTGTAAGTAGGTCGTGAGCGAACGTGCACCCTGGGTGGTGCGGGCAAGGTCTTCATCAAGTTACCAATGACCAGGGGATTAAGTCGCTAGTCGTGTGAAGAGGTGCGGCCTTGAATACCAATAGAAGACTATAAACCCGAAACTTAATCTTAATCTTAATCCTAAATTAGTGGACTCCGGTCATGTGGTGGTGGGTAACGACCTAATTTAGATTTCACTATGGTGGACATGCGAGTGAGCTTAGGGTAAATCGGACGAAATGCTGGAGAGTTACTGTGCTAACACTGAAATTTCTGGGGGGAAGAGCAAATGGAGAGACAAAGCCAAAACCATAATACTCCTAAAGTGGGGAGTGGGGATATAATTTTAAGGCTACTCCGAAGATGATGGTTCTAACTTCAACATCGGCAGCTGTCGATCGTGTCTGTGCCGGGAGATTTCATGCCGCCCCATAATTTTGTGCCCTTCCTGAAAGGGGAAAAAAAGGATTGTGTAGAAACTTCGGCCCCATCATCATTCTAAGCAGTAAATCAAGTTTTTGGTGTTCGACTGCAGTTTTTTTTAACATGTTCAGCCAGTTAGGCCAATGTTTCCAATTATGAAGCGCACTATTAAACAACAGTTATCTACTGTAATGTCGCTGCAACAGACCTAAACTTCGAGCACAGCCACGCCTTATGGTGATTGACTGTAAAATTGTCCCTTTGCTAGTTGGATAATTGCCATGCAGTTCATCCCAGAGAATAACCAGGTACAAGAGTCCAAGGACCAATCAGAAGGTTGGATTATCGCAGCAGGGAATAACCTCATATTGGGAAGCGATGACAGAGCGTTAACTTGGTATTGGTTTCATTTATCGGAACCATCGATGGGCATATGCCAATTTCCTTGAATGTGGCTCGTCGAATCTTAGCACATGGCATCCCAGTGGGAAGTCCCTAGGAGCTCATGCCTCGAGTGAAATTTTGAAATTGGCAGTCGAAAAAATGAGAGTCTCACCGAGTGTGGGTCATTTTGACGAGCAAAAAGACCTATTGAGCCCCTGAATCTTAATAATTCATAGATGAGATGTTCTTTCATACAGTAATTAGAAGTAGATGCTTTTTGGTCTGACTCCTTCTTTTGTACAATGCGCCTTGCATGGGAGTCCCCCATAAACGCCTATGATCTAGTTCTGAGAATCACTGTCCGAATCGACCTCCGACTTCGATTCGCACGCCGATGTTTGCAGTCCTTTCGTGCTTCTTCTAATGAATTGCCATTATGCTAATTTACTGTTCTTCAGGCACTTGTACCCCTATATCCCTACGGGTAGCTGGGAACTAGCATCCGGGACATAGTGAACAACTGAATATACAGTGAACGGTAAAATTTTCCTTCTTTTTGATTCCTTAACAAAGTCTGAACGGAACCTTGGCAGTCATGGGAAATTGGGAATATGTTTGTGTGTATGTATGTTTTAATGTATGTTTGCTGCATGCCTGGCCTTGACCAAGATACTGTAACTTAACTCACCCCCCCATCTTATGGATCACAGCTCATCTTGTATGTGTGCACCCCATGAGTACTATCGTGACCAAATGGCAATCCGTAGTGCCAGATTGACCTGATGCTACTGTAGTGTTATTTATATCCGCACAGAGGAGTCTGAAAAATAGCAACACTGTGCCAGATGAACTGCTAAGCCAAATAGTGTCATTATATCAGTGCCAGAGGAGCGTCTGGCCCAAATGGCAACCTTGATGCCAAGATTTACTGATACGCTACGTAGTGTGTATTTATATCTGCCCGAGGAGTCTGAACAAATAGCAACCCTTAGGGCCAGAGTGACCTGATACGCTAACTAGTGTTTTTCATACCATGCCCAAAGGTCTTCTGACCAAATTGCAACTCTCAGTGCACAGAGGACCTGATACATCCCGCCCCCCTGCTAACTGTGTTGTCATCTCTGCCCAGAGGATTGTTGGACCAAAGTGGCAACCTCAGTGGCGATTGACCTGATACGTTAACAGTGGTGTTCAGGACCTGCCCGACGAATTGTCTGACCAAATGGCAACCCTCAGTGATGGTGACTGATAACTAAACTAGTGTGTTCAACCTGCCCAAAGATTTCTGACCAAATGGCAACTCTCAGGTGCCAGGTGGAACTTGATACGTTAAGGTGGATTTAGTCCTGCCTAGAGGGCATTTTGACCAAAATGGCAACCCTCAGTGCCAGATTGACCTGAACGTTAACTAGTGTATTAGTATTCGGAACAGAGGGATCGCGGGCTGATCAATAGCAACTCAGTGCTAGATTGACCTGATATGAGTACCAGTAGTGTTTATTACCCTGCCCAAAGGATGTATGAACAAATGGCAACTCTCAGTGCACGATTGACCGTACGTAACTAGTGTTGTTCACACCCTGCCCAAAGGATGTCTGACCAATGGCAACCCTCAGGGCCAGATTGACCTGATAAGTGAGATGCTAACTAGTGTTGGTCATACCCGGCCAGAGGTGGTCTGACCAACTGGCAACTCTCAGTGCAGATGACATGATATGTTAATAGTGTTATTCATAATCATGCCTTGAGGATGTCTGACCCAAAATGAACCCTCAGTGCCAGATTGACATGATACGTTAACTATGTGTTATTCCGATCTGCAAGGATTGTTGACAAATTGCAACCCTACAGTGCCTAGATGACCTGATACGCTAACTAGTATTATTTATGGGGGCCCCCCCCCCCCCCCTTGGCCCCCAAGGATTGTCTGACAGAATGGGCAACCTCAGTGCTAGATGACTGAGACGCTAACTAGTGTTGTTTAAACTGCCCAAAGGATGGTCTGACAAATAAGCAACCGCAGTTCCAGATTGACCTGATATGTTAACTAGTGTTATTTATATCATGCCTACGGATGGTCGACCAAATGGCAACCTCAGGCCAGATGACCTGATCCGTAACTCTTGGAGGTTGAAATACTACACAAGCCTTTGAAACAGAAATGACCACTAATAGCAAAGGAGGCGAGACGAGCGTAGAATAGATCATTTCGTGAGCATTTCATTTCTAACCACTCTCATGAACTAGACAGCAGCAAGCCGGTATACTGCATATTTGACCTCAGATGACTCATTTTGTTCCCAGCCGATGTAGTCTACCGAGTTTTGTTAAAATTTGACAGACTTTGGAACATCATTAAAGATGCATTGGGAGGGGGATTAGCTCAGCGGTAGAGCTCCGGACTTACGATCAATAGATTGCGAGTCGAATCCAGTGAAAGCCCGAGGGTTTTCGCAGTGCTTTAGCCAAGGCATGTCTCTCGAATGGCCACGCTACCCACGTGTAAAGTGGGTACCTGCGAGGTAACAGAAGTAGGCGCGGCTGCGTTGGCGACAGGGGTTAGTAGGTCGTGAGCGAACGGCACCCTGGTGTGGTGAGGGCAAGGTCTTCATCAGGTTACAATGACCAGGGGATTAAGTCGTAGTCGTGTGAAGAGGCGCGGCCATGATACAAGACTAAAACCGGAATCTTAATCTTAATCCTAAATTAGTGGACTCCGGTAATGTGGTGGTGGGTAACGCCTACTTTCAGATTTCACTAGGGTGGACATGCGAGTTAGCTTTGGGGTAAAACGGACGAAATGCTGGAGAGTTAAATGTGCTAACACTGAAATTTCTGGGAGAGCAAAGGGAGGATGACAAAAGCCAAAACCATAATAATCCCAAAGTGGGGAGTGGGGATATAATTTTAAGGCTACTCGAAGATGATGGTTAACTTCAACATCGCAGGTCGATCGTGTCTTGCCGGGTAAGATTCAGGTCGCCCCATAATTTTGTGACCCTTTCCCGGATTGTGTAGAAACTTCGCACACATCATCATCTAGCAGTAAATCAAGTTTTTGGTGTTCGACTGCATTTTTAACATGTTCAGCCAGTTAGGCCAATTCCATTGATAAAGCGCACTATTAACCAACAGTATCACGAATGCGCTGCACAGACCTAAACTCGAGAACAGCCACGTCTTAGTTTGACTTGAACTGTAAAATTGTCTGCAGTTGATATTTGCCATGCAGTCATCCCAGAGAATAACCAGGTACAAGAGTACAAGACAATCAGGAAGTTGGATATCGCAGCAGGGAATAACCTTCATATCGGGAAGCGATGAGCGACTTGATTGGGTCATTTATGGGAAACCCACCACACGCGAGGAGCATATGCAAGTTTCCTTGATGTGGCCTGCGAATCTTAGCACATGGAGCCAGTGGGAAAGAAACTAGGAGCTCATGCCTCAGGAAATTTGAAATTGCAGTCGAAAATGAAGTCTCACGAGGGTGGGTCATCTTTGACGATCAAAAAGAACGATTGAGCCTGAATCTAATTCCATAGATGGAGATGTTCTTTCATACCGTATGTAGAATGTAGATGCCTTTTTGGTCTGACTCCTTCTTTTGTCAATGCGCTGGCAATGGGCAATCTATAACGTCCATATGAGCTAGTTCTGAGAAATCCACTGTCCGAACGAATTCCGAATCGATGAGCACGCGAGATGGGTTTTGCATGCCTTTCGTGCTCTTGCTAATGAAATCCAATATGCTTTTTTTTTTCTTTATACGTGTTATCAGGCACTTGCTACACCTATATCCCTAAGGGTAGATGGGAAAACTAGGAATCGGGACATAGTGACACAACTGAATATACAGTACGGTAAAAGTTTACTTCTTTTGATTCCTTAACAAAGTCGGACGGAACCTATGCAGTCATGGGAAATTGGGAATATGTTTGTCGTGTATGTAGTTTTGTATGTATGTTTGCTGCATGCCTGGCCTGTGAACAAGATACTGTAATCACACCATCGGATGGATCAAGCTCATACTGTATGTGCGTTCCCCATGAGTACTACGTGACAAATGGCAATCCGTAGTGCAAGATTGACCTGATATGCTACTGTGTGTTATTTATATCCTGCCAGAGGAGTCTGACCAAATAGCAACCCTTCGTGCCAGATTGACCTGATACGCCAACTAGTGTCATTATATCCTGCCAGAGGAGCGGTCTGACAAATGGCAACCCTTGATGCCAGCTTACCTGATACCTCTGTAGTGTTATTTAATATCCGCCCAGGGAGTCTGACCAAATAGCAAAACCTTAGGGCCAGATTGGACCTTGTACGCTAACTAGTGTTTTTCATACAATGCCCAAAGGATCTCTGGACCAAATTGCAACTCACAGTGGCCAGATTGACAGAACGTAACTAGGTGTTATACTCGCCCAGGAGGAGTTGTCTGACCAAATGGCAACCCTCAGTGGCAGATTGACCTGATACGTTAACTAAGTGTTGTTCAGCTGCCCGAATTGTCTGACCAAATGGCAACCCTCAGTGATAGATTGACATGATACACTAAATAGTGTTGTTCATACCTGCCCCAAGATTTCGGACCAAATGGCAATCTAAGTGCCAGGGTGACCTCATACGTTAACTAGTGTTATTCATATTCCTGCCTAGAGCATTTCTGACCAAAGGCACCACCTCAGTGCAGATTGACCTGATACGTTACTAGTGTTTTAGTATTTGACCAGAGGATCGAGTCTTGATCAAATAGCAACCCTCAGTGCGCGATGACGGATATGCTTACTAGTATTGTTTATACCTGCCCAAAGGAATCGTCTGACAAATGAAACTCAGTGCCAGATGGACCTGATACGTTAACTAGGGTTCATACCCTGCCCAAAGATTGTCTGACCACATGGCAACCTCAGTGCCAGATTGACCTGATAAGGAGATCCTAACTAGTGTGTCATACCCTGCCCAGATGGTTGTCTGACAAAATGGCACTCTCAGTGCCAGATTGACATGATATGTTAAATAGGTTCTTCGATATCCTGCCTGAGATGGTTGACCAAATGGCAACCTCCAGGGCCAGATGACCTGATAGTTAAACTAGTGTATTCATATCTGCAAAGGATTGTCTGACCAAATTGCAACCTCAGTGCTAGATTGACCTATACGCTAACTAGAGTATTTAAGCCCTGCCCCAAGGATTGTCTGACAGAATGGAACCCTCAGCTAGATGACCTGATACGCTAAATAGTGGTGTTTATACCCTCCAAAAGGATTGCTGACCAATAGCAACCTCAGTTCCAGATGAACTGGTACGAACATGTTACTTTATATCTGCCTAGAGGATGTCTGACAATGGCAACCCTCAGTGCCGGATGTGACTGATATACCTTGGAGGTTTGAAATACTAAATGCCTTTGAAACAGAACTGACCACTATAGCAAAGGAGGCGAGCGGAGTAGAATAGATACATGTCGTGAGCTATTCATTTCTACCATCTATTGAACTAGGACAGCAAGCAAGCGGTTATACGCATATTTGACCTCGAGACCTCCACTTTGTCCAAGCCCGATGTATCTACCAAGTTTGTTAAAATTGAAGACTTTGGAACATCATTAAATAAGCATTGGGAGGCGATAGCTCAGTCGGAGAGCTCCGGAAATTAAGATCAATAGAATGCGAGCTCAAATCCCAGTGAAAGCCGAGGGTTTTTCCGCCAGTGTGTTAGACAAGGCAGTCTCCTGAAGCTGTCTCACGCTACCCACGTGTAAAAGAGGGGTACCCTCGAGGTAACAGAAGTAGGACGCCGTGGTTGGCTGCCAGGGGTGTGTAGGTCGTGAGCGACGTACCCTGGGTGGTGGGGCAAGGTATTCAAGTTACAATGACCAGGGGATTAAGTCGCTAGGTCGTGTGAAGAGGCGCGGTCTTGATACAAGACTATTAAAACCGAACTTAAGCTTACTCTTAAATAGGGGCCGGTCATGTGTGGTGGTAAGCTACTTGCAAGATTGCACTATGGTGGACATGCGAGTGGAGCTTTGGGGAAATCGACGAAATGCTGGAGAGTATGTGCACACTGAAATTTCTGGGAGAGCAAATGCAGATGGACAAAGCCAAAACCATAATACTCTAAAGTGGGGAGTGGGGATATAATTTTAGGATACTCGAAGATGATGGTGATAACTTCAACAATCGCAGCTGCGATCGTGTCTGTTGCCGAGAGATTTTCATGCTCGCCCCATAATTTGTGACAATTTCCCGGATGTGTAGAAACTTCGACCCATCATTCATTCTAGCAGTAATCAAGGTTTGGGTTCGACTGCATTTTTTTAAAATGTTCAGCCAGTTAGGCCAATTTCCAATTAGATAGATGTAAGTTTTTTTTTCAAAATTAACAAAATCGTCTGAGATCTCTCTTCTGTTACAGAAAAAATTCGAGGTGGCAGTTTAGAAAAAAGTACGGGGACAATGCACAAAATACAAAAATTAATTGAAGTGAGAGGAAAAAAGATGTGTTTAGTTGTTTCTAAAAGTGCCCAAGGCTGCAGTTAACTTGTAGCTGTCCCAGCGGGCTGGGCCAACGGTGGTGGTGGGAGTAGGCTAATGGCATCGTCCAAGCTTATATTGTAATATTCTGACCAAAGTGGAGGACAACAGAACTGGGCCATACACCAAAAATGAATAAAAAAGCCTTGGACACTTGTGTCACAGAGGTATTATGATGTGGCTAAGTGTGTGCTTCTCGGCTCCGCATTGTGAGAATAGAGGTACTAAAAACTTGATGAAGCGCACTATTAACCAACAGTTATCACTGTAATGCGCTGCACAGGAACTAACTCGAGAACAGCCAAGTCCTAGTTGTGACTTGAACTGTAAAAGTCTGTCTTTGTACTAGTGGAATGCCATGCAGTTCATTCCCAGCGAATACAGGTACAAGAGTACAAGAACCAATCAGAAGTGGAATCGCAGCAGGGAAAACCTCTATGGGAAGCGATCGAGCGTTCCTTGATTTTGGTTCATTTATGGGAACCAGCGATGGAGCTATGCCAAGTTCCTTGAATGTGGCTGCGAATCTTAGACATGTGGGTCATGCCCAGTGGGAAAGAACCTAGGAGCTCATTGCCTCCGAGGAAAATTGAAATTGCAGTCTGAAATGAGTCTCACCGAGTGTGGGTCATCTTTGACGATCAAAAAGAACGATGAGCCCTGATTAACCTACATGAGGGTGTTCTTATACAGTATGTAGAATGTAGATGCCTTTTTGGTCTGACTCCTTCTTTTGTACAATGCGCCTTGGCAATGGGCATATCATAAACGCCTATGATGCTAGTCTGAGAATCACGTGAAGCGGACATCCGAATCGATGCGCACGCTCGAGTGTTCGCATGCTTTCGTGCGCTTCTAATGAATATGCCAATATGTAATACGTGTTATTCGGCACTTGTACACCTAATCCCTACCGGGTAGCTGGGAAACTAGGATCGGGAAGAGTGAACAACTGACTATACAGTCGGTAATTATTTTCCTTCTTTTTGACCCTTAACAAAGTCTGACGGCACCTATTTGCAGTCATGGGAAATTGGGATATGTTTGTGTGTAGTATGTTTTATTGTATGTGCTGCATGGCCCTGGCCTGTGAACAAGATACTGTAACTCAACCCCATATGGGGAGGGATCAAGTATACTTGTATGTGTGCACCCCATGAGTACTATTGTGACCAAATGGCAATCCTTAGTGCCAGATTGACTGGATGTTACTGTAGGTTATTATGATCTGCCCAGAGGAGTCGGACCAAATGGCAACCCTTAGTGCCAGATTGACCTGATACGCCAACTAGTGTTATTTATATCCTGCCCAGAGGAGTCTGACCAAATGGCAACCTGATGCCAGATTTACCTGTCATACGTATGTATTTATAATCATGCCCAGAGGAGTCTGACAAATAGAACCCTTAGGCCAGATGACTGATACGCTAACTAGGTTTTCATACCCTGCCCAAGGCTCTTCTGACAAATGCAACCACAGGCCAGATTGATGATAAGCTAAATAGTGTTGTCATAATCTGCACAGAGATTGTCGACAAAATGGCCAACCCTCCGTGGCTAGATTGACCTGATATGTTAACTAGTGTTGTTCATGCCCTGCCCGAAGAATTGTCTGACCAAATGGAACCCTCAGTGCTAGATGCACCTGATACAACTAACTAGTGTGTTCATTACCTGCCAAAAGAATTCTGACCAAATGGCAACTCTCAGTGCCAGGTTGAAGTACGTGAACTAGTGTTATTTATATCCTGCTAGAGGATTTCTGACCAAAGGCAACCCGCGAGTGCCAGATTGACCTGAATACGTAACTAGGTTATTCGTAGTCTGCCCAGGGGATCGCGTCTGTCAAATAGGCAACCTCAGTGCTCGATTGACCTGATATGCTTCTAGTATTGTTTATACCTGCCCAAGGAATCGTCTGACAAATGGCAACTCCAGTGCAGATGACCATACGTTAAATAGTTGTCGTTCATACTTGCCCAAAGGATTGTCTGACCAAATGGCAACTCGTGCCAGATTGACGGATAAGTGAGATGCTAACAGTGTTGTTCAACCCTTGCCCAGAGGTGTCTGACCAAATGGCAAAACTCTCAGTGCAGATTGACCGATATGTTAAACTAGGTTATTCATATCCTGCCTTGAGGATGGTCTGACCCAATGGCAACCCTCAGTGCCAGATTGGACTGATACGTTAATAGTGTAGTCATATCATGCCCAAAGGATTGTCTGACAAAATGCAACCCTCAGTGCTAGATGATGATACGCTAACTAGTATATTTTAGCCCTGCCCAAAGGATGTCTGGACCGAAGGCAACCCTCAGTGTAGATGACCTGATACGCTAACTAGTATTATTTAAACCCTGCCCAAAGGATTGTCTGACCAAATAGCAACCCTCAGTTACAGATTAACTGGTACGTTAAACTAGGGTTATTTAGATCCTGCCTAGAGGATTGTCTGACAAATGGCAAACCCTCCGTGCCAGATGACCTCATACGTTAACTAGTGTTATTCATATCCTGCCTAGAGAGGGATGTGCCATGTTCAAATAAGCAGAAAGGATCCTTATGGCCATCCTAGTAGGGTGCTGGCAAACAACCACACTGGTAAACAATTAGCCAGGTAACCCAGAGATTCCTCAGGAAATTAAAGCATCAACCTCGAATTAGGGACCTCCTCCGGCAGCAAACAGACTAGCCTGTAAGAAACAATCCCATAGTGGGGTATATGATAATAATCCGGGATGTGCTGCAGTGTGTGTATTGTATGAACACTCATGCATCCTTATCTTAAAAAAAAGACATGTTTGATCTGAATCCGGTCTGCTATGTCCCCCCCCCCCCTCATTCCCAACCCAATGATACCCCAGCAATTGTTCAGACACCTCAACTCCTCTGAGCACAATGGACTGTACCGACTTCCATACACATTCCGACCCAATTTAGGGCGGACTATGTAGCAAGACTGAAGAGTGATGATTTTGTGGTTGATAGGTCTCATTTTAGAAGTGTCCTAATGGAGTGGGAATGGGGGGGAGGGGGGGTGGGTTAAGGAACATAGGACCAGGGGGACCAAAGAGGAAGATTGAGCCGTAAAGGGAACTAAAAATACACCTTTAATATTTTGATAGGAGCCACACTATCGAATGAAGCACTGCATGTTGACCTGGAACATGAAGCAAGCAGGACGTGTGACCGTAACATGATATGCGTATGCCCAAGGCCAATGCCATTGTACCAAAACATAATCAGCGCACAAGGATCCTCCCACAACATGGAAGAACAAAGGGGCCATTGTGATTGATAGGGCATGATTTCCAGTCCTCCGATCGTCCAGAGACTGAAGTTCTGACAAACGTTGTACAGTTTAAACTGTTGTCTGATTCACCGCCTCCCTGTCGCAACAAATTCAATCACAATATTGGCCAGAAACACAGACCTGTCACTCCAATAGGGCCGAGCCTCTGTCAGAATGACGAACCATATGCCTAGTGCACGAGCCCTAGGACAGTAATCGAAATATTTCTTTCAATTCCATCTTGGGAGAAGCTTCGTACACTAGATAGGTGCTTTCTGTAGCTGTGTGGGACGGGAAACTAGCTCCTGTAACAGTGAGGCCCTTCCTTACATGTACCAGCATCAAGACATATTAATCTTACACAGCTACATTTCTCTAGGGGCTTAGAACCTAACAACATGTTATTCTGATGTTATGACACAGTATCTAGGGTATAGCAGGATAGTCCTAGCATGTTACTTACCGTAATCTTGGTGAGCAAATGCATCAGTTCCGAAAGTATAAAGGAGAATAATATAGTAAGGGTCTCCAATGAAACATGGATTTAAACAATTATTGGTGCGTATATCAGACCAGACCTGCCTAATTGGACACAGCAGTTTTGTAGTGTTAAAACCTAAGTTTGAAACGACTGCTATCACTTTTGTAAAATTCCTCCCATTGGAAAATGTGAAATAGTTTTGGTGCTTTGAGTGAGTAGCCACAACAGTGTTGGCCAGGTATTCTGCTGCTTGCTATATAAGAGGTGGCTGCTGAAGGCAGGGTAGTTTGTACCCCATTATCTCACAACCCCATTTCCCAATCCACCCTGCATATCAGAATGCACTAGCCCATAGGGCACTAGCAATAGAATATGGTTGTGAATACAGTCTTCAGAATCTTCTGCATCCCAGAAAAGTGCAGATTTATGGTCGATTTCTCATTCCTCACAAGTGATTGAATTCATGTGGAGGACCAGCAAGCAACTCCTTTGGTAACATGGGATAACCGGAAGAATCATGAGCTGCCGAGCAGCCTCTCATTGTGGAAGGAATTATTCTTACACCTCGGGAATCAAGCAACTTCACTTGATTATTCATAGAATCAAGAACAGGTTTGAGGACTGTTACGTTCAGGTTGCTTGTGTGTATCAGGCATTCCTGTGTAACAGAAGTAGGGTCGCAGGTGGTCTAGGCTCCTGGGACATAATGTAACCACTAAAGCCTGCCTCACACTTTACACAATTTGCTGACCCGGGCTCACAGCAGACTCACGATCGGACTCATGGTCGGATTCATGGACCGCAGGGTGTAAGGCGATGACCCTAGCACAGCCAGTGGCAAAAACTGCTGTGAGCCTTGCGAAACTCTACCGTGAAAGTTTTGAAAAAGTCACAAAAGGGGGGGGGGGAATTCTTGTTTGGTGAAACATATCTATTTTGCCAAAAATCACCTAGGAAGAATGTTGAGGTCAAAGTTCATAAGTAGTAGGACATGTGTGCAAATTTCAAAATGTATTCCCTCCCACAAAGTGCATTAGTTTCTCCTGAAACCATGTTCATATTGTACCTTGGGTGGTGCTCCTGTCAGTTTGTACACAGGTCTAACTGCCATTGCAGGGCAAAAGGCCTATCAAGCCAAAGAAGCATGTTGAGTTGCCCTTTGACCCCCCTACTTATATATCCTGCAGTAGAGAGTGGTCCAAAATTACGTCCCTACCCCACAAATGCTGCGGAAGAAGCTTGTTAGGGCGGTTGGAATGGAAGGAGGGCTGTTTCATTAAACGATCGCCATGTTCCTCAACATGAAAATCTGCAACAATAATGAATAAGCCTGTTCGGAGTGACAGTTTAATGAGATGATAATGATTTATGTGTGTCAAAGGTCATGAAGGGAACGGCTGGCAGTTGGACGTTGAAGTACAGTGTGCAGAGAACGATTTTCGAAACTCCCTTGCCGAAATATTACCAAAATACTGCCAAAACACAAAACTTTACAGATTTTCCCCCATACTTACACAATAACATCCGAAAACATGGGTTGAATGTGCTGCGGTTTTTCAAATAGTGGTTTACATTAAAAATAAGCTGTAACGATATTGACTGTATGGGGGAATTCCTCTGAATTGTTCAGTGGTGTGAGCATGCGCGCTTACAACAAACTGGCTTATTGCTGAAAAATTGTACCTGGCTGTCGTTAGAGGGACGAGTGCAGCAGGCTGCAAGGTATTAGTTTATAGTGTTGCCCAATAGTGATGTAGCTATATTAGAGGGCACTAATTGCTGGAATCTTGCGTTGGTCCGAGTCTATTGTTTCCCAGAGTTGGTCGCTTGTTTAGTCCCCGTTGACCCCAGGCTTCACGTTCACAAGTGCCAATGTTGGCCTGAGAAGAGATTCTTTGGCTTTACTAATTCACCTAAGTTTGTCACCAAAGGAAGTGGTAATGTTTTCTAGAGGTTGGTTCCCGTGAGAATATCCCCACAAGTTTGGTTTTGGTGGTTCCCGTTGCATAGTTGCATGGTCTCACATTTTTGTCATCCTTTGTTTTCAGAACACCATGACTACCAGTAGATTATAGGAGGCCCGAAATGTTTGTGCTTTGCATGGCATTGAATTCCACCTACCTTAAGCTTCCTAGTCATTCATGAAACACACAAAAAAATATTGAAGATCCATCCGCATGCTCCCGGTGAGTGTGTCTCTTAACAGCGTAGAAGTCATCGTGGAGCGTTGGGCAGGGAGGCCT
Source organism: Sclerodactyla briareus (assembly GCA_026419785.1). Classification (NCBI taxonomy): domain Eukaryota; kingdom Metazoa; phylum Echinodermata; class Holothuroidea; order Dendrochirotida; family Sclerodactylidae; genus Sclerodactyla; species Sclerodactyla briareus. Next base: position 112,333 of record JAODTK010001943.1, on the reverse strand, counting down.
TCCTGTGGAGGAGACTCTGCTGGCACTGTGCCAATTTTCTACTACAGTAGGTAACGGCTTAGTATTGAGTTATTTGCGGCCATGCCTTGGATGAGTTAGTTGGCGGTTGCCGTTACCAGGACAGACAATATAGCTCTGATCCTACTCTACGGCTTGCTTCAGGCAGGGCATGGTTTTGATAACTCTATATTAGGGTAGGAATTTAATACTGTTACAGTTGGCAGGTGAAGGGGCTTTTTTTTGGCGGGGGGGGGGATTTTATAATAGTTTGTCCTGTACTTGTCTGTGGATTAAGCAATCAAGAAGGTCTTCATTTCACTAAAACTAATTGGATGCTATGAGGGCCGAATCGCCCTCATGATGGCTTCAGGTTTGGGGTACAGTATGTGATTTGATGGTGACAATTGTACATGTCCATTGGCGACGCACCCCTAGACTCCTGGGGATGGTCCATGGGTTTTTTTCATGGATTTTGTTAATCTCTATCGTTTTAGGATGGAGAAATATTCCTCAAATTATGCCACCAGGAAGATTATTGAAGTCCAAGTCCCCTCTCATCCCACGTCTTCCCCTCCTTCACCAATTCTGAAAGTCTTGAACCGGATTCTCTTTTTTTTATCAATCAGACCAGAACCGTGGGTATATTGTACACATGAAAAAACACACAAGAAACAGATTGTTTGGTCGTGTGCTATTAAGTACTTAGATGTAGGAATCAATCGCCTAGATTGCAGCTATATTGGGTCTCCAAAAGTCTGCACTGGGAATATACCTGTACAAAAACTGACCTTAGCATTAAAGATGGCATGTGCAAGTCGGTCTGTATTACAGGTTGTAGTAGTATAGTCAACGACGCAGAGAACCATGCTTATATTCAATCAGTGTCTATTTGAAAGCCCAGTCACATATGAACGATAATGATAAGATGTAAATCGATCGTGAGTAATAATCTATCCGATATAAACTTGAATGATGGAACTGTTGACCACTGTGGTCCAAGTTCCAACGTGGGCCTGAGTGCTCTTTGTACGAAATTCACACCATGGTACTTGAAGGCATCACCTCCCACAAGCTTCAAATTGATTTTCTTCAAAGTTACATGTGTGGTCCTTGGGTAGTAGAGGGCCATTGGGGTGTTCAGGCCTATATATGAAATACTGCAAAATCTTGTATCTTTCTGCAAATTTTGTTGCCGTGTGTTGTTCGGTCAGAATGATGGTCTAATAGCCATAACTTCAGGGTGCCAGGTATTTGGGACCCAAGGTCTAGTGTTGGCCCTGGTGGGCCCATCGGTGGAATATGTTTATTGGACAGTTAATGACATATTGGAGGTATGACGATCACAGATCAAAGTCGCACAATGGCACAATGGGCCATGTGTGAATTTGAAACTGCCTTCTGGCCTCATGAAACTTGAAAATTATCACAAGATTGTTCATTCGTCTTGGTACCATGTGCAGGTTGAGCTACAGCACCATTGGTGCTTTGATCTCTACCCTGGATCGCTCAGCTCTCTGTGAAGGACAACTGTGTGGATTTACGTAGTAATATGCCCATGCTAATATTTGAAACAATGGGTGAAAGGGATGTGTGACATTTGCCGTTAAGAATGAATGCCCACAAGAGAGTAATTTTTAGGGCATTTCTTAGCTGTTATAATGTCACGAAATTGTTACATGTTGTAATCGCTTCGTAGCCAGATTGTTTGTTGGATACTTTCCGTGACATCACCTTAACTTTTAATAGGGAGTATACTCCCCCTGGCTTATTGTTATTGTATGCCCCCTATAAGATGATCAGTCCTATAGTACCATGTAATGGGAAGTGTTGCTGTAAGCAGATGTTGCATATTCTGAATACATACATGTACTGCATCTTGTCTGTAGGTTAACAATCGGAGAATTCGGTGCCAGCAGAGATTATATCCAGCGTTCTTGAGTGTAGGTCTGTATATACTGTAGCCAGTAGTGTTGGTATGAAGGGGGAACTATCAGAAGAGCTTAAGAATACATGTAGATTGAGGAACATTATAACTGCAGGAATAGAATATGCCTATTTGTGTTCCTAATAGCTTGTTGTGATGTTTTACCATACAAAAGAAAAACTTCACCCTAGGCGGGGGTGTTGGCTGTCGGGTCGAAATAAAACACAGGGTACAGACTAACAAATACTGAATTCCATGAAACAAGGAAGCTGGCTTCACTTCAAGACATAGACCACCACTGGTGCTATAACAAATATGAAGACCTGCCTGAGCCGAATCAATTTGTCAAAGACCGTTGCCACCAGCTTCAGGCGGTCCACTGATCTCCAAAGTGGCCATACAATTCAACTACTCAACAAGACCATGCTGTCACCAACAAAAGCAGTCGGCGGAAATCTTCATCACCTTGTGCCGATTGGCCCAAATCTTACCTTTGTGCCATCACCATCACCATCTGGCCCATCTCTACACTGCCAGGGAGGGAGTTGATCTTGGCTCGCGAAGGCTCTATTTGAGCAAATGGTGAACATTTCCCTTGAAGAGGGTCTTCCAACATAACTATATTGACAAAACCGCCCCTGTGGCTGTACTTTTGAGGACTACTTGCAGGTATATGATCAATGGCTAATAGCCCTGAGCCCCTGCCTAATTCCTGCCCTGACTACTGCTCCCAGAAATGTGTCAATCACTCGACACTCGACACATTACTCGACCAGGGGAATTTATCCTTGGAAGATAGCTTCGAATCCTTCATCTTGAACTAAACTAAAGTATAAGATGAACTGTGCACTATTCCAACATTTTTCCCAAGAAGACTAATGCCAAGTTCTATGGGCTATGTGGTTGGTTAGCAATATCCCTACTTCCAAGATATTTTGGTTTGCCTTCGCCCGTTAACGGCAGCGTCCGAGGTGAATAAGATTTTCATGTTAGTGCAATGTTTCTTTAACGCTTTATTCAATTGATCTGAAACTTGGCACACGTACATGTCTGCCCTAGGGTAATCTCGGATGAGTTCGGAAGTGGGCTTTATGCCATGACTGCTGCCTCTATTTTGGCCAAAAAATGAAATTTGTCCCATTCACACAAAACTTGGGTGTGGACTTCAGATGGTTAAAAAAGGCAGGGAAATGATTTCAAGGTCATTGAAGGTCAAATATGTGAGAAATCAAGAAGTTTGTCCAATTACACAGAACTTGGTGGGTGTGGACTTAGATGGTTCCGAAAAAAACATGGCAACAATTTCAAGGTCACTGGAGGAAAAATTTGCGAAATATTTACACTTTTTCTTACTTTGTCGAGCTCTACATGAAATTTGGTGGGTGTGGACTTTGGATGCAGGTTTTGCAATTTTTCAAACTTGGTGAATGTAGACTACAGTAGGTTCCAAAAACATAAAGGTCACTTCATTGAATAAACCTGCCCAATACCATCCTCTTGTCAGGGATGTTGTTCTTTTGATATATAAATCCTTCATAAAGTCATTTGACTCCATTGTTTGAAAGTGGAGAAGATACAATGTTGGCGGTTCACATGCCAGCGATTTGGTCTAGGCCTTTCCAGGTCATGAAGACCAAGTTGTTGAACCCCGATATCCACCAAAATAACTCCTGGTTCCATGCAATAATCAGAAACAAGGGTCATGTCTTTCGGAAAGTATCCCTTCATCTCTGGTCCCTTATTTTTAACCACTGGTTACTGGATTATGGTGAGTGGGAGATGGGTACTTTTTTTTTCGTCTCGCTGAACAAATCTCAGAGAGAGTCTGAGTGATTACTTTGACTTGTTTGTACATGTGTGTGTGGTGTGGTGTGGTGTGTGCGCGTTCCGGACGTGAATGAAGACCATTTTGCGGATGCATATGTTACTTACTTGCCCAGCAGACCCTGTGCATAGAGCCAGGTATCATTCTAAGATTGGGTGGTCATGAACCTAGAGGTCGGAAGCTCCATGGGGGGGGGGGATCACTTTACTTGCTTCACATTCTGATCAGAGAACAAATTCTGGGCACAGGGAAAAGTATTTTGTGCTGAACCGCGTTTGGAATAGTGCAACACTTGTGTTGAATTAGAAGAGATGTTAGAAGCCTGTATGCTTCTATAGTTTTGTTTAAAAACTGACTGCTATGTCTAAAGTGACGCCTAGCCATGTTCCCACGATCACCTAGACCCCCTTGATGGTTTTGAATTGATATTTATTGGCCAATTTGGGCATCATACAATAATTTTGCCACTAAGGGCTGCACTGGGCGGTTCACCCACTAAGCAAGCCGATATAGTTCAATGTATGATACTGATTGTGCTGGAGGAGGCTTTCACCTCTGAGGGAAATGGATGGAAAAACCTGATCATCAGTATTAGATCAATAATCTAAGTGAATCTACAGTGTAACTCATAGATGTGGTCTAGATAGGTGGCAGGATGGGGATGAAGAGGGTTGGGCGAACTATGATCAAGTGCCTGGATAATTATCTCAGGGTTCCATCTTCCAGACTAATTGGGTATATTGGAGCTGTATCTAGCAGCTAAATTGGGGTTATGGCTTTCAAACTGTAGGGCAATTGTGACTGGGTATTTGTAGTTCTTCTTGTAACTTCAGGGAACTGACCTAAGCAACCATTCACTGGTTCACCATTATCATAGATATCTTTACATCATCATTTTGATTTCAATTATTCACTTATCTTTTTTTGAAGTGGCCTGCCACTATGACCCCTGATTGTTGAAGACTGTTCGATTTGCAAACTACCAACCCGCAAATCGCGGGAATTAAAGTTCATAAGAGTCCATTACGCTCATGTTCTCCATTGCACGCCCCGATTGTATGTAGTTCTTATTAAAGGACTGAATGAGGTCAGTTACGAAGGCTGTAAGCGCTGCAAATCTTCAGACACAAACTAATTATCAGTGTCACGCCCAGCTAGGGGCAATGCATTATTGATATGATTGATTCCATACAACATTTGTCTGCTCCTGCTATTTGGTTTTGTTCTAGGCACACACCCCACAGTATTGTTCGAGAGGTTTCTTCGTCTGAAGGAGTGAATGCACTTGGCTTGTTCTGATCGAGCCTGTTCCTCCATTTTCTTGTCCGCAGCTCTGTGAAACCATATCATGTTGAGGCCGGGTAAGGTGGGGCTGTGGCCATTGGCCGAAAATGATCTATTTACAGTGAATGCTACAATCAGTGAGAGTATTCCTCTTTTCATTACATACATGTTGTATCATGCTCCATCTCTTGTGGATCTCAATCAAATGAGAGATATCTACCACAATATCCAATTTTGAGAATTTTTAACCTCATACCGAGTTTGAAGCTAATCCTCTCTTCCTCTCTCCCCCCCTCCTTTCCTTCTCAAAATTCCAGGACTTTTTATCTGTTAGATCGAGTGTGTCTGTCCCACATTTTTTTTTAACGCTATTACTGCTCCCTTATCTGCCATGAACCTGACAACTGTGCGCATGCCACATCTTAATAAGGACTATTGTGATAAGAATTGAAGCGCTGTGCGGTAGGCAACTATTCTGTGGAATGAGCCATTTATGGAAATCCTACCAAGACCTTTGCATCAATCATGACTACTATTAATAAATGCTGGCTGAATACTAAGTAATTCAATGCAGGTATTGGAAGTTTTTGTTTGAAGGCTCGTTTATTTTCAGGTTTCTCATCAAATCTCATATAGTCACTTCATACTATCGTGCATGTTGTACTGACCAATTGACAGTTTATATTTGGAGAGAGAGAATTTTATGCATGCATAACAGTTTCCACCTATTGATCTGATAAAAATGACACAAACCTCTGGTGCAATCTGGTAAAACATTCATTCCTATAGGAGCCCAAAAAACTGGGTGAACAAACACTCAAGCATACGTGTGTTATCGAGCATCGGATATGCGGATTTTGAACTATTCAAATTATTATATTGCATATGTTCTAAAGCGCATGTGCCAACGAGCTACACAAATGTATAAAGAAAGCTCCCATATAAGGTAGTTACTTCGCAACACCGTAAGTGCTCGGGGCTGTGTCCGTCTCTGACTTCACTGCCGCCGTCGCAAACTTCAGGCGTCAGCGCAATAACTCTTTAAGTCTTCACACGTATGACCTGAAAATAGTTCTGCTTGTCCCTCTAGTAAAATCTCAGATGAGTGCGAAAATGGGCATCACTGCATGTCTTCTGCCCTCTATTTTGCGGGTTTTACACAAGGATCGAAGAGTTGATCCTGAAAAATTTCAAGGGTAACCGGAGGTCAAATTTTTATTGTGATTTTTCAAATTTTGAGGGATTTGAACTAAAATATGGTGGAAGGTTACTGTTGTTAGACCTAAACAACATGATCATTTCAAGTATGCAGGAGGTGAAATTGGCATATTTCATGTGGTTTTCTTGTTATTGTTTTAAAGGTCAATGGTATGTAACTATGACTCTCTTGATCTTGCCGAAGTTGGAGAGAAGAAATAATGCAGTCATGAGAGTGGTTGTATGTGATGCAGCTTTGTAAAATTATAAACTAGGTCAAAGGTCATTCGAGTTCAAGAGAGCGTATTGAAAATCTTGTTAACGTGATTAAGTCAGTGTGCTGTTCCGATTCAGGTTTTTATAATTCGGTATGCTGCTTGTTTTCCTTTTCAATGGGGCAGTACAGGAGGAACTCAATTGTTTTGCGTGTGGTGCTGTAGGTCAGTTTGGGAGAAGAGAGTTGGAAGCTAGGTCAGAGTTTTGGGAAAGAAGTTGGAAAACAGTGAAAAATTGAGATGATTGGCAAATATTAGCTTGTTAGCATGATAACTCGATCCCAACCTGGATTGATGGAGCTCATAATGGTATGTGGTTTCCACATTGAGAGTACATGATCCCTATTGTTTTGCTTTTGTCAGGGCAAAGGTCAGCTGAGGTCAAGAGAGGTCGAAGTCTGGACATTATCAACATGATAAGTCCAGAATATGCCAGGTCCGATCGGTGACAAATATGGTAATAGCTCAATTAGTGGTGAGTGGGGGTGCAGGAATATTTCATAATATTCATTGTTTTAGACCAGAGAGTAACATGAAATAAAGTTTAGGGGAAAGTGAAGAAGAGAACATACTACTGGCTACTAATCATACCTGAACACTAGTTATGGCCACCAAATCATACAGGACAATATTATAGACACCAAGTACAGCAATGTACAGGTGCTGTTAGTTTGGCACCAAAGCTCAATTACCAAGCAATTAGCGAAGCCCTCATGGGCAAGGTGTGCAATAAAATGTTAACAACTCTGGGCTGGCCGCGAGAAACAAAAATTGCAGAGAATAGTGTCTTGACTATCTATGTGTTGGGTGCATAAAAACTAAAGGTAAATTCATTATATCTCTGGGCATTTGGGTAGCCCACAATGACTAGAGTTAAATCTGTGGCTTATGTGTCATACTGGTTCAGAGGGGGACATTAGATCAGGGGGATAGATTTGAGTTGGTTGTGGTGTAGTATTGGCACATCATCACATACAATGGCAGAAAGAAATGTTCGTTTCAGTCAGCTCATGCTGGGGATAATGTGGGCCATCCACTCAGGGTTGTCAGAGGATTGCTCGAGAAAGTTGAATCTCATGTGAAGTGATATTTACAACCCCAACCCCTCTCCCCCCCTCCCTCCACCTGAATTCTCGTTAGCTTGTTTCTGTTACAGATGTGACAGTAGTAAACCAAGGATCATTTCGAAAGTGGCGTTGAGGCGATTATGGTCACAAAAAATGTTGTTCGAATTGAACTTGGAAATAAACTTCTCCTAGCTGTATCAATAAGTAATTAGGCAGTGGTAGGAAGCTTGAGTGGATAGTCAGCTGCATGCCAACTTGAAGCGAGTGGGGCTATTGAGGGACTAGCGTGGTTCAGTTATCAAAGGTTTTCTGTAGGCTCAACAGCTTATTCGAGCAGGATATTGAAGCCTCAGGGGCCGCATTGATTTCCATTACGTTTGGACGTTAAATAGCCAACGCGGTGGCAGATCTAGAGATACGGCGCTTAATAACAGCTAAAATCTTTCTGTATGAGGAGAGGAGAGCTAATTATCGCTGGTCTATTCTGAGCCGAGCAAATTGCAATAGTATTCAAAGGTAATGCATTTTTAAAGGATATTACGGTATTAGAGAACCTAGTGATGGGTTGTGATCAATGTTTGGTGATTTTGTCTCAACCAATGTTTTAGGCCTTGGTGTCGATGGGGCCACCACGAACCAACATCCCTCAAACCCTAGTCAGCTCTAGTATTGTGTTTAGACGTTGATATATTCCTGATTCCTGCTGGCTTTTCTTGTATCCGGCACACAAGCCATCTTTACAATTTCTGCAGCAGTGCGCCACCATTTCGGTGGTCCGCTACTCTGTATAATGTCTTGTTCCAAAATTGTAATTCCGCTCCATATTGGAAGTGGCCAAAACTGCACCACTGATAGAGAACCACCGCTTTGAATATTTAGATTTTCTCGATGAATGGTCAGACCATAACAGTGGTTACAATAAGCAACATCGAGGATCTCCCTTTTAGCAGTTTGACAACTTTAAACATGGCTGTGAAACAATATATCTTTAAAAAAATCTTTTTAAATTTGAACAGAGTTGATAACAGAAGACTAATGGTGTGCAGTTGCAGAAATGTAATGCCGAATAGAAGGCAGAGGAGAAAATTGGGAATATAGCAAATCTTAACCCAAGACTAGTTAGACTTCTTGATGATGGCCGGCCCCCAAGTAGATATAGTATGGGAAAGCCAATTCTAGATTTTCGATTGTCAACATTTCTCCCAGAATGCACCACAGAAGAATCTGATTGTATGATTCTGGGAAAATTTTGAGATGAAGGGAGAATGCCTTAGATTGAGTTTCTGAAATCATTATTATTCCAAAATCTTCTTTCCAATCGTTTCCCTTTTCCCAGAGAAAATTTCAAACTGGAACAGAACTGGCTGTGGATACTATCACTGCAATGTGGTAATCTGGTTCAATCGTAATAGCATACTATTATTCAGATGCTGTGTGAATATGTCTATTTTAGGACCTGCCAAGAGTTAAAGTTTCTCCCCCATATGCTTAGCATGACTGAAGTAGACGATATGGAGAAGACGTGCCAAAAATAGAGGAGGCTATCGTTGCCACGGGGCGAAAGATCACCAGCATCGTCGGCAGGACTTCGTTTGACAAATCCCCCAAAATTGAGATTTTGCTCATGACGATTCAGGTGACGTAGAGGTCAGTCATCAGTGGCGCACCGGCGTTGATATGGATCGGGAGCAACCCTGAATAGCTTCCGCGGAAAATACCCCATAGTTAGGTCATGAATATTTACAGAGATTTCAATAAACTTTTACAACACGGAAGGAAAATGAGCATTTATCAGAGAGAGAATGATGCATTGAAGCCTTAAAAAGGACCGAAGCCACTGTTTCGGTTATGTGCAGGCGTATTGCGCTTGTTTGGATCGCCGCAGACGTTCAGGAAAAAGATGAATCCTGCAAAGGGGCAAATAGAAAAGAATATCCAGCTAAGGTAGGCCAAAACTGGGTGGGGTGTCTAAACACTTCCAATCCAGACATCAGAGTAATTTTCCAGCAGACATGGCCGTTTATGTCCGTCATTTAGTAAAAGAGAGGAACGGAATGTCCCGACGGCAATCAACGTTGACGTCGCACCGGCCCACTAGTACGCCCATGATTCTGTTTGACAGCGAGCAGAACGAAGTCGCAAGGCGTCGTTTAGGAAAATCACGATTGGTTAAAGGGCCACCCTGCCACATATGAGTGAATGAGGCTGATAACGAGGTGAAACAAGTCAAACGCCTGTTTCAACAGGCTACATATGCTAGTGGCAATTGATGAGGCATGCAAACATGCATGCGCTAAAATCGCGATCGATGTCCTCGTCATTGTTGACTGTACATGTGTAGCATATTGCAAGTCTTGCTTGAGAAACCAATACCATCAGAAGAGATAAGATAGCCTCAGATTTTCACCAAAAAAAAAAAACTCTGTTGTATTATATAAAAAATGAAAAAAAGGGGGGTGGTGGGAAAGGCCTATTCAGAGCAACTATCATTCAATTTGTCAGAGTATGCATTCCATAGAGAATGGGGAGGGGGGGGAAGCTCAGGAGGATTAGGGGCGTGATGCCTTAGTCCCCCTCCCTCCCCTGACCACAACCCTGCTAGGTCACACCAATGGAAGCAATTCTCAACTGGGGAACCAACTAGGTGATGGATCATTCATACCACATCAATAGTCAATATTTATTAAATCCAATGATACCAATATGAAAAAGAAAAAAAAACAGACAGACAGGATGTGGACAAGCAGAAGGTGGAAACCTAATTCCTATGACCCAAGGTCTTATGTGGTCTCCTGTTATAAATTACTGTATTATCCGCACACGGGGATGTTTGGTTTGTGTTCGCCGCCGCCGGGAATTTTTGTGTTAATGCGATAACTCTCCAACCCCCATTTCCGGATTGACTTGAACTCGCACACATGATGATCAGATGACGAGGGCATCGCCGCACCACCACGAGGGTGGCTCTGGCTTGGATTTTTGATGATTTTTTTATCGCTGATTTGCGGCGTTTCGAAACATGAGATCGATCAGACATTCGCCGCCTATTAGGCCACAGAAATAAAACATCACAAACAGATATTCACAAAGAGCCATCTACAGTGGTCAGTCTCTACAGGTGTTGAAATTCCAAGAAGTGTTCAATACTGCAAGTTTTTAGCTGCAGTGACATTATAGGGTCCACAATACAGTGTTTAGAAATGCCTTTGCACCTGGATGTATCCCACACTGTATAGGTGCAACTTTTTTTTGCAAGGGCTCCCTGGACCCGAAGCTCGAAGGAATATATGTTAATTACCATTACATAGCTGTAATTATGAACGTAGTTGTGACTTCCTAACATTCCACTATGCTCTACAACTTGGTTATTGAGGGGGTGACCTATCTCGATTCATTTTCATGGGCATGTCTTCCTCATACTGTGCTCATTCTGTTCAATAGGATCAGATGATTCAAACTCCCCGGGTTCAATTGGAAAATGTCCCATTGGAGGTGTTAAAGGAGCAGTCCTGAGGTGGGATGGTGCTCCAAACACATTACCCACACTCACTCACTCGCAGGAGCACATGCATAAAAAGCACCCAGCCACATCTACCCAACAACTTCAGCCTCTCCAAGGCGTTTGTGACCGATCTGGGCCTGACCCTCCCTCCCCCCCCCCTCCCAACTACCCTGGGAGTCGTACCAGCCAGAGCTGCATTGTCGGACAGGTGGTCAGGGGGCCCCAGTCCCCTGGGTCTTCACCGACATCTAGACAGGGTGGACAGTACCGGCTGAAGGCGCATCATACGCACCAGGAAGCGCAGTTGATGGTATCAAAGCAGCTCATAGTCTAACTGTGTTCCCGCTTGATCTCTAGCGGACTTCGGATCTCCTGCTCGAGATCAACTCCCAAGTTGAAATGCGGTTCAGATCTGGAGATCCAGATCTTCCCTGGACCCCGTCTAGGAGGGGGGGGGGGAAACTGATCCAGGCTGGAACTCCTCAAACTCATGCAGACTTATTGCACTATAGCCAACAACATCTTTCTTGTGGCGGGTTGTATGGCGAGGAGGGCAAAACCCATAAAAAATATCGGCCTGAGTGGGGGATTTGGAATTGGATTTTTAAATCAAATTTGAGTTCTTTCCAATGGCCCATCTTTTGCTCAACAGCCTAAGTATAATTCTTCTCCCGGAAAAAGAACAAAACGTTTTACGAAAAGTTGTTGGCCTGACTTTCCATTCAATGGATTCATTAAGTAATATGACAACAGAATGTTCCATGTTATACTGACCCCTCCCCTCCTCGAGCATATTCTGTTATCCCCAACCTACTGTACAGAAGGGTTCCATCGAGGAGTCTTCTATTCTCTACAGTCAGGAATTCAGGCTTCCATTTCATTAGCTTCTTCAAGATTTGAAAATTTTGTGGTGCTGCAGTTCCTTGTGAAACAGTTCTTCCAGTCAGATGCTTGAAATAATAAATGGAATTAACACATAAACTTGTGCCAGCTGTGAATGTAGTCTACCCAAAGGCCAACTAACCAAATTATGGCTCATTTTCTGTGATCTACCTTCAGTGAACCTCTCATTATTGCTTTCATTTATACCTAGTGGCTCGGAGGAATCTCTGAAGACCTGACTAATAGTGGATTGTATTATACATGTGGCTATTAACTGTGGGCGCTGGTAACTATGCTAATATTGAGGAGGTTTTATCGTCCCACAACACCCGGCAGATAATAGATGGCGCCATTTGCATGTCAGAGTTCAAACTCGCACACAAGATTGCTTTGAAACTTTCATAGATGGAAAGAATGATCTTTGTTATTCTACATCCTATTAACTATAGTTTCAGACACATCTTGTTTTATGGTATGAAACAAGAAAAATGGGGTATTTGTTTTTGTTTGTGTAACAGCCAGCGAAGAATGAAGAAATGGAATGAAAGGATGTTCTTGCAGTAAATACAGCTAGTAATATTGTTCATACGGATGCATGGAGATTACATTAATGTGATAATGAGTATTGTGAATAGCACATAGGCAATTTCTTCGTTGTGACATCACGCAAACAATGCCCGTCACTCATCCGCTAGTTGATATCAGATGATGATGCCCCTTTAATATCTACATTAGTGAAGAGGGTGACCCCCCACCCGTTTGGCGAGAGAGAAAATTGAAGGTGAAAGGAAGAGTGTATCGGTTCGTGAGACCGCAATGTTGTATGGGAGTGAGACATGGTGTTTGAGAGAAAGTGAGATGCTTATTTTGAGAAGGACAGAGGGAGCAATGGTGAGAGCAATGTCGGCGTAAAGCTCACGGACAGAAGAAGGACTGAGGATCTGAGAAAGATGCTGGGGTTGGAGGAGGCAGTCCGACCCAAATGGGCAAAGGCAAATGGAGTGAGATGGTAGGGGCATGTGCTAAGAAGAGAGAAGACCATGTCCTGAGGAAAGCACTTGAATTTCAAGTGGGGCCGGGGGGGAGCAAGAAAGCGGGGACGACCAAGGATGACATGGAAGAGACAGGTGGAGGAGGAGACACGGAAAGTTGGCTCTTGGGAGGAAGACGCAGAAAGACGCAGCGAGATGGAGAGATGGTGTGAGGGCGGTTGCTGTCAGTGTAAGGTGAATCCGGCCACCCTCGCATTCGGGACAACACCGGATTAAACTGGATGAAGAAGAATTAGTATAGTACTGTCAGCTGGAGTTTTCGACAGGCATGCTTTCTGACATTACTGGAGAGTACCATTCGATGCTATCCTTGGTGCAGATTGTACTATAGGGTTCCTCACATTGTGTCCCCGATTATTGCGCTCAGATTTGGCCAAATATGAGTGCCCTGCCAAGGGACACATCAGTAAAACTCCTCGGCCTTTCACAAGAGTCCAATCCGCAACCTCCCGTTCCAGAGCTCTTGCGACATGCTTCCATTAATCCATTATGTTTGTATACTGTATTCCTCCTAAAAACCGCTCCTCTCCCATACGAGCCCCCCTCTCTCATATCTCTCGTTAGAGTCCCCCCCCCCCCCCCCCCCCCCTCCTCAACATTCAGCCAGGAAATGTTTATGGCTAAAGTTTGATTAGTTCTGATATGTACCTCAAGTATACCAACTCCTACTGGGCCTCATTATAAACTGACTAAGGACCTGCACCGTAGCTGTGGATTAGGCACTATGTCAGGCCGTGATGTACTTGATTAGTGCCCCCCCCCTCGACCCTTCACTTCCACTGGGCCAAATGAGAAGGCGTCGTTGAAGAATTTCACCCTTGTGATTCTAACATTGCACTGGCCTCCGTCAGCACTTTTCAGAGATCTGTGGGCATCGCCGTAAATCACGTTGTGGCATATAGTATGAGGGATCGGCATGACTGGCTTAACAACAACCATAAATGACTGACTTTATTTATGCCTGTAATGACATTGCTTGGAGTTGTTTACTCTTCTTCTGGTGGCAACGCGATCGGGAATTTAGGCAGGCTTTGCCATTCAAATGCTCACCATGCTTAGATCACGAGAAAGACTGAATTGCGTAGAATGTACTGGGGGAGTAATGGGGAACGGAAGGCCTAACGCTGTTGAAGGGGGGAGAAGAGGGGGGGGTGTTAGGAGTCAATATCGGAGTGGAGCTGCAAACATCCGTTTGTTTCTAGGAGATGACTGCATTATTCATCGGGAGATCAAGAGTGATGAAGATGCACACTTGCTTTAAATTGACTGACCTTGATTTTGATTCCCTTGAAGAATGGGCTGATCGATCTGTGGCAATAAAATTCTACTCCTCGAAGTGTCATATTATGGGGTTATCCCATGCTAGTATCCTTAGGTGTTCCCTTATACTTCAGCAGCTTAATTTAATTGAACGCAACCTGTTTTCTGGTATCCGGTTGACCAAGCCATAAAATCGTTTTTGAGACCCCTACTTGAGAATTCTGCTGCTGTTAGGGACCCTTTCCCCCAAAAAAATATTGACCAATGGAATTGGTGCAAAAGTTGGTGCTGTTCGTCTTCCTAAACTACTACTCCTGTTAGTGCCAGTCGATGGTTTATTCCCTAGGGCGAGACACCCTCAAAAGTAGACGGAAGGTGAAGATGCACATGCAAGTTTTTGAACAGGCTTTTTTGTCTGAACCTTTCTACAAAACCGCCTTAATTCCAGCGCCAATCGTGACATAGGCATCTGGATTCCTATGCCTTCATATCTCCAAGCAAATACTGCTACAAGTATTATTTTGTGTGCCGGCAGAACAATACGTGATGGATGCCCATTCACTGCAATTGTCGTTCAGATCTCACAACAAATTCAATATCGCAATTGGCAGCCACGCGCTCAGCTCAACTCACCCGGGACTGATTGTTTGTTTGTTTTGCTTCCAACCCATATCCGCCCCCGCTTGCTCTTTAGGCGCGTTGGGCAGTACGCTATTCAAGATTCAAGGAAGTTATTATGTGACGTTATTATGGACCTTTCTAAAGCGGGTTGCTCGCATGCCAGATGACCGGTCCCATCAAAGAAATTCTTTATGGAGAACTTGATGCCTGGAAGCGTAGGGTCGTTCGACCTTGCTCCGATATAAGACACTGAGAACATTTTGGAAAAGTGTGAAGCCCTTCACACATGGAGCACTGTGGTGAACAACAGACCAAGATGGCGACAGACGATCTCTGACATTGCTGTCAAGATTGATAGCGCAGGATAGAGGACAATCCACAAAGAGCAGACGTCACCCCAGTCAACCCTAAGAAGCTACTTTTTTTTATCTTTTGTTTTCGTTCTATCTTGTTATTTGTATTCTGTACTCATCTACATTCTTGGTTTGTTCCCCGTTTCGGGACAACTGGCGTATATATATATATATATTATATATATATATATTATATATATATATATATTATATATATATAAATAATGCTGGTTGCCACCATCCGCATGCACAACAGTCTCTCTGGTGTATGCTCCTCGAATGAACCGGGGTCCGGCACATTGAACATAGCCTACTGATATTGAACCATAGCTACACACAGGTTGGCATTATTTCAGGTGCCAAGTCTGCGTAAAAGAGCATTTGAGACCCTCACATATAACTGGGAATGACCTCTCCCAGCTGCGAAGGGTAATAAATTATTGTTTAATTGTTGTGTATCTAGCAAAGTAGAGAACATCCAGGATCCTGAAGATTTGGGTGCTGTTATGTTACGAGGGTCATGCATTGCATAAATGCTCTAATACTACAGAGGAAGATAAGCTGAACCAAATCATTTATTGGCAGATGGCACTTAACCTTTTACCACTAACCTGTGCAGTTTGCCACCTACCAGCTAGCTAGATCTGGCACAATTCTATACGGCCCGGAGGTGGCCACTTGCATTCCAAATTTGCCAGCCCGAAATCCACAAGGCTTATAGAATCATTTCTAGATATTTCTCGCATAATTTTCGTATTTAGTGACCAGACTTCGGACTGTTTATGTCCCCAGAATTTGGAATGATGGAGGTGGCCACCTCCGGGCCGTACAATTATGTCAGATCTTAGCTAGCTGGTAGGTGACAAACTGCACAGGTTAGTGGTAAAAGGTAAAGTGAATCGCTTACAAATTGCCATAACGGGTTTTTGGGCATTTCAAACCCCATCTTGATACGACATTCCATTCCAAAGTTTCTGTGCTTCAAAATTGATGGTTAGGGCTCCTTTGCATATTGCACAGTATCAGGAAAAACTAATGTGCAATAATTCATGGCATATTTGCCAGACAACCTATAATTCTTTGTCCCTATTGTGTGTGTGTTATGTCAACATGTTTTATCCAACAGATAAATGGCACAACATGATCAACTAATGGATGAGTCTGTTCGCAAAACCGATCATCCCATATTCCCATAGTATATATATGGAACAAATTTTGCATTGACTTATAATAGTGACGATAAATACTGTGTTCTATACCAATTAATATCGATCACAGAGTTGGCGATCACATGCACAGAATTACAATTCTCTATGACGATTTGGTGTCGTCAGTCTGAATCGTGTGATGAACCCCCAGCTCCAACTAGGTCATAGAACCTAATCTGATTCTCGTCTGCCTATGAATGGATTCCATTAGACGCTAGCTCTCACACGTACAGCTGGTTCCTCCTAGGGGTTGAACACATGGCCGACCCAGCCGGCCCCAGGCACATTTCAATAATTTGCATGCGCTAATGAGTATTTGCTATTTTGACAGTGGAGTGTCTTGGGGATAACATTGTCCTGGTGATCATATGGAGTATGGTGGTGACGGGTCCCCCCTTTGTCCTACAGTTCCACAGCACTCTAGCTGCAGGCATTAAACAGGTTCACATGCTGGGAGGGAGCTGCAGAGAGCAGTGGCCGTAACACCGCTTCCTGCAGAAAATATCATCAGTGTAAACAAAAATATTGGGGTCAAAACTTGGTGCAGGTCCTGGGCCTGTGGAAATGCTTGGTCCTTGCTACAGCAGATATGAACTGTAATAAATGGTAATTGGTACGGGAACTACAGGCTCTGTGCCTCTTACTGTTGGGAATTGAATCTCAACTCCTTGGTTATGCTTTTAACTTCACAACCCACTTCACAACCCCCTCCCCCACAATTGGAGACCCTGTGGTCGGGGGGGGGGGGGGGGAGAGGTAGGCGGGAGGTTCCATTGTAGCCATGGATTAAACCTAACTTTTGGTGTTCATTATCTAGTAAGTTAGGAAACCCAAACTTCAGAAAGAATTGCGCGATACCAGTGTGGAAAAGAGACATTTATGTTATTGCGCAATGTGCCCTGTGACATCACAAGGGTGACCGGGAGACCCTGTGTAATGAATCAATCCAAAACATGTATTCTTACCAACCTAGTGACAAAAGAGTTAACAATGGGATCTTGATTGAAAAACTTACCAGGATGAAGAATAATTTTATTAATTTCATTCATGAATATAAATAATATTTTTCTGCTATAATGTGCGAAATATCAGCATTACTGGTGAAGTCAATGGGCAATTTTCGCATCATTACTCTGGTGACGTCATCAGTTAGGGTGCAATTCATTATTAAATAAATAACTCGACAATGGAACATACCACATTGTGGTTTAGGGTGTTGACATGCCTCCTTCATCTGTGGTCAGTTCAAAGAATCTTTTGCATGACCCATTGTACTTTGATACCACATGGGGTAAGAGGTGACCGAAGGGGAAGTGCCCAGCGTAATCTCAAGCTGTATTGAGTTGCATCATGGTCAAAGACAAGGGGGCGGGGTGGGGATTGGGGACAGGTTCTGATTGATGGTTTAATACTATTCGGGACCAAGGTGCCTGTTTCAGTTGTGCTGAATCATTTCCTTGTTTGGTGACCAAGTCACAGGGCCGCCTAGATATCCCACTGACAATCAGCTGGTACAATGAGAAAGGTGTTGGGGGAAGGTACTGTTCCATGTGTGCCACGTAATGAAGAAAAACAAACTGCTGCGTAGGGGGAGGTGAGAAAATAATAAGGAGGGAGGCAAGGTAAACTGCCCGATGGGCTGGTTTGGGTCCTATCGCAGTATTTTTTTTTTTAAGGGAGTACAGGATATGAATATCTTAGAATGATAAGTTTACTCTGCCGGTGGATCATTCTTGTCACTGACCGCCTCAACAGTAGGGTTTTTCACTATTTCATTATAATTTCATTGGTAATAAAGAGTTTGGTATAGTCAGTCCTTTGTGGGTCATTGCTGTTCATGGTGGGACATCACATGCAAGCAAATGACTGTATGCTAGTCAGGACAGAGCCGATCTTAATTTTACTGGGCTGTAATAGAGAAAACTGCCAACTAGTAGGTATTTCCAAGGGTTTGTATGTCACAATTCATGACCCACCGTGACTTGTGACAATGCTCAACCGATGCCACCTTATCTGGAGTATCTTAGTTTTAATTGTACAAGTTTTACCCATTTCTCTGCAGACTTTGGGGGTATGTTGAACTTTTGGGGCTGATCACTTTCTCTTCTTCTGTACTGCACAGGTCGGCATCCAAAAGGAGGGAAAACTAGAAAATCAACTGTAGGTGCTCAAGAACTAGTAACATGCTTATTACATTTATACTACAGTATCTTCTTCCACTCATGGTTGCAACAGTCCACACTCATTCTAAAACTTGGTTGAGTCAGCTTAACAACTGAGGAGCTATTACCCCTTGAAGAAATTGGCCCATAGTCTATAAAATTTCTTCTGTAGGACCAGAGGTTGTGCATGTTTTCTGGTAAAATAATAGCCCTGGATCCCTGCTCATTTCGAACCTGACATGGGTGGCCTTATTGGGTGAAGTGTTAGGTTTGTAATTTCCAGAGAGGTTACTATGGGTTCAAGACTACGCTGTGCCTTTGGCTGGGTACTTCATTACACGTTTGTTTACAATGAACTCAATGAAGGAAGGGCAGGCAACGACGCTAATATCTGTAATCCACTTGCGGCCCCTCTTCCACTGAAGCAGATTGGCGTCATCCCATGACCTGGGACGGTTTTGCAGTTGACAGGTATCCCGGCCTGCACTCTTGCGGGTTCCCTGTAAGTTTTACCTTTATTCTGGCGATTATACTCCTGATCAGCCTACCTATCACTTGAAACTGCAAAGACTGTCGAGAGTTATCTTTTTAAGTCTGCTCTCAAGACCTATCTTCTTTCTATAGTTATGCGGGTTTTTGTTGTTCTGTTCTGCCAGTACCGCTCTGGACTTCTGTTGTGTATTGCACTTAATAAAACTATACCATTATTGAATTATTATTATTCAGTTCATTACTGAACAGTAGTTTCTGAAACCCCGCTCTGGGTCATTTTTGCCTGATCGCATAGGCAAAGTTGTAATTTGGTGCCTTTTTAACTTGCTATACAAAATATGAATCATTCAGCCTTGGCATCAGCGAATAATCTTGAAAAAACATGGAGAATTTGTAAAAATGGAAAATTGTCACAAAATGGTTTCCCCCCTCTCCTAATTTGACAATTTTGATAATTTTGAGAGAAAATATGTGCTTTGTGAATATTTGAGTGCATGAAGAAATGTGAAGGGACAATGCAATTCTCACACTAAACACCCACAAAAAGACACTTTTGCGAGTGCACCTCACTGCTCCCAATCACCCTGCACCAATGGGTACCCCCCCCCTCCGGGTACCCCTCAGTGAATAGTTCTTAACCACCACTATGATTACCATAGCTACCAGCAAGGAGTTTAAAAAAAGTGAAATGGCCAACTTGACTACAATATCTTAGCCGGCCCGCCCTTGGGGACCAAATGATATAGCAACTCCCCCCCAGAATAATGACACACAGCAGAATTAATGGATCGGGACTTTGCAATTTTGATTACCCGTATAATCTGTAATAAACTCCCTGGGGGTCATTTACATTTTCCACAGAGGGGGGCGATATTTAGGTACTTTTTCTAAGGCAAAAATATAAGTTTGTGGATAGGCTTCCAATTTCCTATACTAACACTGTGTTTAGGCTACTCCCGAATACTATAACTATTTGTGTACAGCCTGTTCAAGGGCTAATTTTCAATACGTTACTTTGGTGAATAGTGCTTCCCTAACCGTCATTGGAATGCCCCCCAACACGGGGGGGGCGTAGGTCTATCACAGGGGGGGGGCTTCTATTACAGATAGCACGGTATGTAAAACATATGGAAGACTGACAGAGAATGTGGGAAGGGGGTGAAAGAATGGATGGAGATTACAAGGAAATGGGAGAGGGAGATTTGTAAGATACAGTCCACGAACCTCTGTTCCGTTTGCAATCAACCAGCCAATAATCGCTACACACGATCCCGTCGCTTGTTCCTATCCTTATTGGCCTGAAAGATTGCTTAACAAACTGACGTGTATATGAATCCATTAGGCCTTTACAGGCCACCTGTTTCTGTTGATATCCTTGCTTCGCAACCGGTAATGCCCTTTTAAGATAACACAGCATGCTGATTGGACAATGAGTTTTACCTGGAATGATAATGATGGTAACCGCCTCGGGTCCATGATAGATAATCGTTTTCCCTTTTTCCATTTGATCATCCGCTATAGCAATGCCATGAAATAATTGGAACCATGCATGTGATCCATTGCAAGACACTGGCTGGTTTGGGTTTGTTTTTTGGTTCATTTACAGCTTCTTCTATCTCGAGTTCCTGAACAATTTGTATCTTATTGTGCTGTTTTTCGGAAGTATGTGACTGACTGCATAGAATGACAGGAACTTTTGGGAACAAGTACCTAATTAAGAAGTACTTGAAGAGCGGTTTTAGCGATGTACGCGATGTAATATGTGTGACCGATCACTTTCATCACCAAAATTTTGTCTATTACCACAACGATTTTGTCACGATATGATTAGCTGAACTCACCATTTTTTTGTCATATTTATGACATTGTTATTTAGGCTATCATGACACTTTTTGTTGCGTTTTAGTACATTAAAGTTACTACTCTACAATGTCCTGTAGCCTTTAGACGTTCCTCCTTGGAGAATAGGGTGTTCTGACTGAAGGACATGATTTACTGATTGGGTGACCAGATAGGCAGGATGCCACGTCAAGTCACGGTTACGACAGGCTAGGCAAACACAGGGTGAGTGCGACTATCATGCAACACACTTCTCACACCAGAAGAATTCACAACTGAGGGCATTTTAGGATCAAGTAACCTTCTAAATCAAAGAATAGGGCTGCTATGTACGTAACCAAGCACTTTTCAATCAGAAACTAACATATTGCAAACTCACTCTCAAAATATTCTTTGTTTTCTCTTAGAATTCACAAATGAGTCGGTCTATAAGAGCTGGGGATTGCTGTAGTGGGTTGGTGGTGTATCTGGGTTGTTGATGGTTATTTTTGTAATAGAAAGCCTTGACTTTCCTGTGGCAATGTTGTGACTTGTTTAACACACTAAAACAAGAGATTTTTCTCTGTGTTGTTCATTGTGACGCCATGCATTATTGCGCATGGGAAAATGGTCTCAAACTTTTAGGGTCAATACTATTTGTTTTGAAATGTCGTTTGGACCTGCAGATATTTTCCATTCCCTCTACAAAACATCTATTGCATCCTATCCTGCCTGTTTGTAACTGACAGTTATGTTAGACTCAGGGGAATTCAAAGTTGCCTTCCTTAATACTTTCCTTTTTACTTTGAACTGTGTTCCTTCATAGCATCCTAAATAGATTACATTCCCCCCCAATGTTGACATGGAATATGATTTTCCAATTTCACCCCACATGTTGCTGTGGAGATTGTGTGTCATTGTAGCTGGATGCAACACTCTTCTTCCAGTAATGCCTTTTCTGTGGAGAGATTTGGAAATATATTCGGCCAACATTATTCAAGTCAGGCCTATTCGAAATATTTCCTGTATACAAGTTGATCTCTGGCTCGTTCAAGTAACCTATGATGAGAATATATGGTGGATCAGTGAATATAGTGTATTGCCCCAGGAGACCAGACTCATGCGGGGGGGGGGGGGGGGGGGGAAGGGTCATGACCCTCTCAACTTTGACGTATGAAGGCTCTCTCCCGCACGCATGAATGTTATTTGTTGCTGTTGATGTTGGTCATCGATAGGATTAGAACCCATGACCTGCCAATATCGGGCCTGCATGGAGCCCCGAAGGTTCAACCACTACTGGCTGAAGTTGGAGTGGGGAGGGGGGGGGTCTAAGGCAGTTACAAGGAACATTATGTGTGTGAGAAAAATGTTTATATCCAGCCTTGAATATTGCTGACACATGTGTCAATTTGGGGAGAATGTAGAAACCCCTGTATGCTGTCTATAGTTTTGTGTAGAAACTGACTGCTTTTCGGGAGCATTTCGCGATGCAACAACCAGCTTTTCGAATGCTGTTTATATCTGGAAGATTTCCCAAAATGTGGGTGGGGGGGCTGGGGGTGGGGGGGGGTACTGACCCTCTTGACCAAGTATCAAACTGAAATGTTGACAACCAAGAATATTTTACCACTATTGTTAAATCTCACTTTTCCCATGTCAGTAAGTTATGTTGCCATATCGGCTATAATTCCTATAATGTTTGTGACCGCAGCAAAAATCGGCCGCAGCTAGGAAGTCCTGAGTTAAGGTCCATGCCGTGTTTTAGCAATTCCCAAAGATTGATATAACAGAGTGGAAAAGCAAAACTGCCCTCTACTAAAAAAAGTGTTTATGCTAGCATTCCAATCAGGAGATTGAAGTTTGAATTGTATTGCTCCATATCTATCAGTAACCTGAACCTACGAGTTGGTGTTTAGGTTGTTATTCGCAGGCCAGAGTAACGTGAGGTTTCGATTACCCGGTATGTGAGAACACCTGTTAGGGTACCCATAATTTCAACCTGATCAGTTGCATGTTTACCCCCAACCCCCAACCTTCTCTCAAATAGAGTTCATGGTCACTAATAGCTTTACTTTCATCTGTCCAAACAGTAATCAGTGCTGCGCTGTTGAGAATTCTTCCCTTGTGGTTGTTTTCCCCAGTTGTCTGAAAAAATCTTATTTACACCTAATTTAATCGCCGGCTGCCTTTTTCTCCTAATGAAATCCCACAGTGGAGGCACTGTGCCCAACGGTATGCCAGACAAACAAGAACGAAAGTATGCATAGTGATTCCTTGCCATTTTGTTGAGTAATAACCAACTTCTGTAAACGGAGGAAGGGGAGGAAAACTTCCAGATCACCTAGAATCTGGGAAGTAGCAGAATATTCCCCTTAACAAACCCAACACGTCCAATGTGCTGTAAAGTTGAGAGAACCTCATGTCTGGGCATAAGATGTCACCCCCCCCCCCCCCCCAGCAGAAAAGACACGGGAATATCTTTCATTTCAAAGGGTCTGTTCGTATGTTCCTCCAAAAAATTATGAAGGAAGTTGGACCTAGCACAAGAGCTACTTTCAGTTGAGCCTATTTCTCGCTTATCCGCCCGCACGGCTTTCCCCGATTTCTTTGCCATTACAAAACTATGTGAGCCTTGGGGAACACAATTTTGAAATTGTTGAAAATTCGCTGCAACGCTTGTGGCCAGCCTGGCGCGTCAGTGGCTAGGGTGGTGCGGTCATCGCCTCACACCTCATGGTAATACATCGACCGTGAGTATGATTGTGAGCTGTCGCAAGCCTTGGGGTCAGCTAAATTAACTGTATGGATGTACATTGTGAGGCAGGCCTAAGATAGAGGAGGTCAACTATCCTTGTGGCATTCAATCAACAAAAGTACAAACATGGCGGGGAATTATAATGATAGGAATTTCCATCATCTCCACCATCGTCTCTGCCCCAGTACTGTAAGTATAGTCCTCTTAAAAGAATTCTCTGAACCACTTACTGCCACCTGATAAGCACTTGAATGTTGCCACAATAGGCCACTCCACTCAGAGAACTAGGGATCAACACTCCTGATATCAGTAAGGTTCATGGTCACATTTAGAGAGGTTTTCAAATTTGCTGCAAGGCAGCGTGCATGATTACTGATGTTGTGATAAAGAAACCTATTAAAGGACAAGTGCAGGATGAATTGCACAAGATCAAGAAGTATCCCATCATGCATAATAAATTATGTCATACTTGCACAACCCTGCAAACAATCTCTGTTTTCTATTGAAATTCACATATCATTTTCACTTTGAAAAGCGTTTAATCTTATGGGAAAGGGATTGACTGTAGTGGGTTGGTAGTGGTGATGGTCCTGTGGTGAGTGAGCGAAAGACAACCCAGAACTTCTGCTAAATGTTGACCTACTCCACGAATGAAACAATGAAAGACAGACATAAATTCCGGGTTGTCCAAGTGTGACATCATGCATTATTTTGCAATGGGATTCTCCCCAAATTCTCCGCATAATGGAGCAAACTTTGAAGGACCGTAACTTACACATAGGAACATATATTGAAATGGGGTTCGGACCTATAGTTGATATAGTTTTCATTCTCCACAAAATGTTGTATCCAAGCCTGCAGTTGTCTTTTAATTGAATGCACATGTGATAATCTACATTAGTAATGTATAAAAAGCATGTATCATTACACTTTATATGTACTTGTCAATTGTGCATAACACAGAAAATTGATAATCCTGGTTGTTCCTCCTCTGCAGTTGAGAAGCCGAAAGCAGTGAGAGTTAGCCCTGGGCCGGCCATCAGAAGGACCAGTTCTCTGGACACGATTACAGCCCCCTACCTATCAGGCCAGTGGCCCAAGGAACCGGTATCCACCCATGGGTCCAGCCGCAGTAGCGGCGGCGGCGGCAGCAGTGGCGGCGGCAGCAGTGGGGCCTACGAGCCTAATCAGATGCACCAGTCTACACAGGTAGGAAGGCTGGCTGGTAACCACTGTCTGTTATTTTATTCTACTATGCATACTCAACTTACCCATATTGTAACATTGCACCCTAATTTTACCACCATCTAGCAACCCTGGCAAATTTGAAGCCCCATCTGGCACACCATCCATTCTAAATTCGCCATTCTTCATAAGGTGACGCATTTAGAACCCTGGAATAAATTCTACGGATATTTAACGTTTTATGGAAGATTTTTGGAGAGAAGTTTGAGAGAAGTCCCCTTGGTGTCGTGTACTGCCCTACGAGTATTCTTGATGAGTATAAATCATATGATTTATCATATGGTTGTGTGGGAGCTAGCCTAACACGCGGGTGTATATAGCGGCTTTGCGGGCGAGCCTAGTGTTAGGCTTCGTTAGGGGATGATACGTTGTACGTGGACTCACCCTTGAGCCCTGGTCACAGTCACCATGTAAGTCGGTAACAGTCTCGATCAGATTGGAGCAGTCTCACTATAGCGTTGTAAGCCCCCAATATCCACAGTGGGAGGCTGAATGAGCAGTGATGAGCTGTGTGAATGAGCTGTGTTAGGTTTGCTGCGCAATCGAAAACACCACAGTGAGGCAAGAAGCTAGGCTAACGCCGCTCAGCGAACGGCAATGGAGAGAGAACAAAAACCTTTCAAAACTCACGCAACCAAAGGATACTTGAATGAAAGGTGTAGTAAACATTTCCAGAAAAGCGAGGAACGATGAGTGGAAGCCAGAAAAACGTTGTAAAGAATGATTTTGAGGCAGGAATCTCAGATCCAAAAACCCAACAATCCAGACGACTACCGACTAGATGGCTAAAAGAGGGGGGCGATGGGTGGCCAACCTGGATTTGTGTAATTGCCAGAAGCTCAACATGGCATTGGGGTGGGTGCATAGTCCATGTGGGGAAAGTATTAATAATTCCCAAATTCCCAAACCTGTTCTGTTTTGAAGAATCCACGATAGCGAGCTGAATGAGCTGTGATGTCACATGGTACACATTCTCTTGATTGGTCGACAGTTTCATCATCATTGTTGTTGGGTTCAATGTTTCTTATAGTTTACAGTGTGACAGGGACTTTGGTGCCTTAACCCCGTCTCCTGGTCGGCCAAGCGAAGCCACATGCACCCTAATAATAATGATAATAATAATGTACCCTTCTTACATAGCACTTTATACACATGTAGTGCAGTCTCAGAGCGCTGAAGGCTATTAACCCCTGGTCAATGGTATAGCTTGTTCGGCTTGCACCATAGTGCACACATCAAGAGCTTCACACTCCTGGCAACCGCCACTGGTTGCCCACCACAACATGTCCCCGGGACATTTCATCACATGGCTGCCGTAATCCGCGCACTTATGATTACAAGTAACCTCTCAGAGGTTCCCGATAATGCCTGGATAGGACAAGGGAATGGAGATGAAGCGCCTTCCCCAAGGATGCACCAGGAAGGCCAACCGACCAGGATTTGAACTCGGAACCTTTCGTCACAAGTCTTAAATTCTGCTGACTGAGCTAATCTGATCTCCAACCTACAACCAGGCAGATATAGGAATCACACAGCAACTGTAGCTTACTTGCTTCGCTAGGTTCTGTGTGTCAGGTTGGTTGGCTTCCTTTGTGGTGAAAGCGAAATAGAATCTGTCAGGCCTACAATAGAAATTGGATTGATTTTATGGAAAACAATGGGCTGGAAGTGCATCGGGTTTTGGAGCAGTGTGCTATCTCAGGATGAGAAGTGTGGTTAGCACAATTCCCTGGTAAAATTCCAAACAAGAATGTTTGGTGGAACTGATAATATATCCCTGCAACACTGTAGTTTTGGGATTGGTCCACCACTGTCTCCGCTGCTGCCCCCGTAAATTTAGCTGACACTGGCCCTTGTTACACATGTCTGCCCCATAAAATTTTGATGGGCTCAAAAGTAGTACCTGCATGTGGTGCTGCCCTCTATTTCGCGGTTTTCCATGCCGAAATACAGAGTTAGACAAATTATACAAACTTGTGGGCGCGGAACAACTTGCCCGAAACACGTCACCATAGCTCAAAGTTGGCTTGAAACGAAACTTGGAGAATATGTGGACTACAATTGGTCCTTAACAACAGGTATGGTCATTCAAAGTCACCAGAGTTCAAAATGAGGTCCAACAAAGGTGTTTCTTTCTGCAGAAGGATATATGTGACGGTTTGGTGGTTACCTGCCTGCAGTTGTCTGGTTAGCAACTTATACTACTGTAGCTCTCCCAATACCAACCGTGGCATGCCTCAGCATTCAGCCTGGGCCAAGAATATCTCCCCTGATCATGTTCCATCATTGTCTGTCGGTCCGCTGGACTTTTCCGTTGACGAGGTTTATTATTGAATAAATTGGACGGAGAAAGAGCAGCTGCCGGGTTGTTATCGTTGCGTTGCGAGTGTTGTTGGAAGTCTGGGGGAGTAGTATGGTCTTGTAATCTGTTTACATATAATATTCATGGCGTTTCTCGGCTTCCCTCTTATTGGTAATGCCCTGAGGGAGAATACAAGTGCTGGCATACATACCTGAAGCTATGCATGGTATGAATAAATAGAATCTACTTCTGTATTCCATTACCCCACAGGACTATGCATCCACCCCATGCCATGTTGACTTTTGATCTGGCATTCCAAATCGGGTTTGGCCACCCCAATCGCCCTTCCTTTTTGCCATCGTTCTGCTATAAGAAAACTTGATGTTCGGCTCTGAGATTTCGCCCTAAAAAGTCGTCGGTTTTTCACCTCCTTTACAGGCTTACACTCCTCATCATCGATCTTTAAACCATCTTTACAGTGTTTCTACTACGCTTTCGTCAGTTACCCTTGTTCGGTTTGCATGAGTTTTGAAAGGGTGTTTGCTCTCTCTCGTCCTTTGTTCGCTGCGAGGCGTTAGCCTAGCTTCTTCCCCCTTTCTGTAGTGTTTTTTGGCACGCTGCAGCTAGCCAACACTTCCGCGGTACGACCGGCCTAGCGCTTTCACCCATCCCCGCGTCTTCTGGTTGTTGTTCGGGTGTTGTCCGAGGCTCCTCCCCTCCCCTCCCTCCCTGTCCCCCCCCCCGCCCGTGCCCCTTGGGTTTCCCGTTCCCCTCCCTTTTATAACACCCGGGGTTGGGGTCTTTTGTTAGGGCCACTACTTCGTTTGGGGGGGGGGGGGGGGGGGGGGGCCCCGGCAGCGGATGGCGGGCGAGAGAGAGAGAGTTTACGCTAAAAGATTCGCGCTCGGGGTAATGCTAATTCTTCCCTCGGGGGACTCGCGGCAGATTGTGGCTGATGTTCTACGTATTGGAGGACATTTGTTACTGGAGGCTCTAGCTCCAAATGTGCTACCATCTTCTAGCCTCCTTAGGAAGCCTCACCTGGGGTCTTCATTGAAGTTCTGTGTTTACCCCCACACCACCCTTTCACTGTTAGTCAGTGGTACACATAAAACTCTATCCTCTCAGGCGCCTCACTGAGGTATTGAGTGTTCTTTGTGTACCGACCCCACCCCTTTCACCTGTTATAGTGTAACACAGACCTCCTAAGCCCCTCAGGAGCCTTAACCTGGGGTATTCATGAGTGTTCTGTTTGAACCCCCCGCCTTTCACGTTAGTAGTGTTAGTGCCAGCACAGAAACTCTAAGCCTCCTCAGGAGCCTCAACCTGAGGTCATTGAGGTGTTCCGTTTGACCCCACCCACCCCTTTCAACTGTTAGTATTGCCTCCAGAAATGTAGCTCCTCAGGAGCCTTAACCGGGGTATTATTTAGTGCTCTGGTGTACCCCACCCCCTTCACTGTTAGTAGTGCACCACAAAAACTCTAGCCTCCTCAGGAGCCTTAACCTGGGGTAATCATTGAGTGTTGCGTGTTTACCCGCACCCTTTCACTGTTGTAGTGGCACATAAATTACTAACTAGCCTCCACATAAGCCTTATCATAACTTGGAGTATTAATTGAGTGCTTCTGTAATCTGTACCCTGAGTATCGAGTGTTCTGTGTGTCCCCCTCCCCTTTCACTGTTAGGTCCGTGTCACAAAATGCAACTCGAGCCTCATCAATAGCCTTAACCTGGGGTATGAGTGGCTCCGTGTTTAACCCACCCCCCCTTTCATTTTTAGTAGTGTCCCTAGAAACTCCTCAGGAACCTGTAGTCCTGGGGTATTCATTTAGTGTTCTGGATTTGATACCTACCCGCACCCCTTCACTGTTAGTAAGTGCACACAAGAACTCTAGCCCCCAGGAGCCTCACCTTAGGTATTGAGTGTTCTGTTTGGTACCCTCATCCCCCGTTCACTGTTAGTAGTGTCAACACAGAAACTGTAGCCTCCTCAGGAGCCTTAACCTGGGGTATTAATCGAGTGCTCTTTGGTGTAACCCCACACCCTAACTGTTGGGTAATGCAACAACAAAAGAAATCTACTCAGCCTCCTCAGTAGGCCTTAAACCTGGGGTATTCATTTATGTTCTGTGTTTACCCACCCCTTTCACATGTTGTAGTGCAACATGATTTCTAGGGTCCTCCAATAACCGTCTTTCATAACCGGGAGTATTCTTGAGTGCCTGTATCTGTACCTGAGGTATCGAGTGTTCTGTGTGTATACCCAGACCCCACCCCTTTCCCTGTTAGCAGTGTCACATTAAACTCTAGCCTCATCAAGATCCTTAACCTGGGGTATTGAGTGCTCTGTGTTTATCCCACCCCCATTTCATTGTTAGTAGTGTCACATAGAAACTCCCTCCGTAACCTTAGCCTGGGGTACTCACTCATTGAGTGTTCTGTGTTTACCCGCACCCCTTTCACTGTTTATGCAACATAGAATTTCTAGCCTCCACATAACCTTTCATACCCTGGATTATTATTGAGTGCTCGGTACTGTAACCTGAGGGTATCGAGTTGTTCTGCTGTGTGTACCCCCCCCTTTTCACTGTTAGGGCATTGTCACATAGAAACTCTAGCCTCATCAAGAGCCTTAACCTGGGGTATTAATTGAGTGCTCTGTGTTTACCCAACCCCCTTTCCCTGTTAGCAGATACACATAGAAACTCTAGCTTCCTCAGAAGTCTAACCTGGGGTATTAATTGAGTGCTCTGTGTTTCTCCCACCCCCTTATATTGTTATATGTACACATAAAACTCCCTCAGGAACCTTATCCTGTTATCATAGGTTAACAAGAAGACACCCACCAGAGTGCACAGTCTAGTCTCCAGGTTTTTCCATGTTGGGTGTGTCAATTTGGGACAGGCATTTGTTGATGTGATATAGGTATGTTTTTTGTACATGACGGATAAAGTCCTGGTAAACCTGTCACCCCAATAAAACAGAATACTTCTTGAAATTCAGAAATTAAATGGAAGATCATGTCAAGTAGGGTTGATTTATTTTGCTGTAAAAACTCACTACCAATATTGGTCAATTTACCTTCTGGTCGGCCTGATTTTTTTTGCTGCCATATTTAGGGAAAGGAGAAAAGGTTGATTTTGCAAGTCACACCATGTGATTTCATTTATTCACCTTACCCCCCACATGGACTATGCACATCCCTCTTGCCACGTCAGCTTGGAAAAAGCTGGAAAAAAGTGAAGGGCGATGGTGGCCAACCCGCTTTTTGTCATTGCCAGAACTCGACGTGGCACTAGGTGCTGGGTGCCTAGTCCATGTGGGGTAAGTATTCATAATTCACAGATTCCCAAACCTGGTTCTGTTTCGGTGATTTTCATATTGACAGAGAAATTGTAGCCTTCATGTAAAACAAATAGCATAGTATTTATTGGGGTGGCTATGTTTGCTCTATATAGTATAGGAGTGAAAGAACCTCTGACGCTGTTTATTAGTATTTCGCTTGGATATCAATCCATGACGCCTTTGAGGGCTCTTTTGTACCCGCCAAACCCACCCCCCACCCCCCCCCCCCCACCAACTTTCACTGTACCCTCTCGGTTCCCAGTGACATATGTTTGCCAAATTAGTGTTTTCAGGGAGAATGGTCGGAAACCTTAGATCTATGTTGTACCAAATTATATTTTGCATCATGAGGGACTGGCTACATACTCCTCAACATGATGGTGAGTGAGACTGAAGCCAATTTGCAGCAGCTGTTGTAACTCGATAACCAACACCCCCCCCTCTTCTCCCATTCCATTTTGACGGGGTTTTTCTCTGAAAATGCCTAATAAATTGAGACGTTGGAAATCGGGGTCGCCGGGGGTTTTGCCGTACATGCTGTTTTCCAACTGCTTTTGAATTGGATTGAGGCATAGATGAAGTTGAATGTTACGCTCGCTCCTCTGTTCTTGATATCCATAATATATGAATATAATAAGAGTCTGATGTAAATATAATATGACGGTATAACCTGTGTAATAATATCAATAAATAATTCATAATACAATAAAATATAATAATATAATAATGTGATAATTCTTAGCACTTATAGGCTTGTTTCCCCCTGTGGCCCAAGTGATAACTGAGATTACCTGGGGGGGGGGTGGTAAGAAGAAACCAAATGGGTCTGTAATGTTGTCTCGCTATTCCTAAGGTTCGGCGCCAAAGGGACTTGTAAAGATAGTTAGATGAAATTTAAAACAGCACATCAGCTGCCACACGGGTGTCCAAATCTTTCTTCGGGCCAATATAAGGAAAGCCACTTCTTCAATAAAGTGTGGGGGTGGGTCGCAATTGTAGCTTTTTGTGTTTTGGCCAACTGTTTTGAATTCAGCTCGAAAGTTTTTTTTCGGGCACTTAAACATGATTTGTTATTTATTCAGAGGGAACTATTCCAGAACAATGCAGAGTACATGTCGACGGGATTGCTTTCGTTGCAGAGTACTGTTCTGTAAAGTTACAATCGTGGTCTACTGGACTGCATGGTCATCAGTATTCAGCTGAAACTGCCTTGTTGAGACATTGCCACCTACCGTACTTAGCTTGATCATATGCGGAAATTGTTTGACACTCTACTCGCGGTTGACTGGCTAACAGAGATGGCTCTTTTTCATGACGCCACTTCAAAAACTGCTCCAGTGCAATCGATAAAATGCAACGTATGCCGCGAGATCCAGAATGTTGGCTTTAGTTTCGCATACAAATGACCCATCCTGTATATACTGTTGCAAACAACTTGCTTGCCATTTTTAGTAAGTCCAAAGAAGCAAATCACAATGTGCATTTAAACCAACTCCCTGTGACATTCAAATAGCAGCGTACAATTTTCCCAACTGTTGAGAGATGACAGTGCCTCTTTAACATGCCCCCAAATATGAGTTGAAATGAACACACGTCCCCCCCCCCCCCCCTCTTCTCGAATCTGTTGATGCTCACTATGACTACAGATGTCTGTTAACTCCACGTAACATAACTCTCTTAGTCCAGTCATAAGAGGTGTGAAGACATTCAATGCTCCGTGCTAGAGAAGCATGTAGGGCCCCGATTGATGGATAAGTTTTTCTTCTGCTTAGATCAGTTTTGTGTGTCTCTTCTCCTCATTCAGTGTAATTGGAAGGGTTTTCATATCTTTGACTGATGTGACTTCAATGTGAGATGACCCACTCAATTTCCTCCCTTGGGTGTGATTGGAGCACTCTTGTAATGTTACTTAGAGCTTGCAGGCCCCACGCGTAATCCCGTAAATAATGGGCAGGGAGGGGTCAATGTTCCAGGGAAGTTTTTTGACCAGTCTATCGCAAAACTTACTGTATGTGAGCTCAGAGACCTTGTCAATACTGAGCACAATGGTGTTGGGAATGGAAATGTCCCCCTAATTATGACGCACCTACGGACTGAAGAAAGGCGTGTGCTGGTTAACAAATGGCTTTTAAATCAAACTAGAAAGTGTCGGGCGGGTAAACCGCCAGACGTATATATCCCCGCATATCTTATCCAAGAAATTTGGTGAACTGGAAACCGGACAATATTCGTGGAAAGAAGTCATTCATAGAGTTGTGCACAGTACATGGGGTCATTCCATGTGCACCTTGTTATTGTTGGGCACCCCCCACAGCCCGCGGACCAAGGGTTGCGTCCTTAAATAAGCACATTCATTCAATATTCGACCTTAACCACTGACCACCCTACAGAGGTCACTTCAGGTCAGAGGTCACACACATGCGGTCAACAATTATATCACAATGGTGAACCATCCAGCCTTTCCAGATTCAAATTCTCTTATTAAAGCCAAGAACAGTTTTTAAACCCACCCCTACGGTGACCTCGAATGACCTTTAATGATATGACAGATTTGATGAAAATTGTGACTCTCCTGTGAACATCCACTCCTAGGAGCATTTTGCTTTGATGAACACACCCAGTGCTATTGCCGACAAAGTACTAAAATCAGGTTTTTTACCCTACGTGACCTTAATGGACCTTCATACATGGGGTTTGTCATGAAAATTGTTACACTCCATGTGATGCATCCACTCCTAGAAGAATATTGCAGTCCATGAACATGTCCAATGTTATTGCGAAAAGAAAAAAGGTATTATAAAATGAACTTTGACCCCTTGTAACTACCAAAGTAGTGTATCCGATCGAAGCGGGAGTTGTTGCCTTCCATAAAGCACACAAAGCTATAACACATCCCAAAATATAACCATTTCTAGTTTTTTTGCCGTACTCCTTAAATAAGCAAAATTAATCAAGACTCAACCTTTAACACATGACCACCCGACAAAGAGTCAAATTCAGGTCAGAGTCACAACATGCAGGTCAACAATTATATCCACATGGTGAACCATCAGACTTTGCGATATTCAATTTTCGATTATAGCAAAAAAAAGTTGTGCAACTAAGTGAACCCGAATGACCTTTAATGATATGACAGATTTTATGAGAATTGTTACTCTCCATGTATGCATCCACTCCAGAGCATTTTGCATTATGTGAACACACCCAGGCTATTGCCGAACAATTACTAAAATCAGTTTTGACCCCTAAGTGCACTTTAATAACCTTCAATGACATGGCAGGTTTTAAAAATTGTTACACTCTATGTGGCTCCACTCTAGAAGCAATGCATTCCAAGAACATGTACAAATGTGATTGCGAAAAAAGTATAAAATTGAACTTTGACACTTGTAACTACAAGTCATGTCCGATCCGAAAGCGGGAGTGTTCCCTCCATAAAGCACACAAAGCTCTATCACAGAATCCAAATATACACCAGTTCTATTTTTTCTGCCCCCTGAAACTCCTTCAATAGACACATTTATTCAAGTTCGGACCTTTAACCACATGACCACCCGGACAGGGTCAAATTCAGGTCACAGGTCACACCACTGCAGGTTCAAAATTATATCACAATGGTGAACCATCCAGCCTTCGCCGCTATTCAATTTCTCCGATTATAGCCAAAAAACCGTTTTCCTTCCGCCCTCTAAGTGTACCCCCGATGACTTTTAATGATATGGACAGTTTTTATGAGAATTGTTACTCCCATGTGATACATCCACTCTAGGAGCATTTTGCATTACGATGAACACACCCAGTGCTATTGCCGAACAATTACTAAAATCAGTTTTGACCTAAGTGACCTTTAATTGACTTCATGTCATGGCGGTTTTTATGAAAATTGTTACATACATGTGATGCATTCCCTCCTAGAAGCATATTGATTCCAATGAACATGTCCAAGGTTATGTGTAAAAGAATGAAACTCATCATTTTACTGATCAGGACAATATATGCCCAAATTAGTCCCACAAATTTACCCCCAGTGTATGCTGCTATTGAATAATTATATCAGGACTGGTAGGAGTCCTATTCACACAGTTTCGTCAAAATCCCTAACGTTGGGAAATAATACATTAATTATTCTAATTATGCAAACGAATATGTAAATTAAACCACAATAATGACCTTCAGTGATTTCAACGCAATGTAATAAATTCATCGGGACTGGCAGAAGGTCTACTCACAAGTTTCGTGAGAATCAACCAAAGTTTAAAAATTTGCCTAATTGCTTAATGGGCAACTATTATGCCAAATTAGTCATGCAAGATGAACATCCAGTGGACTCGGGCCACCAGGAAAAATTAATCGGCACTGATAGTTGGCCTATTCACAAGTTTCATGAAAAATCCAATGAGGGTTGAATATCACATAAATTATGCTACATAGGGAAGGCCAAAGAAATGCAAACTGACTTCGGATGACCTTGAAATTGTCGCATGTTTTCGGCTCCAACAACTACCCTCAACCACCTCGTTTCGTGGGAAATCGCAAGGGATTGAAAATTTTGCGAAAAACGTGCAAAAAGAGGGCAAACAAATATATGATATAGCCCAATTTCGAACTTGTCCGAGATTCCCTCATACGGACATGTGTACCAAGTTTTGGGTCAATCGAGATCAAGTGTTAAAAGAATAGAGCGTAACGCCTAAAGTTTTCTGCGGCAGCGTCGCGGCGGAGACGGCGGGCCCACATGGCCAAAACATAATATCCCCGACCACTTAACAGTGTTGCGGGGATATAATTATACACAATAATCTACTATGCTTTTCTCAACTTAGCCATATTGTAACATGCAACCCTAATTTAAACACCATCTGGTGTAAATTATTAGGCTCGCAGATTCCACGACCTAAACTGTTTTGTGGATTCCACGAACCTTAACTGTTTGTGGATTCTGTAGGCTAGGAGTATTCCAAACTGGCCATTATCATAGTACCGTACTTTTCACAAATTATTTCCAATAGTTTTCCTCTCATAATGCCTTAACGTTTGGAAGTGCAAAACTTAGTGTTTCAACGATCATGGCAATATCGGATGTTACCGGTTACCGATTATTTTTCCAATAATCGGTCCGATAGTTACCGAAGCCGATCATCAAGTCATCACCTTACCACGTCCGCGATGTCCTTGCATTACGTAAGGCAACTTCCCTGAGTTAAATCCCATCGATGACTACAGGGGTAGTCATAATTCAGCTTAGTCAACAATACCTTACAGATTCATACTTTTATTGCATGCATATGTTTAGCTCCCGGTGAGGGAACAAATAATATACGAAGCTTTCGAATGGATTCGGAAGCTTTCCAATACTATTGTGAATATCATAAGTCGATACGGGAGGCAGGCTACACAAGAAGCCTGAAAATACCCTCCGTGCATACACAGTACACAAACAAAGTGGTAGGTGTGTACACACGTAGTGCGGTAACATAACGTTCGATCATCTGTCCGCACACATACATCTATGGGGTTTTCGCATAGGCCTGTGGTAAGACCGAAACAATCGAGCGGTAGCGGTCGCCGATTCACCAAAATTGGTGCTGTGGCCTGTGACTCGCGTAGACCTAAGGTACTCAATGCCATGAATGAAAGGTTTAATTCACCAATTTTCTCACTGGGTACATGTCGGGATACCATGCCAACGAGGCAATGGTATGTGGTTATCTATGAATTCGTGTTTGAGTTGTGTCTCATGTCAATGGTGCAGTTGTATAGCGCAATGCCACAAGCAAAACATAGTTATGTACGGCTGAATGAACGACGGTTTGTGAGTTTTTCATTTATCGGGGGAGGGCGGGTTTTGGGGGGGGGGGGGACGCCAGCGCATGTGGAATTGCAATGAAATTTTGCCTTAAATGGGTGATTTTAATATTTTGGAATTGTGTTTACGTTACTAGTGTCAATTTTGAGCGAAAATGTTGAAAAGTTAGGCGCCCATATGCTATGGGTAATCGGTATCTCGCACCCCCCCCCCCCCCCCCTGATTGGAACTAGTGAGCAATTTACCGGGACGAGTCCGATTCGATAAGATAATCGTTTGAAAACTACTAAAACCATCAGGCTTGCAGTTATGATTCCTTTTGATTCGACAATAGGAGAACCCACCAAACCGAATGAAAAATAGGAAAAACTTTTATTACGTAATGTCTTTGGGAATGAGGGGAAGACGAAAACCTGCCTAATGCAAAGTCATTGTAACCATTTAACTTATAAGAGTATGTGACACAAATTGGTGAGCAAAATTTGAGGTGACACTCAAACCTGAATTGTGAGAATAGTCGAAAGCATTAACAGATTTGAAGAAAAAAACAGCTGTACTGAACACTAATGGTAAAAAATATAAGTAAATACCAGGCAATCGTGAATTATTGGGGTTCCCTCATCATTACAAAAAAAACCTATGGTTATTGAAGGACAACTGCAGGATGAATTATAAACGAGGCTAATATATTGCTGGAGAAAAACTG
Organism: Sclerodactyla briareus; assembly: GCA_026419785.1. Lineage (NCBI taxonomy): Eukaryota > Metazoa > Echinodermata > Holothuroidea > Dendrochirotida > Sclerodactylidae > Sclerodactyla > Sclerodactyla briareus. The sequence continues at coordinate 75,250 of JAODTK010001943.1, read as the reverse complement.
AATGCGTCAGTCCAAACCTGATGTTCATCCGACTTTCCGTTACATAGTTACCTTCTTTTGAATTTGGCATGTGTTTGTCCAAGATCGAGAACATCACATAATGCAATAATAAATGATGTCATACTTGCAACAACCCTGCAAACAATCTTTGTTTTTCTGTATGGAAAATAACATTATTTATTTTCAATTTGAGAAGCATTTAGTGTATGGTAGTGGGTTTGATAGGTGTTGATGGTTACTTTAGTGAGAGAAAACACAGAACCTCTTCCAGTGGACATCATGCGTCAGTTGCACAATTGGGATTCTCCCCGTCTATTTCTCTGCTAATGGCCCAAACTTGAAGTGTGCCAATAACTCCACATAGGAACCTCATATTGAAATGGGGTTGGACCTAAGATGGAAAGTTTCCACTCGTCAGAATATAACTCTGATGGTATCCAGCGGCAAGTGGCCTTCAATATAGTGGATTCACTGTAACCGTTGAGTTTTAATTTATGGCTGTTGCTTATTTTTTGTAGATCTGCATTATATACAAGAGTGGAAATTGTGCTGAGGAGTGAGAAATGTCATATTATGCCAATATGATGAAATAGAAAGGTCTAATCAATCTTCTTCGGAGGTATACACATTCGTAGTGTGGGTGGATTTATACCCGCCTATTCCCACTTCAGAACGTGGGACTATCCGCAGTCAATATATTGGGATATTAATACATATCAATCTTCTGTAGTTCATGGGAGAGAAAACTATACTGGATATTGGTGACGGAAATGGTGAGGGGGGGGGGGGGGAGGCTCAGAAACATACCTTGTTGTGTCTGTGTGTTGTCGCACATGTTATGGTTGCTAAATTCAAACGAGAAGTGTAGAAGTTAACGTAATCTACGTTATGTCGTATGGATGTTAATTTGCGATGCAAAATTAATGACATGAACATGATATGATACAAATGAGAAGTGTGAAAAATTTCAAGTTCTGGCCCAAAAAATACAACCCCCCTCGAATGAAAATGTAAAAGTATTAGGTATTTAAAACTCTCGCCATCACAGGGCATAGAACAAACAGTGTGCTCTATACCATGTTCTAATGGACTCGTCACTCTCTGAGCCCTACTCACGATTTTTACAGTAAAGGTGGGCTGTCCAAGCGAATTAGCCAGTCTAACTGCATCGTACCTCAGGACTTTGACAAAATCACTATCACAGATATTCCTCTTTGGTTTTTTGTCACGCCGAATGAATTCAGGAGGAGACTTGGTGGTCACTATGGCGTGTGTGTGTATATGTGTGTTGTGTGTGTCAAACTTTCGTTAGCAGGATATCTTCCGAACGTTAAGTGCAATTGCGACGACAAAATTTTCAGGGTAGCATTGGGGTTGGGTGAACAGATCTGATTAGATTTTGTGCAATTCGTGAAACTTGGTAAATGACCTAAATTTGCATAATTAGGCAATTTTAGTCACATTTCCATGAATTTTACTCTTTAGTAAACATCATCAATAATCAGTCCTTCGAATTTGAAATGAGGTACTGAGTAGTAGGCTGTTGCTGGTAAAATGGTAATACCGAAATCTTTGAGCGACACATGGAATGCACTGTAATTGTTTGCATGGTACTGATGGAAGTAAACATGCATCGCCGCAACCAGCCGAGGACAGTGGGGGCGATCGCTTTGTTTGTTAACTGAGCAATCGCCGTTTAGAGGAGGGAGGGTCTGTGATGCCTCGCTAACACTGTGTGGCATGCTTCTGGGTCATGTGACCTTATTGTGAACATGGGGAAGTAAGGGGGGGGCACAAACCACAGATAAGGCATGTGAGTTGTATATTACAATTCTGGCTTTGTTGATGATTATTTAGTAATCAGGTCCTAAACTTTGTGAGGATGTCAGCTTTTTAGACTGAGAGTGATCAGTATGGTTACAGTATATCACAATGGTTCTTGCTGGAACATTGCTACAATTACAATTGTAACATTTTGAGGTGAAAATTGTTATGTTCCATGTTTCTCTTGAAGTTTATCAACTAGAAAACTGCTCAGGGGACGAGCGTGACAAGGTGAGGTACCAACTTTATTTGAGTTAGGTATTTCACAAAATGGAAAAATCGAGTTCCTATCGTAGTCCAATATGAATTGCTCGAGTGGGTAGGATTTGAGGTTTAGTCTGGGATTACCGAAACAGCTAATTTGACTGACATGAATCCGGAGTGGGCTAAGCATTCATTTATGGTTGGTCGATGCTCATTGTTGAACAAACATTTAGGTGGAGTTGTTTCAGATGTGTTTGTTTTTGTTCCATTGACAAGTCTTTCAAACCCTTAGCCTGCAGGTGTCAATAAGGAAGTCCGGGAGAGGAAACTGATCTGAAAATGCATATTCCTAAAATGTTTCCACGCTCCATCACAATGTTCTATGCAGGCAGAATATGTATGCATCGCATATTTGGTTACAGTAAGTTGACCTTATTCAGGAATGGGAAAGGGTTTACATTGGGGTTGTGGCAGGTGGCTATAACACCATTCCTCGTCAAAACAGGTAAGGGGTAATGACATTGCCCTAGAAACGTGTGGCTCCAACTGTTGAAAGTGAAGCATTATATTTGAAAGTAGTCATGAAAGCATGTATCTTTGAAGTATAGGTCCCTGTTGTACACCAGTGACAGGACAAATCCCCCTCCCCATGTAACACTTACCCCCCCCCCCTCACCCCCAAGAGTTAGGGATAAGATTCCAAGTTGGAAGTTGTGCTAGGGTATACATTTAGGGGGTTATATAGGAAGGGTTTTAATCCCAGCAACCGTACACATAACTCAATGTGTCACATAATATTCCAACTCCAGTAGAGATATAAATATCCTTAATAATATGATTTTTCACACTGTAAAGTTCATTCCCTGATGGAAGTCCAGTCAAACAATATGTAAAATAGTAGATATAATCTATTCATTGACACCTCAATATACTTAGTCGAGATGGGGTTATTTCCCCCCCCCCTCTCATAGAGGGGAAGCTTACCATGTTGCATTTTGAGACCTCTAGGCCAACTAGGGACTTTGTCCCATCAACAGGCGTTCATGTGGTTGCCAGAAAACTTGATAGAGTATTGTGGTGGGCAACAGGGTCTGAGGGACGTTTTGTAAGCGATTATCGTTGTTAGCATTCAACCCATCTTGTTGCCTTTGCCCGAGTTGCCTTGAGATAATTTCTCCAATAGTATTTTCAGGTAGGCCTGACATAGAGTGGCTGGTCGGTAGCAGAACTATAGCTGACCCACAGTTTTTAAAAAGCCTGGAAGAAGGCATACTCTGGCTGTTCTGGGTAAATCATTAGCCAGGTGTGTTGATATTAAAGCACAGTGAGGTCATAGTAGCAGTGAATCAGTCCTGGCCAGATTATGTCAGATGCAATAAGGTTGCGCTGATGCAAATCCACTGGGTTTACTATACTGTAAATTGGGAAAGGGTCTTGACAGGCTCTGCTGCGGACTGCACTTATATAACATAAAAACAAACAACAATCAGTGCAGTAATGGAATATCCCAAATTCCCAATAGGGCAAGGTTTTGGGGGAGGGGGGGGGGAATGATCAGCTGTTTGTTTATTTCTCCCACAAATTGATTGTGCAACTTGCTTGCAGTGTTGATATCGTTGGGCCTACACACACTCATTATTGCACAAACAAAAACTCAGTTTTGGCAAATCCTTGTCAAGTGAGGAAAAAATCGTCAAGTTCAATCTGAACTGATTTTAGATTCGGAAAACGGAGGGACTTTTTGCAAGTAAAGCAGATAGTTATACACTTCATAAACTGCGTGAAACCTACTCTATGAGTAATTGCTATTTCTCAAGTCTAAAAGTATTGAACTGTTAGTAGTATGGTCCGTATCAATTTGTGCACTTAGCACTCTAACTGCGATAATCTGATGATAATACAAATAATAAGATAACAACCATTTAGGATCCACAAAAATTGGGAAAGCAAACCTGGGAAGAACAACAAAATCAGCATACTTTGTCTCGCCTGATCAAGTCAGAAAGGAAACCTTTAAGTTTGTGTGGCCTCTTCCAATAGCCCCATCCCAGGATGGCATCAGTCATCCGCTGGTGTGCCCTATCAAAATTATTAGATATGCCCCTACAGTCAACCTTTTCTCTTCCTTAAATTATAGCATTAACCAAGCAATGAACGTTACAATACTAAATCTATGTGTTCTAAAATTTTGATGGGAAATATTTACCTTATTGGCACAATTCCTTTTATCCGTTTTGAATTTCAATACAACATGTTTTTTCTGAACCACTTCCGGGATGTGCATGCAATGTGGGAAAAGCTTGTGGATGGTATAGACAGGTAAACAAACAGCCCATCGGCATATATGATGTGTTTCTCGAACACGAACCATCGTGATAAACCTGGATATTAGACCGCGCTACGATAGATAGGGCTCTTGACGGACTTCCTCTGACGGCTACTCCACACTGTACCGGTCTTTCTGATGTTTGATTTATGCTTCTGAACCTGCTGTCTCAACTGTTGCAACTGCATGCATGCCACTATATGACCTTTTACTCGGGCAGTTAGTCGTCTTCCTAAAATTGAAATTGATCCAACTGGTACGTTTGTCAATGTGTCCTAGCGAAAGGTGAGGGCCCCGCCCAGGGGGGAGACCGAATTGCTCGCCGTTGCCACGGCCAGGCTCATGCAGGCAGAGATTCATGTTCCATGGGCACCACAGGAAACGATCCTTCTCTGTGTCATCTTTTTTTTTTTGCGCACTCTCCGCTCGAGTGATGCTGACAAGCCCGCTTTCTGACTGGTTCTAATGGAAGATGGGAATAGCATCCTGCCGTCAATTCCATTCAAATTTTCTCGTTTTTTTAACACACCTACAATTATGATTTCCGAGGGACCTGGGGATTTCTTCCACGTAATGGCTCTCACGGGATTATAACTGAAATGTCTACACTGCTGGGTTTTATAGTGGGTAATATTCTAGGGTTGTGCCCCTTAGAAAATCGCATTATCAATTTAAAAAAACGATGAATATCATTAATCAAATCTTTTCCGGTCGGTTGATTGTAGTATTAGAGGGAAGGCTGAATGGTAATTTCTCTTGCACATACATGTATCAATCACATAAATAAGTGTGACCGGCTCTAAACTTTTCTATGTTACAATGATCAAGGATGTTTTGACGAGTCTAGACACTAGTCAGCACATGACAAAAAGGGCGAAAACTTTGCCTATTTCATAGCTGGTGATTAATTGGACCTTGTAGTCCTAATACGAACTTGATATTCTCATTGTTATTCTATTGTTGCAATAATAAAAGTCAATCTTTAGTTGGCACAGCCCTAGTAAAATCCTGTGACAATAGGTCAATATGTTATAGACCGATACCAGTGAAGCACGGGTCTCTACATCAAGAGCAATGTTCTTCACATCAAGAGCATGCACATGGAGGCAATTCTTCAAGAGATTGGTTGGGATGGGCGCGAGGGGGTGGGGGGACCACTTTTTGGTCCAAAATTCAGTGGAACACGTCCCATATTCAAATGCAAATTGGGGAAATAGGGAAGGGAAATTGTATTCGTGGGGTGGAGCGGAGCATCCTCTTTGTGTAAAATCAAGTGTTCAATATTCTAGTCATTCTAACCCATGCCCCCCCCCCTACTCAGAGATAGCCAGGCAATTACCAAAGTTTGGCCAGGGAGTACACTTATTTCATACCCATGGCAAGGGAGAAGGTGACAGGTTTTATGCAGGGATTTTGTTACAGTGAATGAACTATAGGCTGGGATTTTAATCATGAGATTTGCAATTGATTGATTTCAGACAGGGACTGGAAGGTGTTTGCATTGACCTTAACGGGGATGCTCGCAAGAAAGTTGTCACGCTATCCGGGTGGGTTATTGTATTGGTTCCCAACGTACCGGGATGGGTAAAATTTACAAGTGCATATTCATGATTATACCAGTCGTAACTCCACTTGTGGCGAGTGCAGCCCCTTTTTGAGCTTGCCAACGGCAAAGGAAATCTATGCGGTCACGCAAGTGGTGTGGTCCGTGTGGTGTGTGTGGGTGTGTATGGGACACATTTGTCCGAGACGTATTGGAGAACGCAAGCATGTCTCAAGTTTATATTCGGCATGTGGGTTCGTCCTATGGGGGTAGTTGATCCCTATTTCTTATGCGTGCCCGTCAAGGTCACCAAAGGCAATGAGAGGACAAAATCTGAAATATCAAAAAAGGCAAAAGCCTATAGCGAGGTCCTACCATCGCGACTTTTGGGACTCGTTGAGATTGATGAGAAGGATCATATTCAAACATAACGGTAGTGTCATCAAGGTCATCAAGGTCAATTAGGGGAAATAACTAGTTTTTTTGGCAATAACATGGGAACCGAACATTGCCGAGGTGGGAAGGTGCGCCTGGTGATCCACTCGTTGACCCCATCCGTGTGACTTTGACTCAGTTTGACCTTTTACCATGTTTTGGGCCGATCAAATTTTCGTTGGCCATGTTCGCGATCTCAAAGGTACCTTCCGATCCAACATATGACCAATTAACTTGACCCATGTGACATTGGTGCGAAGATATCAGAGTCAAAGTTTTTATTTGAAATTTAGAGCAGTGAGGGTGTTCATAGTGATTTGTCATGGTGTTTTTAGAATCAGTGGGGTCCAAACTACCTCTGAGCTGAGGTCAAAAGGCAAAAGTCAAATCTCGAAAAGATGTGACTATTTTAGAGTTACAGGGCAAAGTGAAAATTAAAACTCAATTTTTGGATAAGTGACAGCGCCTCTGTGTACTGAATAGACGAAATAAACTCACGCCTTCAATCCGGCACTCGGTTCTCAAGTTACAAGGGTCAAAGGGTTGGTTTTGATACCTTTGTGGCAGAGCATCAGCAGTCATACTTGGTTTACTAATGCTTGTAGGGACCCTCCCCTTACGTGCATCTCATCGAGAGTAAAAGTTTTCATAAAAAGTGTCATGTCATCAAAGGTCATTGAGGTCATTATGGACAAAAAACGAATATTTTTTGTTGCCACAAGTACAGTGGCCATTGCTTGGCAATGCTTGAAGTTTCAGGACAGGGTGTACAATCTGGTCGAGAACATTTTCATAAACCATTCATGGTATCAACGCGTATTCAAGGCCACATATGGCATAAAACTGCCAATAGTATGTGTTCCTGCCAAACAAACTTACAGGACCTTTCCTAGTGTGGTTTATATTTCAGGACACAGTGAATCCCATCTAGGGTTACATTTTTTATAAAAAGGGTCATGTCATAAGGTCAATTTAAAGGTTCAGTAGAGGTCAAAAAACTAGTTTTTGGCCATAGCATTGAAGCCATAGTCTGTACGCGGTGGGGAGGTGCTGCCAAAGTGATCCACTATTGACCTCCATCTGTGTGACCTTTGACCTCAATGTGACCTTTACCTTGTTTTGGGCAGAATCAAATTTTGTGGCCATTTTAGAATCTCCAACGGCACCTTCCGATCGAAATGGCAGAAATTGGACCCATGTGACCTTTGGTGCAAAGATATGTGGCAGAGCTCTGCGTGCTGATTACACAAAACAACCAGGAAACAAACTCCCTTTTCAATCGGGCACTTGGATCTCAAGTTACAAGGGATCAAAGGTTGGTGCTGATCCTTTTTGACAATAGCATCGGCAGTAACTTTTGGGATACACAATGTTGTAGGACGAGTGCATTTATCGAGAGTAACATATTCCATAAAATGTCACGTCAATCAAAGGTCATTCAAAGTTCCTTATGGACAAAAAACACTAAGGTTTTTGGAACAACTACAGTGTCATGTTGGCATGTTGAAATTTAGGACAGTATGTACATCATAAGGTATTGTTCTGGTCACAAGGATAAGATTGTCTTAATTACTGCATTAATGAGTTGTGCAATGTTATTTGTGATTTACATACTGCTCTTTCACAGTATTAGTGTGCCCCTGCATTTCAAATTGACTACCCGTCATGGTCCTTAAAATTGGCCAGCAGTTCGTGATACCAAATAGCATTATCACTGTCTGAACAGTGACTGAGTAGTCTTAATTTGGCACTTGGAACTGGGCTTCCCCCGTCCTCCCATATAGCCACCAATATTACTAGAAGAATAATGGCCCAGCACGTGGGTGACAGGTCTATCTAGACAGTGACCTCCCCCAGTGCCATTATTCAGGTTGGCCTGGTTATAGCGCTGTCTCCCCTTGTTTGTCTATTGGGCTGGGAAGTACATGTATTTCGTACATTTGTCCTTGAAGGCTGTCAGGATCAATATTCGCATGAGATTTGGTAGCCCGGTTTTAAGTAGGCTGTCTGCGTAAGTTGTCATGTAGTGTATTTGAGCAAACTGAATGGGAGATTGCCAATATGAACCTAAATTCACTTGAATATCGATGATGATCGTATGTATTGAGGAAGATATATGAAGTTTATTATAATTATATTATAGTTATTATAACCGGACACTGGAAGGGTCCGGGGATAGTATGGTTCTGGGGTGTAGCTGCCGCCGCTATCGGCAATGTATGAAACAGCTAGTTTTAGTTGGGGTATAACAGGCAGTTAACAGTATGACTGAAAACTGAATAATACTGCTAAATGGCAGGATACAACATGATATTTGATAATTTTGGGCTCCGGTGAATGAGGTAGGGGGTCATTTTCCCAAATAACATTCATGTGATGCAAAGGTCAGTAAGGCAATGAGGGGTCTTTACCTTAGTTGTAAGGCCAAAGTCAGTGTGTTGGCATTCTGTTGTCCATTTTGAATCACGAAGGTATGGGTCCTCACTTGTGAGTTTGTTGGATCACTGCCATCAGTGTCATGGTCAAGTGTCTGACAGATGTGTATGTTCGTATTTACTGTTATTTCATGAGAGAGAGTAAATGCGTGGGTAAGCAGGATAGGGTATACTCAGTGGCGTGGGGTGCCACGGCAGTAGCGGTGCACAGCTTGTGGTGGTGCAGATCCATTTCCTCAATTCCAAACATATTACTGAACCAAATGTTTGTCCAAAAAAACACCAAGGTATCAAAATTTCCTGGAAGTGGGGGCCATGCCCCTACGGATAGCCAGAATAGGCATACAGGGTGTAATTTTTTTTTTTGGGTGGGGGAATCCAAAAACACGAAGGTATTCATCGCCCAAATGGTAGAATGAACCCTATTTCCAAAATTGATAAGTGGCTAAGATCGTACTACGGAAAAACAGGTCAAGACAGTCAGTTAACCCTTCTGGGGACTTGACAAATTGGTAGCCCAAACGGCCAATACTAAAAAACAACATTTATCTGTTCATGTAATGGAGATCTCACAATTGTCAAATTGAGAGTAAATATGGGGTATGTGTGACACTGTGTGAGAGAGTGTTGAACCCGGTAGTCGTCTGTGAGCACCCCAGAGACGGAGCAAAACAGGTCAGGCTTAAAAATAACAGTCCCAATCGAACCCTCACCCCCTCCACTGTATTCGAATTCATGTGCTCCTGGCTTAATGTAGTAAAGGAGTGGGGAGGTAGGCCTATGCAATTGGATTATTGCCGTATATTGTTCTGCTGACTCATTTGTGTGTCCTTTGACCTCATGCCCGTGCCGTTGATGGCATTTTAAGACATGGATGAGACAACCACAGATTGCTAAAAAACTCATTGGAATAGGGTGAATATATACAACTCATACAACCCAAATTGTAATTGTAAATAGCTAGGTCAGTAGGCATAGGCCTTGGTTGTGTATTCATGATAGGATACATTAGGCCTAGCCGTGACCTATAGACTGAGTATGGATTGTACACCCAAGCTCAGCCAATTTTTCATGTAGGTGAGGGCTAGCCTGAGTCGTTAGGCGAGGGCTAGGCCTGCGTGTACATTTTTCCCACTGTTCTTCGTCTGGAAGGAAGTCATTGGTCTATCCACCCAGGTCTTCCATGTGATGCCATTGGCTTTTTCTAGGATATGCGCCCTTGCATTATCTGCTGACTCTCTGCGTGGGTTTGCATAACAATGAAATGCAGAGTCATACTGCCAGCTGCATTTCAAATTTGCAATTTAATATATCAGAGAAAGGTTCATGTGCATGCTGGGAAACATCACCACAGATGACAGTTATCTGTCAACTCAAGGCTAGATGTATTAGGAAGAGAATGTATACCCCTTGTCATTTTTTAGGCGTTGTCAAGAAAGGTATTGGTATCTGTCATAGGCCATATGTTTTGAGACAATGGTGAAATTTATTACAAATAGTTCATACAATTTATCATCTCCTTGCATTACAATTGGAGCCCCCTTAAGCCGCTTCATGCACGCGGGCGGGGGGGCAGGCAAGAAGGCGGGGACAATGCGAGTAAAGCGCTATCGTTGACATTAGAACAAGTTCTAAAAAAAAAAGGAAAAAAAAAAAATAAACACCGGTGTTTAGGTTTAAACCACAGTGGCCTATGCGTACGGTGTTTGATAAATAAATAATAAGACTTATAATAATAAGATAAAAATGATAATATAACAATGATAATAGTAGGCTAAACGGTTCTTATATCGCATAGAACACACTAGGTGCTTGATTTCGGAAAAACGCCCGCCCGCCTGCGTGCATGGAAAACGGGTACTCGCGCGTTGTCCGCTGCCCGCCCGTCGCGTGCATGGAAACGCGGGCTTAAGATCATTGTGTCTAACGATGGCGGCCAGTCATTGTCAGTGAGGCACCCAACATTACATTTTTATAACCACAACAGTTGACAAGTACTGGGCACTGTTAAAATTCTGCGACAAGGCTCTTCAAGGAAAAGGTTGTCCAAAAGTTGATATCGGTTATATGGCAAGGAACATACACAACTTTGTGGTTCTTGTTAAAATCGTGTTTAATCCGAAAACGTTGTCAGAGTTGATCTTTTACAGAGGTGAATTGGAATTCTCCAAACTATAGAGGTAAGAAAATTGGGGAAATATTTCCGGAAGTGTCTCGGCAACATGTCACATGATTTGGGAGCACAGTTTGAAATGTCATCTGAGGTATGCGGTGATTGCCCTCCATATGACATTATTCTGTTGTACCAGGAATCGTGCCTCACACCGCGTACAGTTTTTAGGAATGCGTCCTTGTGGCCCTACATTTGAATCTAACCTCTGCTCTGCAAGTGTCCTACAGAACAGAACGAAGGGGGGCTTTGTATTCAGTCACATGTTGAAAGTATCAAACTAGCTTGTCCTAGCGCATCAACAAAAAAAGAGTGCCCGCGAAACAGTTGGTCTTCTCTAACAACAAAAACCGAAGATTACTCGTACAAACGTCCTAAATGACCCACTGCCATCACTGGAATATGACAGTGAATGAATCTATAAGAAACGGCTTCCTTGCTATGATTTTACTGGAGAGGCGCGAGCTGCAAAATTCACTATCTAGTCTTGACAAGGAAACCAGAAAGGTGTATTTCCCACTTTAACTGCAAACGGAAAACGCCCATGAATTTGCCAAAGGGTTCAGGTCGCTGTTTCGAATGGCTACATTCACGTGTTGTTTAAAAGTGTGTACTCACGAATTTATTGATATGTTCGCTACCATTTTCGATCTTCCATTCAGTTACTCCTAACCATGCAACTGCATGAAACTTTTTCGCATTATTTCCGTGCCCTAAGAAGAAAGTCGGTTATTACTTACATGAATGATATTAAGTAACAATGAAAAACCCGTTACCTGGATCCCAATGACTTTCAGAACGACCGTCCCAATCGCAAACTTTGCGTATTCATTTCCAAGTTATTTAGAACGAATCGCAGCGACACAGTTTAAAACCTATCTTGGCGCGACCGTGCTCCTATCCTCTTGCAATCAGCTAATCGGACATTACTTCTAGGGAATTGCCCACTTCGCGTTTCAAACGATAATCTACGCGCACTCGACAAGGGCGAAGACGCTGATCACGTGTTAGGATTTTCCTCAGCAGCCTCTACACTGTGGACCATAACACTTTCTTGATCGCCTCAACACAGATATGGGATTATTGGTACAACACGGCCTTGAAATGGATTGCATCTATCTATCAGCCAGGGAACAGGCCGTTTCATCCGTGATGTTCCTGTCAGACGCTTTCTCACTTAACTGGGGTGTCCCGCAAGGGCTCTGTCTATGGACCACCGGAATATATCATTACACCGCTCCAGTATCTGATATTATACAATCGCAGCGACGCGGATGTAAACGCACTATACCCGGTTAACATCTTCCGGACAAGAGTGACACAAATCGCAATTCGTGTGTTACAGATTCCGTGCCGGATCCATTCAAAGCAGATTTATGTTTAACGACACAAAGACTAAAGTCGTTCACATCAGGTCTAAATTTCCGCTAACTAAGGCAGACACTTTCGTCATTAATATCTGGGTTCGATGTGACGTTCCTCCCTGCCAGAATCTTAGAGCCTTCATCATGATTAAGTTCCAGCTCGATCAGCACATCAGAAATATCCGTCGCTCAGCCTCCTTTGGAAACTACGAAAGTTCGGTCTCTTCGTGGGTACTTGAACAGTTTTCCCCAGAGCGTCTCGTATCACGGGTTTTGTCCCCCCCCCCCCGCCTAGATTTCAACAACTCACTCTTGTCTAGTCACCACTTCTCATCTTCTCTCTGTCTTCTTTTCACGTGTTCAAAACTCGGCATCCAGACCAATACCCTATCTCAGGTCGCGGCGAAATGTATTTTGTATTGGGGGGCTAATGTGACTGTTAACTATCTAAGCGTAGCTGCCCAACCATTGGTTGGCTGCGAAGCGTGCAAGAAATTTCTGGGGTGTGCCAGGCCCTCTAGATGGCCGGAACGCATTTGCCGAGTGGCCTTGCTACAAATATCTAGGCATAAAATACAGGTCTCATGTGTGAAACTGCATGAATATCAAGAACAAATCAGGAACAAAAGGCAATTTGAATATAAGTTGTAATACAAGTTGAATGAATAATGTCACTTCCGTACCAGGGTATTCATTTGATCCAGCCTATTTACAGTTAAAACACCCTTTCTAAGTATGCTACTTGTTGACAGGTTGAGATGCGCTGTCTGTTTCCGTGAATTATAGCTTATGCCCATGTGCATACATAAGCATATGTTAAACAACCATTCGAATTTGTCAAATTTGAAGATCATTGACCGACCAAGTAATCCTTACACTGTCGTGGATGATGGTGATCCCACCGAAATTCCTATCTTTAAATTTGGTATGCTCTTTGCTGAATATCGCCTACCACCTTACTGAACTCAACACCTTACCATTTTTCAAATGGATACTTTTTGATACATAGTACTTATTTGTCGATCTTCTTAACTCCTCTAATAATGAAGCATGAAGCACATGCTGAGTAGGAAGATGTTTTGTCTTGAATAATGCGAGAATAGTTTCAGCCTTCGTTAATCACGTGACAAGTCATATTACCAGCGAAATAAATTACAAGGAAAGAATACTTCACACGTGTTTATATGCGTAGCCTATAGAATACACCGAAGTGTACAATTGTTAAATTCTTTTAATGGCCATCGTACTGAGTCATAATTAGTAAGTAATAGGCTCTACGCCTGACGCATCCACCTCGATTATTGATGGGTTGCCTGGAGCAAGATTATCAATGGCTATGGTACAATGTGGCATATTAAATATTAGTGTGTACATAGGCTAAAGTGATGGTGCATTGGGGAGGAATGCAGAACCGGGAATATTCGGCAAACGATGCGACGCGCAGTACAAGCCTTCTGCTCACGAGTACCACATTACGGCCATTACGGGACCCAAAGATGCAGCTGGAAGATGACTCATATGCCTATATATAGCCTCCAGAGTGGTTAATATGATGGATTGTCACTATTCACGGAGATATTCCTAGAATGTTCAAATATTAATTTAAACAACATTAAATTAACACTCTGCAATTTGGGGGGGGGGGGGGGTCTAACAAGCGTTTGCCCCCTCATTTTTTCAATGGGGGGGGCTGAGCCCCCCCAAGGAGAGCACCCCCCCCCCCCCCGGTTCCGCCGCTGCACTGCCCGATTAGACGCAAAGAACATATCCCTCACCCCAGTTTCACAAAAAATAAAATAATCGGTTGTGCCTGTCAATGAACGGGCTATTTTTGAAATCCTGCTTGAGATTTCAGCATTTACAGTGTCGCGCCCCCGTCGTAAATATTGTCTCATCCTCGCAACGGTCTAATTCATCCAGGGTCAACCTCGTCATCACAATAACAGTTACTCAACCACAACCTCGTATTCATAACACATTTTATGAGGAAGAGATCTTCTCTTCGTGGCCGCCTCAGCACTGGGGGCACCTCGTCCTCACGATTCGCTCCTCCGTCTCTAATGCCTCCAAATCTCGTCTGAAGACATCTTATTATAGCTCTGGGTGCTAGCTCGTTTAATACTGTTTAATGTCAATGTGTTTTGTATTTAGGCGCGAGTAAATTTGTTTTGATTTTCATATATAATATATTATTACCACCTTCACTCGATTTGAAATGAAAGGTGGGAAACATAGTAATCGATGCATATTCAACTTTTATTTCCATTCCGTGTGAGCAGCCCATGACCCTGCTTCTTTAGAGAGTCAAATTGCGATGTCACTGTATTGGTAGGTTTATTAACGGAAGATATCGATACTGACGCCAATTCTTGGATCAACTACCCAACATGTAGACCTTGTGACCTTTCCTATACTTGATATTTAAAAGGAAATTGTATGTAGCGTATGATAACAATAATAAACAATTTTTTGCCCTTTTGCATTTGTTCTATATCTATATTATCCGTTTTGAGTGCGGGCAGTAAAATACAGTTTCATGTAGCGACAATGTCCTGAAGGGTGAGTGCATATCGATCTCCCGGCAACGTCGGGGGATAGTCCCGCCTAATCGTGGTTTCCGTCTTATACCCCCATTCTTTAGAGGAATCTTTGTAAAACCTCCGTGTGATATGGGCCCCCTCATTCTACTGGTCCCTGGACAGACGATTATCACTAAGGTGATACTGAACGGCGTTGGCTCGAACCAAACAGACCGACCCCTTTCCCTTCCATTTTTTCAAGTTTGTTTACCACTCCTCAATTGCCCATATAAAAAAAACAGATTACAGAGAATAATTCGTGTATTATGATGGAACATGAATTATACTTAGAAATATAACAATGAGTTCGAGTGGGAGGGACCAGAGTTACTAGTCAGTAGTTTTTTACTGAGTAGGTGCTGTTTATTTTTGTTCTTGAATGACGCTAGAGAGATGGGGTTTTCTCCCAAAATTTTCTGGTAAGAAGTTTCCATCGTGATACCGGGTGAGCCTATACGCGTGTTGTTTCGAACTGTTTCTGTCGGTGTGATGCTTAGTGATTTCTATCGGATAAGTAACTGGGAATTACATAAGGTTTTCTGGGACGAACCCCCCCCCCATCGAGTAGGATACCGTGAGGAATTTATATAAAAATAATTCCCTAACTTATTAGTCATATGTTAGGAACTAGTAAGGACTTTGAGCTCATTAAAACGGACTCGCAGTATCACAAGTATGATAGTGCATCGCATAAATTATACTGTTATCCGCTTTTGCGATAGAACAGGGGTGTTTGAGTTGCTTTTATTTTTGTGCGTCCCAAAGATAATACCATAGTTTTTAGGTATGGAAACACAAGTCCCATTATATAGAGTACCAGTACCTCTCTTTGTAATATATTTTTCGACCAATTCACGATACCGTTCGTTTTTTTTCTCTCGAAATTCCTACTTAGATTATTGCGTGTTTAGCCCGATTAAGTTACGAGCCCGAGGGTTACGTCATTCAAGAGTGTAAGTCCAGCCTTTATTTTGATAAAAAAACCAGTATATACATCTGCAAAAATGATGAGTAGACTTCCTGAGGCATTTTGATATTGATTGATTGTCAATGTATAGATTTGATCACATAACCCATATCTGTACATGTGTATATAAATATATATCCATATTTATTGTATAATACCTTTTCTTTCTGTTTGTTTTGTAACTCTCTCACATACAATGTATCGTTTCAATTTGCCAATCGTTGTATATGCCAACCAGTTTTTCATAACCCTCATAATCTGTTATCCCGTTATAGGCTGTGGTATACTCATTATCACTCATTAAGTTCTCCTCTGTGGGTTGTAATAAAGGTCATAATCTCCTCTTCATCATCAATGAGGTAGAAATAGATCAGCAAGAGAATCTAAAATCATAAGCTATCGCCTACAGAAGCATTGAAAAACATGATCATTTTCGTTTTCAGTATCCGTAGTAAATTCGTGACGAACTTCAAGGAGGGGGGGGGGGGGGGGGGTGGGAGATCCCCTAATCTCTGGTGTTATACATGTCGGATATAGTGTCAGCGAATTCATTTTACGTCGCTAAGTCGATAGTCGTTTTATCTCTGAAATTTGGGCATTCAGAAACGATGTGGAGTGTAAATAGCATCTGCTATAATAATGTGTGGTATCTACTGTACATATCGGAATTCTTCTCAACCACATAATTCCAACGGACATATCTGACAT
Source organism: Sclerodactyla briareus (assembly GCA_026419785.1). Taxonomy (NCBI): domain Eukaryota; kingdom Metazoa; phylum Echinodermata; class Holothuroidea; order Dendrochirotida; family Sclerodactylidae; genus Sclerodactyla; species Sclerodactyla briareus. The sequence continues at coordinate 58,695 of JAODTK010001943.1, read as the reverse complement.
TCTTGTAACATGTAACAGCAGCGTTGAGAAACACTATAAGCCCCGAATGACTTACACAACCTTATGGATACCTAGGACACTGTGTACTAAATTCGTTTCGCACTTTTGCAACATTGATAAAAACGGTTGTGAAAGTCTACTTGAACATTGAAAGATAGGTTTTTGTGTTACAAATTGTTGGTTATATGGGTCATGGGGGAGCCCCCCCCACAAAACAGCGGAATTAATTCGTAATGTGGTATGGTCAGGGAACCAAAATAGCGGAAACTGAGGCTGCGGAATTCCAGGTGTCAGTAGGCTACTGTGACTATGGTGATAATATATTCGCTGAAGGCCTCTATGTATAATAATAAAAATAAGGAAATATTAAAGAATAATAATATATAAAATTAATATAATAATAATAATAAAATAATCATAATACTAATAATAATAATAATAATAATAATTAATAATAATATAATGTGTGATATGTTATATAGCCGTAATATCACAAAGAGTACAATGCGGCTCCCAGAAAGAAGACAAATCGAAGTCCTAAAGAACAATTAGAAACATCAAAAAAGGAGTGAAAAAACGAAAGGAAGTCAAAAAGCTACAAGTATGAAAAGGCCCTAACGAAGATAAGCGTTTTGAGCCTTGAATTGAAAACATTCACACTATCCGCTAACCTACAGAAATAGGGGGGCGGCAATTGAAAAACGAGCAGCATTATGAGAACAATATATTTCACCATAGCTGGCGAGGTTAACAGGAGGTACACGTAGTATTTTGAAGCTGGGTAACAGGTGGAAGGGAACGAGGAATGTCAGGACATACTTGGTCAATTTTCGCTGATACACTAAGGACAATTATTGACGTTGTCGAATTATGCGGAGAGCAACAATTTGAGTTCGATTCTCTCTTTAATAGGGAGCCAGTGCAAGTCTTGAAGGTCGGGCTGATATGGTAGAATTCCTGGCAGGGTGACAAACGCGTAGGGCAGCATTTTTGTACAGGTTGCAAGCGTATAATTTGACTATCGGGAACACCGAACAGAAGACGATTACAATAATCAACCGAGATGGAGATGGACGCATGGACAAGATATTCCGTAGCAGACGATGATAATTATGTTAGTTAGCATTAATTTAGTTAATGGTCTAGGGGAGCTACTTGGTGAGACGACATCAAATCACTGAAGAATAATGGCGTCGTGTGCAAATGCATCTAGTGTACCAATTGAGCATTACGGCGTGGTTGTATGAACTGGTGGAAATCAAGTTCTTGAATCGGAGTGTAGCGCAGGCATTATCGGTTATTGGACAGTAGGCACGAACGCACTACCTATAAACTTGGCAATACTCAGTTGATATGCTGTGTGCCACAGTGTGTGAATTATGTCCCATTCAATTTGCAAAGTATTGGTACACAGAAACTCAATGAAGGAAAAACCAACACTGAAAAGGTAAATACGCACATGTACTGATGGTATACGGGATATCCAGAATTATTTCTGTGGAATATCTTAAATAGCCCTATCAACGACAATATTCAGAGAGCTGCATTTGCCGGTCTTTCCAACTAATTCACAGCGTGCCTCTCTTCTAAACACAACGTTCTCGTGTCCGTGAGAAATGTGTATTCCAATCCTTACGGAACGCTACGCAAACAATGGAATCCCAGCCTCAGCTGTGTGGAAACTCGAATTGTCATCACATGCTGCATGTTAAGGTCACAATTATGACTTATATGTGTTTATGTGTTTCCTATAAGTAGAAAATGTTACTCCTAGAGAAATATCCCGTTGATTCAATATCATCTCTGTCAAGAATAGCCTATGGAATTTTAAAATCTGTATTTTGTCCACCCAATTTGATTTATATTCCTAATTTTAGTCTTTCATTAATTGCTATGATAATGTTGTTTGCTATGTTCTTGGTATTTGTGTGAACTCGCACGGTCTACGGGAGATGGGGGGGGGGGGGATAATAATATCGGCGCTGGGGCAGTCCCATATTCGACACCCTCTTTCTAATACCCGTCTTCAACATATAGTCATTCCGAAATTTCGCCGGGAGGTACGAGACAATCACTCATTTCTGAAAATGTCAAGTAGCCGCAACAATTAGGCTACTCTTATCGGAAATAAGAGCAAACCGGCCTCGTCCTGGACGTTTTGATTTACCGGATCCCGCCACTACGCTGCAACATCAACAACCGATTTGCAAAAGGGTGGCTATTGAATTGATCCGAAAATATCTAGGCTGACGGAACTACTATTTGATTATTTGCACGAATACCCGATATTTATGAATTATTTTCTGATGATCCAGAGAAAACTCGTTGCTCCCGACAATAAGATTTATTTGTTCGGTGGCGATAATTTGTCCTAGAGTAGGTTCAAAGTAGCCAGAAACGCCGGGTTACAAAAAATTGGTGTGTAGCTTAATGGGGAGTAGACAATCACGCTAGTGTTGTCGGTGCAGACAGGCCGTTACATTTTGGGAGAAAAAAATGGGAATTGACAAAAAAGCGAGGATATTTGGGCAATTTCAGCTGTTGAAGAAGCATAACTGACCCCACCTGGATGAAATGAAGATCATATTTCTATGTGGGGATTTATGATGAATAACTAATCCCTATTGTTTTCGGGTCAGGTCAAAAGTCATTGCGAGAGGTAAGTCTGAAAACTTTGTGAAGAGAGGATAAGGTCCTGGACGCTTGGTCCAATCAAGTGAAATTGGTCTGGTGGCTTCTATGAAGAGAACGAGCACTCTATGTTGTGTGCAGACCAGTGGTCATTTTGGGGAAATGAATATGGTAAGAATTTGATCTTTCGGGCAATTTTAGCTTGTGCAAAACCCAAACGGGATGGGGAGGAGCTCATCTGACGGCAGATGAATGTAGCTAATACTTGGTGTGTGTCCCAATAATGAGTACATCGTTTTCTATTACAGTGGGTCAAATGTGATCTGAGTGTGTTAACAAACTTTAAGTGAAAGTCATGAGGCAATTCACGGAATCACTAAGCCACTTGGATTTCAGGTTTCAAATGTTATTATAACACTGTTTACAACTGATTTGAAATTATCAGAAACTTAGTCCCCCCAAAATTGGTTGTTGGAGAGGCCTCAGGTATTCAACGACATATCAATACATAGGTGTAACAGGTTCATATGTCGTTAACAGGTTGGTGGAGGAATGCCAGGGCCGCAAATATTGAGGATGAGTGGATTAGTGCTAAGATATTGCAACTCCGGAAGGGTGGATTGCCTCTCAATTATCACAAACCTTATAGCAGGGTTATTTGGGTGATACGTTTAAAGTTTCGGGGGGGTTATATACTGTTACAGTCAGCAGGTAAAAAGGTAGTACAACTCATCAAAACCAATGTCAACATCATAACCGCGTGAGATAGATCGTATCCAACCTCTTTAACAGACGTAAATTGTATTCAAGTCCCCGCAGTCTGTCGGTTTATCGCGAACATACAGACATGAAGACGCGGTTGGGGGTGAATAGGGGGGCAATGTTTCAATCGATAAGAGTCAAGTAAGCTGGGAATGCATAAAAAAAACCTCAGTATCACGGGCGATATGGACTAACTACCTCGATAATGGCTGATGAGGCTGTATATCGTAGCGATCACCAATCGAGTGGGGCGGTGCACGAAATGGAGTAGGAAAAATTGCAAGTTCATAGAAACTCAAGTCCGCATATTTGCATTGACACATGGGTCTACACGGATGTTCTGTCTCACCGATTTTATTGAAATGAGTCGAGCACAATAGTTCGTCGGTCTGAAGTGAGATAATTTGTTATACCTATATTATATTGTTGACCACTCAGAAGGAATAGGCCGCGGTATCCCCTCCGGTCGTAAAGGTGACTGAAAGGAGGAAGGTTAAAGAAAACTGAATTCTTTGAGAAGGATAGGAGTGAGAAAGAACAACGGTGCAGGGAACACGATGTACCAGGTTCCTGTCTATTGCAGTTCTGACCTACGCGGTTATCAGATTTTGTCCTTGTACAAAAGATGGCGGTGGTTGTGCGTTGCAGTGCAGGTTGGTGGGTTGCTTGGAATTGAGTGTTGAATCCGTGTGGTGGGGGGGGGGGGAACATTCTTCAGTCATCCATACAGGCAGGTCCACTCCTCAAGGTCTCCGCGAGCTCTACTGGATTGTATTGTATTTACTCTCCGGCAGCAGTGTCTTTCTGCTTTGAATCAGAAACCAAACCTTAAGGTTTTAATTAAAAACTGTCAATTCCAGGACGAGAATTGGCACGATGGCTCATAACTCTGAATAAAACCCAAATGGTGAGGAAATGAACAAGTCAGTTGCAAGACCCAATCCTCCACACGCAAAAAAAACAGGCGGATTTTCATGCCACCTGGGATGGTCTCGTTGTTGAACATTTTAAATCTTCATGAGTTATCATGAGGAAAAACCACACGGTAAGTATTCCCTGAGCACTTTGTAGGGAGGTGTTCCCTTTTCAACTGTTACATACTCCCACAATTCGAAATTTGGAGAGCCATCCAATAGCTAATTTTTACACTTGGTGGAGGACGGACGTCTCCGTGTATGGACCTGTGAAAAGCGTTTAGCTTCAGGAGATGTCAATTGCAATGGACCTATTCTGGCCTACGCAATGGGTCAGAAATGGTTACATTTTTAGTCCAGATGTCTACTGTTTGGGGAAATAGAATTCACAACGTTGCCATTATCCTCGGAGTTTCAATTCAGTATGCCCTATTCCTTACGAGATTGGGGCAATTACAGAGGGGCCGTTAGTAATCTTACTGAAATAGAGTGGTTTGGAACATTTTGATATGATGTAATAGCAAGGGCAATATGCAATTACGCTTGGTTACAAAACCTTGCAATTCACCTCTCTCGCAACATTAATTTTCGAAAATCCACTGTCGCGTCACGTGGTCAACATCTGGCGCGACTAAATATACAGGGGCGTTTCCAATCCTTGTTATTATTCTCTCTGTCGTGGGCAAAGGGCCGCATTCGCACGTCAACGACTTTGACGTCCCGGAGGTAGATATCCTCTACTTTGGGAGTCCGTGCCACAAAAAAGGGTTAGGAATTGATTATGTTGATGTGATTAGTAACTAGAGTGATTACGTCGAAGTTTCCTCAGAGGCGCTAAGCGGACGTCCGTTACTATCTAGCTAACGCCACCACGTTGGGGCGAGGTACAAGAATATTCGAGGCTCTCGATCACAACTTGACAATGGGTATCTCAAATGGTAGTCATTGCCAAATGACTTGGAGTATCTCAGGAGAAGCAGGGGCGGCTGCAGGATTCTGAAAGGGAGGGGTCCAAACCCGATAGGGTATCAAAAGGGCGCCAACTATCAATTGGCACGTAAGTTTGGAAGTTTGGTTTTCTCCAATTGCAGAGAAAGAAAACGGCACCTTCCCGAGCCTTTGACGCTTTGTGCCCAAATCATCTACACATTGAAAAAGAATATGTCCTAGAACGTTTCATTCCAAACGGAAAGTATCTCGGAAAAATTTCCTGCTGCTTCCGGGAGACGGCATGTTCCAGACAGAAGCGATCAAAATTGGGAATTATTTACACTAATTTGAGTGAAAAAAATTGCCAGGATGCGGTGACCCACGGCTTTATTGGTCGTCGCCTCACACTTTGCCTGGGTTCCTCGAAGAGAGCGGCGTTGACCCACCAGCAACGCTCCGACGCTTGCAGAAAGCAAGTCCGCATCGAGGTGAGCCGGCTTAAGGGGGGGGAGGCTTTCTTATCCGTTGATTGGGCTGTTCGGCGGAGGCAAGGGCTAATGTCGGTGTGCTCGTTTCTAACGAAGTCGTCCATAACTCTGCTCCACAATTGGGGTTCTTCTTTTCTTTGATTGTATCCTTATGTAGCCAGCCTTTAGCAGCCTGTGCGTTTATGAACTTCTAGGCGCGCCGGTTAGGAATGCTATTCATGCCCCACAATCAAAACGATACCCCGGGGTTGTCGAGGATCATCCACCACTGAAGCGAGCCTCACAGACGAAGGACCCTTCCAAACGGTTAGATATTTTGTGTCGGACGGGTCTGCATCGTTTACGGTGTGTTTGCACTGTGTATCCCTCCTCGGATTATGGCGTTATTCAAAAGATAAGGTAGAGACAGACTCCACACTTGACATAATAAAAAAGACTGGGTCTACATGGCTGTCATATACTATCTACTCCAGACTCAGTGTATAGGAAACAGGAGACATTGCGAAAATTCCGCGCTGTTAAGGTTCTTCATGTAATAAAAGGAATGAGCGAAAGGTCTGAATAGACGGAGGCGTGTCTGGTCGTAAACAGTATACAATGTCAATCTGATTGGGTTCCATTAGCCTTTCCGAATAACACTACGAAGCTATGGCTCATAGTCTAGAGTATCATCCGCAACCGGGAGCATACTATGCACTTTAATGAATCCACTCAGACCGACACTGAGTTTATTTTATATATAGTCACCTTATATTTAGAATGCAGCTGTGCTGTTCGAACGTTCCAGTGGTATTTCAGGATCTCACACGTGCCATTCAACATGCAGTTCGACTCTCAGCAATTCAAAAATCGACTCATGATTGGTTACTAGAATTTATTGCGAAATTGTTCCAACATAATTCAGCTGGGAAAAGGACTAGTCAGTTTCCTGCCCATCACTTTCTCAGGTGCACACTTAGTTAAGTTGGATTCGCATATTGAATCACGTGAATCGAACCCGAGCTTAGGGCACCAGCATACGACATATATGGACTGTGTTCCTCCCCAGCCCAAGTTACTCCTCAGAAAATAGTCCTCAACTTACATTGGAAGCGCACTTTATAGACCAAATTCCCTGATCCCTGCTGAGTCCAGTGTTGCAGTGGGGCAAGTGAGACAGGCCATTTCAATAAGTACCACATATGTCAGTTTTGACATTTGTGGCAAATTTCTGACCATTAAGGAATTGACAATGGATGCTGGAAAATCTGATTTTCCGACTGGCCCAGCCCGATCGGAAATTGAACCAAAAGACCAGGCAACCCTGATGAGAAATCTACGGGAAGGTATGGTGAATGAATTGAACGTGCCATGACAGATATGAAGAAGCCGGTGAATGGTGGGTGGCCTCATCCTGGAAGCTGTTGCATCCAAAATAATCGGGCGGTTTACTTCAATTTTTCCTAGCTCAATCGTATTCGCATCTCCATTCGAAGCTCAGTCTATAATTACGTAGCATGTTGTTTTACCGTTTTTGCCTCTTGTCTATATATAGATATATATTATATATATATAATGATATGAAGATGCGGAATAGCGATTGAGCTAGGAAAATTGTGCGTAAAACAGCCGATATATTTTGGATGCAGGCTTTCGTACGATACTAGTCTATCGTCAGTGCGGGGACCACAGAAGTGTAACTCGAAATATATATATAAACAGTTTAAGGAGTTAGGCTGCAAAAGCCATATTCTCCTATGCGGCGGATTTGAAAATGGAAAGTGGTCTGGAAATCAATTCAGCTTGATTAACAAGTGCAAGTCGGAAAGTCTTGGGTAGCTGCGGACAGCAAAATTCTCGTGGCGAATACACTGCATTTTTTCGCCATTTCACATTCATTGTTTGTTCACATTCAACTGACTCTACTGAATCTGTTCGATAAACCATGGAAATTGACTTTGGAAATGTTCTACCACATCAGCCTAATATGTGCTATCAGTGCCCATTCCTAAGCCTGTGCAGTGAACAGTGGAAACACACTTCCAAGAAATGAATATCTAACATTGTTGACACTCATAGTGATAGTTGAACCACTCCACAGTTACCATTAAACAGCATTTAGGTGGGGGGGGGGGCGCAAGCCCACCATTCTAGGTCACCACGTAGGGACATGGGACCGAGATGTAATGAAAAAACAAATCCTGTGGAGGCAGGGTCTAATGTAAATAGGGCGAGATGCCGATGAAAGACAAATCATCTGCCCCTGGACAATAGGTTTTATGGTCAAATATTCTCGAAATGGGCCTTCTGGCAGATAAGGTAAACACTGCTCAAGCAGAGGATGGAGTAATGTAAACAAACTTGTCTGGCAGTAGGAGAGCCAAAATTAAAGTTTGAAATTGGGGTAATTAATGGGATTTAATTAAAATCTAATAACACTTGCGGACATAAAAGTAGCTAGGCTTAGCCAGTAGTAGCAAGCTTCATCCACCCACCAAGTTTCAACCTGATCGCATGTATGGTTAGAGTTATGAATGAACGTGACGAACAGAAGGACGAACGAACGGACGAACGAACGAACGGACGAACGAACGAACGAACGAACGAACGAACGAACGGAAGGTGAGACATGATGACTTGTAGGCTGCTCTCCCGCAGCTAAAAAGTACAGAGATACAAAACCAAAGAATAGCCACCAGAAAAAAAAAATATTTTGGATAAAAAGAGCTCCTGGACAGAAAAAAAGGCAGATAGGCACTGGAATTTATTGTGGGCCTCCTTGACCTCTTTTCAATCAATAGTGGGCCACCTTGACCATCTTTTTTAGTAGTGGCCCACCGGCCCATCATTAGTATTTTTTTCTCTTTCTTTTTCTTTTGTTTCAATATTTTTTTTGGGGGGTGGGGTCTCCTTGACCTCTTTTCATTCAATAATGAGCCGCCTTGACCGTCTTTTTGATAATCAGTCATTTTGACCATCTTTTTTTTTTCTCTCTCTTTTTTCTTTTCTTTCCATTCAAAATTGTCTATAACGGTACAAAAACTGTGCCAGAGAGAGTGCAAGACGCTAATAGAGGCAGTGAACAGAAAGAAGAAGACGGGCGAGGAGGAACCCGGTGCGTCAAGACTGATCTAGGACGTCCCGGACCTCGACCCCGGCACCCGCCTTCCTGGCGTGCCCAACCGCCTACCCACGAAAGAAGCTCTCTCTGGGAAAGAGAACCCATGGAAGTTTTGTAGTTGTTAAGTGGGTTATTCAAGAGTTGACGATATATGAGAGTTTTAATATGGGGTTGGAGTTCCTGGACATTATTAAACGTTCTTATTAATTAGTTAACGGTTGAAGGGAGGGGTACAGATTGCAGCAAGGAGGACCTCACGCTTAGGAACGTCGTAGTAGAATTTGAGAGCATTTTGCGGGGCTGAGAGATGAATCCTCTCTAATTTGGCTAAGTTGGTGGAGCTAGGGAGAGGGAGGTGATGTGCCATATTCGAGACTAGGCGGATGTACGAGAAGTGAATCCGTAAACTGGTTCTCGGGGAGATGTTCTCGTTGCTACTTAAGGACCTAAAAGAGGGGGAATTTGGAAAATGGCAGCACCAAGAGATTATTGATATGATTATTAAAGCTTAGTTTATTATCAAGAGTGATCCCTAAGAAATTAGCTGTGGAAGCTAAGGGGATTTTATCCCTGTAAAAAGTTAGGTTGCTATTGTTGGGAATTTTGAGTCGAGGATTTTTGTTAAAGTGGATTAAGTGTAGGACTTAGAGCATTCCTTGTAATCCGCCAGAGACTGCACCATGTCGATGTCATGGTGCGCGCTGTGAAGTTAGTCATTATGCGTTGTATTGACTGGAGGTGTACCAAATGGCCATGTCATCGGCAAATTGCGAAATATTAATATTGGTGTTACGGGATGGTCATGACACCCCCCCCCCAAAGATGATAAGAGTAGCGGCTGAGGACAGACCCCTGGGGGGTATCAGCATTGAGATTAAAGAAGCGAGAGAGAGTGTTATTATAATAAATGGACATTTTCCTATCACGGCGGAACGAAGAAGGAGACCAAGCATACTATCCGGCAACCCAAGCATAGACAGTTTGAGGCGCAAGCCATTATGCCAAACCTGATCAAAGGGTTTTTCCACATCTAGGAAAACTGCAGAAGTAATTTGTTTACGTTGAAAAACCTTGTTTGATATTATCAGTGTAAGGAGGAGGGGGAAAAAGTTCCGCATATTTTGACGAAAACAGAATGGTTAGGGGTAAGAAATTATTTTTTTTCCAGAGAGCTCTCAGTTAAGGCTATAATCTTTAAACAATTTGCCAACGCAGGAGAGGAGGCTAATAGGCTGATAGTTAGTAGTATCATGAGCGTTTTTGCCCGGTTTAAGGATGACAATAGCCTTGGCGATTTTCCAAGGTTGGGAAGTACCCCTACACCCCAGGAGTTTGTAAAAAGTAAGAAGTAGGCCAAGAGCATTCGGAGGCAGGTTTTTTTAAATGGTTATAAGAAACTCCATCAATGCCTGGGGAAGAGTTATTAGGGGAATCCCTCAAAGCTTTCTTGAGGTCTTAATTTCAATAAAATAGGGAGAGTTGGAATCTAACCTGTGGTGAAATGTGGGTTTAAAATTTGGATTTTTGCTTATTTGGTCGTCAACGACCCTCTATTATTGGCATCAAAGTTGGGATGCTGGGGGGTTCGAAAAATGTTTTCAAAAGTTTCAGCAAATAATTCAGTTTGGTCATCTGGGTTTGAAACTAAGGTTCCGTCAGTTTGCGGAGACGAACGTTGAGGTGGGGATTAGTATTATTGTTATAATACCTCTTGACTTTGTTCCAGAATTTCCTAGGGTCTTTTTCCTGGTTAATTCCATTACAAGCGTTATTCCAAACCTGAGATTTTTTAAATCTTATTTTTTCTAATTTGGGTTTGAATGGTATTCATTTAGGTTTGATTCGTGATTCCTAGTTTTTATAAAGATTCTTCTGAGTTTTCCTTTGGCTTTGATTAGGATATGAATTTTAGAGTTTAGTTTCCAAGCATTATTTTTCGGGTATAGCAATAGGGCAGGACGCTTAAAAATATCAGTGATCAAGAAGAGATATCAGAAGCAAAGTTATCAAGAAATTGATCGTTAATGAGCAGCTTGTCAAGGTTGTATTTTAAGTGAGTTACAGAATTGTCCATATGGTGTTTAAAAAGAGGCCAGTCAGTCCTCGACAGATTATAATTAGGAGCCCGGCTTTGAATTTGAGGTTTGGAGCTGATAGTTGAATTTGGAATTAATGATATAGTGATCGCTAAGGTTGGATTCTTCAATAATTTGATTGTTGCTATGGAAACAGGAAAGACAAGGAGAGGCTATAATGAAATCAAGTAGTTCTTCTGAATTATCAATCGGATTCGCCTAGTTTTGGTGTTGGGGTTAAGCACACAGAGATTATTTTCCTCAATGACCTCTAAAAGATGGCGACCATAAGGGGTGGTTTTATTGGAGCCATATAATGGATGTGAGAATTTAGGTCCCCTACCAGAAGAGTGTTTTTGGACCAGTTCCGACAATAATGTTTATTTACATAGCTACCTGGAGGATTATAGTAGCTAATAATGTATACGAGGTTATTTTATCGTTGGAGATTTTAATAGAGAGAACTTGATCATGGGAACGGGGGAGGATGTTTCGGACAGCATTTTTAAAAACACCTTCTGACTGCAATGGCTCCACCACCCTTATGCCGGTTAATATCTTTAAGGAAGATTTGGAAGTTGGGGATCCTTATGTCTATGCTGGAATCTATCTAAATTGGTGTCATTTAACAAAATAATATTAAGGATTGTAGGTACTCAGGTAGTCAAAAAGGATTTTTTGGGTGGGAGTTTATTCCTAATACATAATATTAAGATGAAAAATGACCAAATGATTAGAGAGGTCGGCACTAGCCATGTTGATCGGGAGGGGGATTCCTGACTGTTTGGGTGGGACCTCAATAGCGAGTGACCCTTTATGACTAATGATAGGGAATATCTCTTCCCTGGATATCATATTAAAGTGTTTTAGGGCCAGGGTGGCAACATTTGCTTTTGTATTACTAGGAATTGATTTGAGGGATGGTTTGCCTTTTAAGGGTACTAATAAAACTAGTTCAGTAACAAAAGCAACAACTGAAGTTTTGTCCTTTTTGTCAAGTTTTTGTTGACCTCCACCACTGTTGCTGCTTGGACATAGGATTTATTTTGAGAGTCATTGGGATTTTTTTTTGTTTTATTCCTTCCATTTTGTTCTTTTTCGCTTCTAGCATACTAGAACAGCCTTTGTACATAGCCACGTGGTCACCTCCACAGTTCGCTCATGTTTGTCTTCTCTTTCAATTGGGACATTCTTTTACTCTGTGGTTTTCGCCACAGCGAAGGCAAGCTTCGGCATTGGGGCAGTCTCTGATTGAATGGCCAAACTTCTGACATTTAAGCATTGCAGAATTTGAGGGAGTTCGTTGTAAAGGGTAAATCCGATGATGCGTGAATCCAATGTTGACTCCATTCTTTATAAGTCTATCTTTTGTTTCTTCGTTTGTGACGCCCACTTTAACTTTCCACGTAGGGAGACTAGTAGCTTCGGAGATTAATCTTTTTGCATAGATTGGGGTTTCATTATTTTGTTTCATATTTTTGGAGGATTTGATCTTCAGTGATTGATGGATTTACTCCCCCAATTACAACGTTGTAGTTTGGGGTTTTGTTCTGTGGAATTCGGGACTTTGGGTTTCCTAATCTTGATCCCCGTGGCCAGGGAGCTAAAAGGGCATTGTGGCTATGTTCGGACAATGGTAAGATTAGGATTTGGTTGTTTGAGATGTGCTTGGTAGTTATGATCTGGAAGGAGAAGACGCTAGAGCTTTATAAGGCCTAGGAACATGGGCGGGTGAGTAATTAGTGTTTCGCTGATTGACAGGGGATAATCCTCGGGGGGATTATACTGGGGGCGGCCAATTTGCGCCTCAGTTAACGAACCGAGGGACAATTCCTCAACAGATTATCTAATGAAGGCCAATTTGCGCCTTGGTGATTGACAATAGGCAAAATAGGGAGGGGGTGCCGAGTGGTTACCATTATCTCTTTTGTGATGGTAGGTCGTTCCGAATGTTAAGACCAAATGGTGTAGTCGTTTTCAGGTTCAATTCCCAGTAATCCAGTAACTTTTTTTCGCTTTGCGGGATTTAGCAGACCAATTTGGTATTACTTTCCGAAAGCTCTGTACCCAATATATATATATATATATCTATATATATATATATATATATATAATATATATATATATATATATATCTATATATATATATATATATAGATATATATATATATATATATTATATATATATATATCCCTATGTTCTGTTAGGTGTTTATAGCATCTTCTTGTAATCACTGTGGGAAATTTTATCCAACGGAACAATCAACGATTACTGCCGTCGTCGAGTTGAGTATAGGCTAAAGAATTTGTTAGTGTCGAAGACCAATGACCATTGTAATCGTGGACTTATTACACCATGTCTCTATGGCGGATCTCCATCTAACAGTGAAAAGGGTGCTTGAACTGTATGTGGCAGCAGTGAGCAGGAACACGACAAAACACTGGATGCGATGAGGCCACAACTACCAAAATTAGCTCTCGGACGTAAACTTGCTTTGTTCGACGAAAGAACAACAGCATGAATAAACTCCCAACCGGAAAATACAATTTCTCCACTCCGTTGGCCTAACATATACGACAGATATCGATACAAGGAGGGGAGAACTTTCGCGTTTGTGGTACACACCTCATCACGCAGTCAGTACTGTGGAAACATACAGGTACATCACAAAATCATCACTCAATTGCATAACGATTCACCAGCTGAGTGATAGTGACACGATCGTTTGTTAGCATTATTAGACTCCTATCTCGATGTTATTATATTCGCACGCTATACCTAAGACTTCTAAACTGCACTAAACCTTTTCCATTATGATGGGATATTCTCAGAGGACCGAACCCTGACACCAACATGGGTGATGATCTGGATACTAGACGTATTGCTCGATGCCAATCATTCTCTAAGTGCACGGAATGTTAGTATGACTCTCTCACATCATCGCCATAGGAAGGTGTAGGTAATTTACAGAAGACAGCTATGTGTCAATTGGCAACCCCTCGTCTCTCATTCGGTGGTACCATTTCTAATGTGGGCATGACCTGGTGGAGGAATTCAAATCAGACACTCGGGTAACTGCGATAACTGGTCAGTTAAAGCTGCAATTGAATGCAAAATCAATCCTCGGCATATTTTCCCATCTACTTGCATGGTTTAAAACTCAAGCGGGTACAAACCATGTTTATGTGTTCATCTAAATATGACTGTCCACAGCTGTCGTACAGGGTACGATGCATCTGATCGAAACCCGAAAGAAGATTGGTAACGAAATCAGGACACGGAAATTAGCAGCCCTAACAGCCTGTGATATAACAGTATAAATAAAATATATTTCCAATGATGTCTAGGGAAGGAAATGCATGCGTTTTCTCCATGAACATTACCGTTTGCCTGTCATCCCATTATAACGTGTATCTATACTATCCGCGGTAACACCGCTAATAGTAATAACAACGTTTCACCCATAGCACTCCCAGTTATTGGCGCATAAAGTGCCGAATTGGAAGTGTGGCTTTGTATTCGATTGTACGTTGATTTTAATGGACTGTCTTGTCCATGGCACATCACCAGCATGTCACAGTAGACGATTCTAACTCATGATAATGCCTCGCCCTCTCTGACAGCATAATTTCAGATAATTGTCGTTCTTCAATTCACTATCTGCTCGTAAACATCTCCTGCCGGAGCGCAAGGACGGGGAATCCCCTTATCTTCGTGTCGCGCTATCTGTCGGATGTTAGCGCTGACTGAGATAGCGGATTTTGTTCTCGCCTTGAGTCGATAATCGTTCTTAGTTGGACGCATTTGCATGTGTAATTGAATTACTGAAGGCACGATACGGTGTCCTCTCTTCAGTCCATCGATCAAAACGGATTTTCGGAGGTACGCCGACCGCCATGTGACAATATCATTTCATTAGTGGTGAACCAGTCCCGACGTTCTCAAGTAACAGCTCTGTGTACATAATATTGTTTACGACCCCCCCCCCCCTCCCGACTATGGAACGCGGCGTTTGCTTCGTTTGAACATCGCAGATGTAACTATGTTCATAACTATACGTAATAACTTAACGCATTGCTGAAATGGAGTGTACACGAATCAATAACGTGTAATTTATTTTTATTTATTCAGAATACGCAAGTAGAGCCATGTGATGAGAAATGGCTGTGCTTACCTAACATTCGACATTTTTCCATAATGATTTTTTTCATTATTCAGCACCATCAAAGCGTCTGAATAAGTTTCAGTGGAAGAGCGGTTCATGGTGGCTCCAAGGAACGCCTGAGGAAAGTGGGATTCCCTATGTATAGTTACTTATGAAAGTTAGCACGCAGACTATCTTCATGTTGTTTCAGTGAAATGATAAAAAAAGTATTATGAAGAAGACGGATTTCTCCTTCAGAAAGCGGGCATGGTAGATGGTGACGAACAAGCCACGTTTTCTAATATATCACGGAGGAGCCGGGAGTAACATTTCAACACTGTCATATTGTTTCAGTCCTTCCTGGTGCTATCATTACTAATCTGAACTTTCCCCAGACGGCTAGATTGAAGATTTTTATCCCAGTCATCGTAGAACGAGTATATAGGTTAATATTGCATAGCTAAGCTTTGAAGGCGATACGACTCGTGAAGTCACATCAAGTCACACCTCCTATCTCATCCTATTACACATCACGGAGTAAATTTCGTTCGAATTCTAGTGTTAATCCCAAACGCAGAAGAACATTAATGTATCGGTTAGGGGTGAAAAGCGGCATATAAAAGCAATGATCCAAACATTGAAACCCAAGTATGGCCGAGAGTACATTTTTATCAACCATCTATCAGAGGATAGCTGCATATCGTCACACAATGTCACACGCCGAAATCGAATGTGCCTGAAAAAAAAGGAACTAGAGTGCAGATTCTGTTTTTAAAACCTACTCTTCCATTTTACACGTTGGCCTACTTTCTCGCTGCAACGCCCAGCCGCTTAGCTTAGAAGGTGGGAAGCAATTCCAGGTCTACTTTCAGACCTACTTTACCCGTAAATGGTCACTGGATGTAACTCCGAGCATCCACGCTGAAGTATTGGGCGCCAACATTTACCTGGTCTAAATTATGTTTTTGTATCAAATAATACCCGACGTCGTTTTTTCGTTCCCCGGCGGGGGTTTCAGGTTTGTTTCTCAAATCTTCCGTTTTCGCCACCCTGAATGGGGAAAATCGGTTAGGAGGAGATATACCACATATTTCAATAAATTTGGTAGACCTGAGGTAACCGTGCAGGCCGCAATGAATAACACGGACGAATACAACACTGTATAATGTAATGCAGCAGTGTCAATACTGAGTTGAGATGTAAGAAGTCATATTGCTTCTCCCACTTTCACGAGAGAGATGTGGAACAATAAGTCTTCCTCACTAGACTAGGGAGTAACAACTTACCTGACATTCACAACAACGTAAGAAATTAGTAAAGCTCCGCTTACTTTCACAAGAGACGTGACGAGTCGTAAAGCTTAGCTTACTTTTACAAGAGAAGTAACTCATAATGCTTCCCCCACTCTCCCGAGAAAAATAACAGGCCATAAAACTTTCCCACGCTCACAGAAGACTTCTCTATCACAAATGTCATACAAATGTCATCTTTCAATCTCATGGACGACACAATGAGTCCTGAAACTTCCCACACTCTCATGAGGCACGTAGGCCTACGTGACGAACGAGTTACATACGTCCTTTCTTGTCTCGATAGAGCTGTAAAATAGTGAGTTGTTATATTATCTAGCTATTTATGCTAATTTCATTTGATGCGTGAAGTCATAGGTCGCTAAAGTCAGAAATAATGCGATCACCTGTCGTAAGGCACCCACAGCACGGTTCAGCCCGAAACTACAATGTGTTGTTGTGGTGAGTTGGAACACTCAAGTGATCGTGTTGGTTCCAGTGTCGGAACCACTTCCTTCTTGTTCTTTGTTTCCCCCGCAATTTGTTAGTGATACACTCTCGTCCCATGGTATCAGGGTGATGTTGTGGTACCTATTGAGCATATAATGAACATGCAACTGTAGCCAGGCTAGCTTACGCCGAGAGAACGAGAGAGTTATGGTTGGTTACAGGGTTCGGTGTTTATAATGCTTAGATGCATTCAACCGTTTATGAAGGTAGTATGGTTCATATTTTTACCAACTTTACCCGGATATTGTCAGATTCTAGATTCTAGATAGAGACTCTTGGGTGAGACCAGAATAAGGTAGAGAAATGGAGTCAGAATGTGACTTATAAGCTAGAAACCCGTGGTGGTAGGTATTCAGGCCTCCTCAGTCCCTGTCATGATTCCCGCTTCAATCCTGCCATCTGCATTTTTTCCCAGATTTGGTTCAACCTATCCGGGGCTACCACCTCGTGGAACCCCCAAGGACCTCCACTTTATCAGGTCGACGGTTCCCCTGTATGATTGTCGGGTAACACTATGAACACGATGATACTACTTCCCTATCATAGTTTCTTTGAAATGAATTGGTTCGAATATGACGCTGGGGTAGTAAAACAATAACTCCAGCTGTTTTTGTAAGCAACAATCTACTGTACAAACTGTAAAACCATATCTTCAAGAAAGGCTGTGACGTCACTAAAGACACAGTAACAATGATGATATTGTCAAATGGGAAGGACCCCTTCCTTTAAACAACTCCCTAAGAGGTATCTAACAAGGTCAATCTGGGGTCGAAAGTGATGTAAATGTGGGTCAGCTGTCCATGTAGGTCTGAGGACACAGTGGAGCTATACTTAATGTTTTAATTGTTAAATGGTAAGTTAGGTGTATGGAAGGAAGAAGAGGTGAATAATTAGGATCAATGTGAGATTAGTCTGAGAATAAATGCACAGTAATACTCAATTCATCACTATATACTAGATAGTTCTAAATACATGTTGATCTTGTAGTCAGCAAGACAGTGTGGTCAGCATGTCTAAAGTTATTGATTTGTTAAAAATAATGTTGGGGGATGTATATTTCCTTTTTAGGCCTCTCAGAGACTTTCGTTTTTTTTATGGATGTCAGCCAAACTTAGAAACGATATTCATTATTCGACCCAAGGTCATTAAGGGGCCTGGTGAACTATTATGTAAAACCCTGCAAAATATGCTAATTGCTTCCCCTCCTACAGATTAGGTTGAATTACCATCATACTCGGTCAGTGTTATGGACTAGTCGGAGGAAACGGGTGTTCAGGGAGTCAAGGTTGAAGGTTAATAAAGAGGCACGATAAACTGTTATGTGAAAAACTGCAGATTATGCAAAATGTTTCTTCTCCTAAAGATTAGGTCGGATTACCATTATACTCGGTCGAAGTTATCATGGATTTAATCTTTCATAAATGTTGGGGTCAGCGATCATCTATGGTCATATTCACCCAAGGGGTAATATATAGGGACTCAATGCTTCTCCTGCAAAATAAACTGACATATCATACCATGTGGCCATTGTCCTCAGTTTAGTTGAGTGGGGAAGGGTCAGGAAGAAGTCCTCTGTTCTGTTCTGCTCATACTTCCGAACGTTCAACGTTTACCGCGGAGTTGGGGACAATGGTTCCTATTATTGGTATCAGTTGAAAATTCAAAGAAGTAAACGAAAGGTAGGTCTTCGAAGCTAAGGTGGTCATTTTTCGAAAACTTGACTCGAGTCACCCCAAATTCGCGCCAGCTCCATTGAAGTCATACCAGGACTCATCGATCTTCCCTCATACGGTAAATCTCGAAGTTCCTCCTTTGAACGTTCTCACAATTAGCAGCCTACCTTTCATGGAATAGGACGGAACCAGGAGCTCTACACTTCTTAAGCTTCTGCAGTTTCTCGTTAACAAAATCATGCGTACGAACCATATCGCTAATAATATTAGGAGACACACCACCAACGAGGTCATTAAAATGCTCCAGGTTTAAGGAACCTGACTAACGCTAAACGTACTCTCCGTCATGGATTTAACAATGGACCAATCCTGTCTTTGACTTCCTGCCTACCCCTTATATAAGTGAAAAGTACACGAGGATTCTCCTCATATTGCAGGCAATTTTCTTCTCAAAATCCCGTTTGCACCATGAACTAAATGCATGACTAACTCTTGACGCCACAGATTTTGTTTCCTTTTCATTGCCAGAAGAACATCTCTTGTCATCCAATGAGGTTTTTCGTTCTTATTACGGTACTTATTCCAAGGATTGTTCACTCTCATGACCCTACAAACTTTCTCAAGAAAAACACTCCCTAAGTCAACAGCGTTTAAATAATAACAAAGATTTACTCAACCTAAAAAAATCCATTCAAATCCGCCTTCTGAAAACAAGGAACGAGAACAAAACACATCAAAGCTACAAATCGTTATCACTTGCAAAGCTTACCGATATCCGAATCTCTTCGTTGTCCACTGAATCACGATTACTACTCAAGACTAAATCCAAGATGTTGAGTCGTCTGGTAGGGGAACAGTTATGGGTAACATTTATCAAGTTGAAACCCTGACTGCCACTACTACAATGAGACCAGAAACTTCGAAATGAAGTGAGTTGTTGCCATAAGAGTTGTTAGGAGAACGGTAAACAATCCACACAACTGTTGAAGAACTAGGAATACCTAAACTAACTGGACAGAAGTTACACGGGAGTATACACCCCACAGGATAGACGAAACAGCCGCTGATATCTTCGTTCTCGATACTATTCAAGTATAGGAATATAGGCGTATATGGCGCGTGATATGACTATCGCTCGAATTGCTGACGCCTAGCCCACCGTTGGGCAGCATCTAGTTTAACAATCGCCCCTCAAAAAAATGAAATAACGGAGCACAAGCACTGTTAAGGTGACACCCATTCTTACCAACAAGATCCTCCCCCCCCCCAAGAAAAAAACACGAAACATCCAAAAACTTGACACCCTTCTCGTCACACTCCATCTTAACCAAGTGTCCAGACAGACTGTCGTCCTGTCATTAACTCGACTGGCAAACCTAGCAAAAAATACCACTGATCGCGATATCCGGCCCAGTCGACTTCATCCTACAGATCAGCTCTCTTTCGCGGGTCCCTACTCGATAACCACTACATCCTCATCCTCAACCTTCTAATAACCCCGTCGGACTTCCTTTTGCTGTAACACTAGGTAAATGGCGCAATAACGCATTCGTTTTGACTCTACCAAGTTTACGATCCACATACGTGGCTTTTACTAGTAGCCACTGAACTTCAAGCTTTCGCCTTTCGCCACAACCCTACGCTATCCCCTCATCTCCGTCAAACTCTCACTGATATTCACGCGCAATTTCGCTCCAAACTCCGACAATCTAACACATTTCTGACACGTAGATTGGGACCCATCCTTCCTAACCTCCTCAGAACTAACCCCTTCAAAGTTGAATCCTGATTTCTGAAAATCCACCCACATTCCACATCCCTGACAGACGACTACCTTCCCCTTCATACCATAACACCTAGCCCGTATCCTGAAGGATGGAACGACTACGCGACAGCTGGTAAAAAAAAACATAGCGAAACTCAGGTTTAAAAAAATAATTTGCTCCCAAAACTGCAAAATTTAAAAATTAAATCAATTTAAAAAAAGACGATCACACAGCCCACGGAGCCGAAAAAAGAAACGGATCAATACACAAGAATAGGACACACGGAGAACGCACTCACAACTGATGCACACAGGAGAATTCTAAGCAAGAACTGAGCACTCTCTTAGGTATGGAAGGCAGGAATGAACAGGCCTAGCTAGACAGCAATGTAACAATGGCTGGATAGCAAAATTCCCCCTAAAGTAGAAACGAATCATGATGCAGACTCCAAACAGCACGAAACGAAACAGCGAACACGAAACACATCCACCATAACAAAAGAAGAAAGAAAAACTCATCACGTAAATTTCGAGAGCTAAGTCGTACGATTCCAGACGTCAATGTTGCCAGATCGTTCTCCTGTAATCAGTTACCAAATTAATCTTACTTCTTGGGGTGGGTGGGTGGGTGCTCAAGAGTTTGAAGTCGGTGGTCATCCGGGTGTCATCATGAGTCGCAAAAGAGTAAATTTATCTGCATTAAGTGATCTGAGCTACAGCACAGCGTTATTGGTGCTCTAGTTATTTCAGAACAAAAAAAAAAAGTTTAATTAGTGTATATTCAATTGTACAATATTCGAAATCACTCACTCTGAGAACTCTTTGAATATTAAAAAGTGCAACAGTCTACTTGAATGATCCCCTCATAAAAGAGCTACAAACTATTTTTTTTTTTTTTATCGAACGGAGCATTGTAGATTTACAATTATGTTTCTCTTGATTTGATCTCTCTTTACCTCAGATGATTAACTTTTCTCTTAAACAACGGGGGTTTGTGCAGTTATTATAGGGGAAAAACATATCAAGCATGGGGTTTATCCATTCAGATCTAATTAGTATCGTGATGTTGAGCGAAGCGTCTCACATACGTGCATGCATGCATACATACAGCCGAATAGAACTACTGCTTAGGCCTAATTGTAAATAATTGCTAGTACGGAGACCTACTTGTACAGCTGCTTCTAACCTCAATCACATGCAAATCAGTATTTCACAAGTGAAGATGGGTGAATAGTACGACGTAGGCAGTGAAATATTTAATTGCAATTATTAATGCTACTAATTGAAACCATCAATCAAGAAGCAGCAGAGATTTATAATCGAGCGTCAAAAGACTGACAATACACAGGAGAGCGCTATCTCATTCAGACTTATTTGTTCTGTGTCTTTCTCGGAAATGGATTCAACTGAAGACGGTCTGAATTAGTTTAGTCTGAAACTCGTATAATTTGCTCTATGGATTCTCGGCAATATGGTAGGGATATGAGACAGCATGTGCTGTCATAATATTGAGATGCATTTTCCGTTCATCACAAGGCTTTAGTCGAACAGAAATATTTTCAATATGGCTATTAACAATGCACGCCAATCGATTATGATAAAATAAGTAACTGTGGTGTTGCTCTGCGTGTCATACGATGAAATAGGATTCACTATTCATATGACTTTTTGCACTGCCTTCCATACGATGAAATATGTTTGACTATCCATGTCTGCATGTGACTGTCGTATCTCATAACATTCATAACCTTTACCATTTTTGTGATTATTTACGCTGCATGACAGGATACGCAATATTGTTCACTATTGAGTCATTGTTTGCACTGCGTGTATACTAGGGGACGTCTGCAAGTATGTCATGGCCCCATAATAAATAGTACATTCACTATGTGTGTGACTTAGCAAAAATATCATGAAATGCGAAAGTTTGGAAACTAAAATGAATGTTGCGTTGGATAACCCACTCTCAGTTGTGCCTAACATGGAGAGAACTCGGGTGGTAATAGATCAATCAGATAACGGCCTCAGGGTTCTGCGGCACAGATTTGAAGATGGTCAGACAGTCTTCTGCTTTGTTTGTGGCTCTGTGTGGCACAGTATCATTCCAACTGATTGGAAAAGAGAGGGTCATTGTTTCGTTTTGTTTGGGATGTTAGGGACTATAGTATCTACAGGGGTCACGCTCTACTTGACAACTTCGTGTGTAGAGACCAAGCTCCAGGCCTGTTGTATTGTAGCGCCTATGCAGAAGAGAAGTCAATATGAAATATGAAGCCGTTTGACATGCCCCTAACAGCGCCATCTCTTGTAGTAGTGTTATAGTGACATGTGGTTCGGGCGACAAGATTCGCATTTCGTCAGAATATTATAATATGTTCCGTTCGACAGCCTCTCCTTGTTAGTGATTCACATTAATCAGCTCTGGTTTGCTATACTTCACGCCTAGATTGTGTTTCTGCCAGGGGAAAATCGATTCGTATTTCTATTCTTATTTTTGGCTTCCGTGAAGAATCAGCTGACTTCCGCGTATATTATAAGTGTATTTTGAAACACGCCGAAAACGGTAAATCTCACTGAATTTTTTTCCAGGTATGCGGCGGGGCATAACTCCGACAGAATTCACAGCTGGAGAGTAAACGAACTAAATGCGTTTCACAATGTTCCATATAGAGCACCTCCTCATATTGAGTTTGTGGTCTTTGACGGCACTTTGAACAGGGCACACAATACGCAGTCTCATGTCCTTTCCACTTGATATAATAGTTCCATGGCAGAGATGCGTTATGAAGAACCATAATATAGACTATAGAGCATCGCAACGTATTACACATATTTAGAAGGATGGGTTAGGCTGGGATTCCATTGTTGCGTATGCGTGTCCGGGATGGATGTGAAAATCACTTATTTACGGAAACGAACGTTCGTTCCAGGAGAAAACATACTATGTTTATGCGGCAAGACCATAACAATGCAGTAGCCCATGCATATTTCCATTGATTGGGAGATAATCCACATAATTCATTCGCGGTGATACGCATCCGTATACGCAATTGGTACATGTGCTTATTCTGCCTTTTCGAGTTTGCTTCCATTTAGAAATTGTTTTGCCTCTTTGAACTAATCTAGTCATTGCTAATCAATAGGACCTATTCAATACACTGGCGGCTGGCCCCATCTCAGCTCACGTGGATTCGCGATTTTCACATGCGTAACAGACCCGCATACGCAACAATGGAATCCTAGCCTAAGAACTCACTCACCCGGAGGAGGCCGGGCGATTATTAGAAGCGATCGGTGGATGCGGCGGGGTAAATTCCAAGCATGGGCTGGTGAATGTGTGATTGAGTGGGGTAGTGAGTGACCGTGTATGAAGGCTCGTGTATGTTGGGCCTGCTGTTTCAGCTTAGGCTATATATGGAGGCATGTCAGTAGTAAGTCATTTATATGGGGGGGGGGGAGTGATCGGAATAGCTATTGTGATTAACTTCTAGTGGTGTGTATGAAGGCCGCATGAAAATTTGGATTCAGCGACCAATCTTGGCATATTGGGAGCTTCGTTTGAGATGAACAAGTGTCAGTATTTGTTTGGGGCCTTTTCAGGATCGCATGCTTCGTTGCAGTGTGTGAGGTTAATGTTAACACAGTGGTGGCTATAACAGTTTGTTCGTTTATGAAGGTCCGTGGCAAGACTTTTTCCATGGCGGAATTATTCTCGTCTATTCCGTTCATGCCTATCAATTTTATTTTGTTCTTGTTTTTTGTACATCTGGACACCCTAATCCACCCAAATCAGATGAAACAGATATTGCAGTCAAATTAACCATCAACAGTAACAAAACTCTGAAGGACACCAACTCGATTTTCGGAAGAACTGTCATACCCGCCTATCTGGAATGAATTGCGGCGCTCCTAGTGAGCTGACGTGTCAATTTTTTTGGCTGATCATCATCCTATTTATTACAAGTGTTCTTACTTACTACCGGTGTGTCGTAACGGAGTTTCTCATAATAACATTCATAATACTCAGTGATAACAGCGTTGCTTGTAACTGAAATATAGAGACGTTTTTGAAGAGACAATTATCAAATGAAGTCTGTCATCTTCGCTATACCCCGACTCATAGCTTAGGCCCTTGGTTAGGCTTTACATACGTACGTGAATATTATACCGGATCGAGTCCACACCATCACAATGACTACTGGATACAGACAACAGTACAGCGCTGATACTTTGAAGCAAATTAGATCATCATGACGGATTATACGATCAGTGCACAGCTCTTCAACTTTATGAAAGATCTCGGTATTGTTCGAAGACGGAGAGGTAAGCGGGCTGGTATACAATCCAGAAGGACTCGCACAAAACCGTCAAACTTCAGCTATCCGTACGGTGTATCGACGAATATCAACAGTTCATCGCGAATCATCGAAATCGGTGCTTTGTGAGTCTACAGGAAAACCAAAATCCAACGTCACTCACAGGTATGACTAAATGACCCCCCTCAACACATCATGGCTGATGAGGCGTTGCAATTGACTAATTACTTTATGTTCCGCCATGATAGACAGTTTTTTCAGCTAATGGGGGTGGGTTAATAACTTACATATCCAAAGAATGGGCGGTAACTCATCCTAGAATCGGACATACCATCTCCACGCCAGATATTGAGCTACTTGCAGTGAGCGTTAGTCCACGCTTCCTCCCATGTTCCGTTTCGAAGATACACATTAATGATGTGTATACCCGTCCGACTTCAAACTTTGCAATAGCTGACAAGGAACTGAAAAGGGTACTAACGGATATAATGGTTGAAAACTCTCGATCACACATCATCATAATGGGAGATTTTAACAGGGAAACGTATCTATTCTTGAAACTATGAACTACAAATACTTTGTAAACTTTATTACCTATCCTCGCGCTCAGTTCATTATTGATGGCGTTCATGTGAAGGATGACTGTTACATCTCTAAGCAATTACAGGCATTGGCTACTTCGGACATTACGCCATCAGCATACTGCCCAAATACACCGAAAAATACCGGGATCGTACACAGAATAACGGAAGAAAGTGGAAAGAGACCTGAATGATGATAATATAGCCAACTTACAGAATATGTTGGGATCTACTAACTGGGCGGTGTTTACAGAGACAAGTGGTAACCTGCAGGAAATGACTGAGGTAGTCAGTGAGTATGTTAATTTTACTGCAGATGTATGCATACCGAAAAAATCCACACCATTAACGAAATTAATGAAGAGACTGCCAGCAGATAAACACAATCAAACGTTTCTAGAAAGGGGAAAGAAGATTGCTATCGACAATGGAAACCGGGAACAGAGAAACAAACTACAACGCGACATCAACCGACATATTCGAAAGAACAGAAGTGATCACTTTGAGGAGGTGACGTCAAACTCTGGGGCCCTTTGGGAGCTACTGAAGTCGACCAGAAACCCTGAAACTCATGAAAACCCAGAATATCCAGTGACTTTGGTACTAAACTTAACGAACACTTTGGACGCTTCAACGATCTGGCTAACAAAGACATTGAGCTATCCTTGCCGGACATGAATGATTCGAATTCGCCAAAAATTAACGAAACTGACGTAAGACGGCTTTTTCAACTAGTAAGGAGGGGGGTTTCCTCTGGCTTTGATAAAATACCACGGTGGGTTTCCAAGTCTTGTTCGAATGAATTGTCTGGTATTTTCACTAAAATTTTCAATGAAAGTATTGACCGGGGTACAATCCCTCATGCTTGGGAAGCATGCAATAACTGCACCTATACCCAAAGTACCTAAACCCACCGTTGCAAATAACTACAGGCCAATTGATCTTGCCAGCATTGCCTTTAATTGCATGCAAAAGGTTCTATTACCAAATATAAGTGAAGCGCTTAGCAAGTATGGAGACACTCGTCAGTTTGCGTATAAGAAGGGGGTTTCGTGTACAGACGCTATTTGAACACTTGTCCATGACATGGTTTTAGGTTTGAATTGTAGAGACACCACAATTGCCAAAGTTTTATTTCTCGATTTCTCAAGTGCTTCTAATACTGTCTTGCCAAATTATTTAATCAATGATCTTTCGAATTTTGGTATCGAACCATCACTGGATTGCCAATTATCTACAGGGATGGGTCAATACAAGTCACTATTGGAGAAACGTCTTTCTGATACCTCCGATATTAACATCGGTGTTCCACAAGGTGGCCCACTATCAGCATTGCTTTTTATAATGTATACGAATGAAAGCCAGTCAAGTATTTGAATTCCTCTGTGATTAAGTACGCTGACGATACTGCTATTTCTTGTAGAATCTCAAACACACACACAATAGAGATAATGGTATGTCTAATCGTTTATTTCTGATATTACTAATGTGTGTTAGGCAGAACAAATCTTATGTCTGAATCCAACGGAAATCAAAGGAATGGTGTTTGAAAATATTACATCACGCATGCCGGTCTCATCGAAACTAAATCTGAAAAACTTCCAATTGACAATTCTCAAGTCGAACGTGTGTCAGATACTATGTATCTTGGCGTGCGCATTGATAACAATTTAACATTTACTGCCCATGTGTCTAATATACTACGAAGAGTATTTACTATATAGTATCTACATTAATGTACCTTGTTCCCTATTTGAAATTGATGGAGAATGTAAGTATTTACTCACAATTTTGCCTCATATATTATACGCCGTGCCGGTTGGGTATCACTTCCTACTCACCCCGTGATAAACTAAAATTAGAGCATTCCTGAAATATTGTGCTAGAATTCTCAAGTTAGACTATGAGAGTATTGTTGACCAGGTCAATAGTGTCTGCAAATCGTGAATTCATTAGACTTGCTGAAATTGTCCACCGAGAGGGAAATCACCCACTTCACGCGGAACTGAAATCTTTTTGTCTTTTTACTAACTATAATCTCAGGCATCGTGCATTAACTCCAACATATCGAGTGCAAGCTTTCAAAAACTCATTTATCTACAGAGCCTCTATTTTCATTCAATAATACTTTGAACGACTTTAATTGCTACATATTTCCACATATTCTCTTTCACTCTTTCAAATATCGGATACTAACTTCTGACTTCATTTTATAGTTTTAATAATTGTATATATTTTTGTATTTTATAAATTTTCCTATTTAGGAGTTGAATTTTTGCATTTCTAATACTGGAAAAACAAACTGAAACTGAAACTGAAACTATCGAAGAATAACACGAAGAGCGCCTGTAGTAACAGCGACTCTGTATCAGCATCCAAGAATAGGGAACATCCCAATGTTCAACAGGAAAGGATACGGGAAGCAGCAAAACTCTATTGAAGTCGGATTTACACTAGGACATATACTTGCTCAATGTCTGAAATAGCTACAAATGGTTTACAGAGATCAAGGGAAGTTCCATGACGAATAATATGGAACGAGGCTGGGCTAAGGAAAACACAAACAAAATGTATCAATGTCGATATCGCATCACCGCGAATGAACCCATGGGATATATTCTCCCTTTGAAACAATCCAACGCCATATAATCGAACTGATAGATCAACAGAATGACACTTTCACATCATCACACCGTTTTTCTTCAACTCATCCTTTTCTGCAAAACTACGACTTGTGTGACCAATAATTTGCTACCACAAAAACAGATTTATTTGCAGTTCAGTAGAGGTTTTGCAGCTGTATCTAGCAAATATCGCAGCAGCCCGTGTCTAGAGGCCCATAAATTGTACTTATTTGCCAATAGGGATGGTGAGGGGCGCACTTTCCTTGGGTTCCGACCTCAACCCCCCCCCCCCTCCCTCCTCAAGACAAATCTGTCGGTAGGCGCCTGCCTGGCGTAAATTACACATTAATGAGTCTACGCTACCGTCGCGTACGTCGACGACGAATGCACGTCAGCGAGTTCCTGCGATTAACCTTGAAGCAAGATAATGTCGTGATAGGCAAAACAACAAACAGGTGTAGGCTACCACCGCCAGTATTCAATATACGGTCATTGCCCCCTATTATTAGCTGGGAGCATAGCAGTCGCCCTTGGCATGCTGGTACACGAGCGGACAACCGAGAGCATATGGCCGAGGTACATTCTCGAGGGTTGAATGTTTTGAAATTCAATTCTAATCATTACCGCTATATCACATTTTAGTATAGTTCTGAAAAAATGGAGTCGACTTTACTTGAAAATGTTCGCAGTTTGTCACATTGCATTTGTTGTCCAGAATTAACACACTAGTGATCCAACTGCCTGAAACGTATCGTAACAATTATGTTAGTAGCGTGCAGACCGACAGGGCGGGGTCCTTGGCCAGAAAGTATTATGATCAGTCATTAACAAGAGTCCACGTAGAACAATCATAAGTTGGAAATAGTTGTCTGAAAGTTGTATGAAAGGAAAGGATGCCAAAAAGGCCGAATATAATGGTCATATAGGACCAAATAAACAAGTGAACGGAATTATGGCACCGCTCCAGAGGCATACTAACTTCGAAACAGGGAATACTCGGCGGCGAACAATTGATGTTAAAAGTTAAAAGAGTAAACCAAGGGGTTTACTGGGGTTTACTGCGTTATCGTCAGCTGAGCTGAACGCTGTCGCGGGAAAATTTCGGTAGCAAAAACACAAGCAAGAGTTTCTACCTCAGACGCAGTGACGTTCATATAGTATATTTTAGTGATACCCTTATAGAAATCATTCTATTGAAATAGCTCATTCTTGTCACTAAAATGTCAAACAGCTCCAGTCTTGTATTAGGGGTTTGCTGGTGATACCCTTATAGAAATCATTCTATTGAAATCGTTTATTCTTGTCACTAAAATGTCAATCAGCTCCAGTTCTGTATTAGGATTTTTGCTGGTGATACCCTTATAGGAATCATTCTATTGAAATAGCTCATTCTTGTCACTAAAATGTCAATCAGCTTCAGTTCGGTCTGCTGGTGATACTCTTATAGAAATCATTCTATTGAAATAGTTTATTCTTGTCACTAAAATGTCAATCAGCTCCAGTCTTGTATTAGGGGTTTGCTGGTGATACCCTCATAGGAATCATTCTATTGAAATAGTTCATTCTTGTTACTAAAATGTCAATCAGCTCTAGTTTCTGTATTAGGGGTTTGCTGGTGATACCCTTATAGAAATCATTCTATTGAAATAGTTCATTCTTGTCACTAAAATGTCAATCAGCTTCAGTTCGGTCTGCTGGTGATACTCTTATAGAATCATTCTATTGAAATAGTTAATTCTTGTCACTATAAGGTCATTCGGCTCCAGACTTGTATTAGGGGTCTGCTGGTGATACCCCTATGGAAATCATTCTATTGAAATAGTTCATTCTTGTTACTAAAATGTCATCAGCTCCAGTCTTGTATTAGGGGTTTACTGGTGATACCCTTATAGAATTCATTCTATTGAAATAGTTAATTCTTGTCACTAAACAGTCTATCAGCTTCAGTCTTGTATGAGGGGTTCGCTGGTGATACCATTATAGAAATCATTCTATTGAAATCGTTAATTCTTGTCACTAAACAGTCAATCAGCTTCAGTTTTGTATCAGGGGTTTGCTGATGATACCCTTATAGGAATCATTCTATTGAAATAGTTACTTCTTGTCACTAAAATGTCAATCAGCTTCAGTTTTGTATTAGGGGTTTGCTGGTGATACCCTTATAGGATCATTCTATTGAAATAGTTAATTCTTGTCACTAAAATGTCAATCAGCTTCAGTTTTGTATTAGGGGTTTGCTGGTGATACCCTTATAGGATCATTCTATTGAAATAGTTAATTCTTGTCACTAAACATTCAATCAGCTCTAGTTTGTATTAGGGGTTTGCTGGTGAACCCTTATAGGAATCATTCTATTGAAACATTTAATTTTTGTCACTAAACAGTCAATCAGCTCTAGTTTGTATTAGGGGTTTGCTGGTGATACCATTATAGAAATCATTCTATTGAAATCGTTCATTCTTGTCACTAAACAGTCAATCAGCTTCAGTTTTGTATTAGGGGTGTGCTGGTGATACCCTTATAGTAATCATTCTATTGAAATCGTTAATTTTTGTCACTAAACAGTCATCAGCTTCAGTTTTGTATTAGGGGTGTGCTGGTGATACCCTTATAGGAATCATTCTATTGAAATCGTTTATTCTTGTCACTAAACAGTCAATCAGCTTCAGTTTTGTATTAGGGGTTTGCTGGTGATACCCTTATAGAAATCATTCCATCGAAATAGTTAATTCTTGTCACTAAACAGTCTATCGCTTCAGTTTAGTATTCGGGGTTTGCTGGTGATACCCTCATAGGAATCATTCTATTGGACTAATTAATTCTTGTCACTAAACAGTCAATCAGCTTCAGTTTTGTATTAGGGGTTTGCTGGTGATACCCTTATAGGAATCATTCTATTAAAATCGTTAATTCTTGTCACTGGTAATACCTTTGAAGACGTCCTTTTAGTGTTTCAACATTTCAACAGGAAAGTGTCTATTGCGGTGTCCATATCGTAGGTTCAGTATACTTGGTTGCGTTTCTTGACATAAAATCGTAATTGATGCAATTCGAAGCGCATTGTGAAGTTTTGTATAAAAAACGCCGTATGGGCATAAGCACAAAACGCATTTCACGCATTTTGAATAAAATAGTAAACTATATAACACCATGTATCTTCCATTTTTTGAAAGAATAAATGCAGTTCTGCTTCAAGGACGAAGAGTATAATTTATTTGTAGTTTTCTTGTTAATCCATAAGTTTCATATAAAAGACGGAATCTCGCGAGTTATGTCAACGGTTCCACTGACAAATGTTCGAGGTCGGCCCTGTGAACAAGAAGTGCTAATATTATAAAATAACAAAGCGAAAATTCAAGGTTCCAACATAATAGTATTTTTCGCTTTACAAGCACTACATAAACCGGGCTAATGACTTCTTGTGGGACCGCTCCTCTAGTTTTCCATAGAATCACTCTGTTTAACATGGATTTTTTTGGACATAATTTCAATAGGATGATTTTTCTGAATCAAAGGCATACTTTCATATCTTCTTCAAGTCCAGATTGTTAGGTAATATCTACAGAATATAGGTATCAACTACATTCCCATTCTTGTTCAATAGTAAATAATTGAATACTATACTGAATTACACTTTGTAGGTAGAGAATTTGGAAAATGGAATAGTTGCAACTTTTTGAAAATAGTTGCAACCGCATTATTAACTAATTTCAGAAAACTGTTTCTCAGCACCCACTAGACAACATTTCTTGAGGAGACATGGATGGCTCGTAGGGCGAAAATTCCCTAAACGTCAGATTAGTTGCCTTTGATTCGTTTATTATTTCCTGGGGGCAGGCTATAGGGAATGCTTCATGAAGTCCCACAAACAAAACGGAGGAACATCGTTACATTACTTTTTCTAGAAGAACACTTCATCCAGCTATTGTTAATAAATAGTGATAACAGCTCTTAAAAGTGCTAAATACAAAGGTTTTTAACCGCTGAACACGACACGAAACCCAGTACAGCAAGTAGAACAATTTATAACTCCAGCTGTTCAAAGTTTTCGTCTTACAGCTCTGTATATTTTATCTATGTTTTTTCAGTAGTTTCCCCCGCAAACGTGACGGTGAATGCAAAAGAAGAGGGTAAGGCAGAACCAACACTTGACAAAATAGAAGAAACGTCTGTCTATGACTTACTATTATATGTATGGACGTTCTACTCCGGACTCCAGCGTTAATTGAAACAGGACACATTTCACAGATTCAATCGCTGCTAAGCTCCTCAAATAACTGGAAGAATGCGGGAGATGTTTTCAACAATGGTGTGCGGAGAACATCCGGTCGTAAACGGTTAGATAAATGTCACTCTGATTGGATTCCATTAGTCTACTCAGATGATTGAAACAGCACAGCTAGCGTTGCTTCAGTTCGATCCATCGCAAACATAGTCAGCATCCTATGTACTTTCACTGCAGTTAGTGCTAGGCTTAGCCCATACTGTTAGGTTTAGCCTACACTTGGAACTGTATACAGCCTAATCTATCTCATTTTATTCAACTTACCCCAATGACTATGCACCCACCCCCATGCCACGTCGAGCTTCTGGCAATTACACACTGGGTTGGCCACCCATCGCCCTTCTCTTTTGCAAGGCTAGTTGTCTAGTTCGTGAGTTTTGGCTCTTAGGATATTCGCCCCAAAAAAAATCGTTCCTAGTAGGGTTTTTCTGGCTTTTCTATCATCCTTTCTTACGTTCGCTGGAATTGTCAGCGTTTCGTCACCTTTCGTTCAAGTATCTCTCCACTTACGAGAGTTTTGAAAGGTTTTTATTCTCTCTCTACCGCCTTTCCTGCGTGAGCGTTAGCCTAGCTTCTTACCTCGCTGTAGTGTTTCGCGTACTGCAGCTAGCCTAACACTTCCGCGTACCAGCCTAGCGCCTGTACCGCGCGGCTTCTTTGTCTTTCCGAGTTTCCTTCCCGAGGCCCTCCCTACCACTCGCCCGTACCTCCCGTCCCACCCTGCCGCCCCTTGGTTTACCGCCCCCTCCCTTTCCCCGGGGGTTTTGGGGACATTCTAGGGCCGCCTGTTTCGTTGTTTGGCCTCGCAGCAGGTGGCGGAGCGAGAGGGAGCGAGAGAATTCCGTTCGAAAAGAGCTCCGCTCGGGGGAATTGGAAACGTTCCTCGGGGTGCTCGCGGCCCGAAATTCTGGTCGCTGTGTCCTTCCTCCTAGGTTCTTGGTTCCTACGGAGGAAGCTGCCAAAAGTCTATGGGTAGTGTAGTACACTGTATACAGTTCCAATTTGGAATACAACTGTGGTTTGAACCGTGCGATGTGACATCATGATATGCAATTTAACTTTCAACAAGGTCGAGCAATCAATTATATGATCGTTCACCTGAAATAAGCTTGCAATTTTGCTCCACCCTTCCATGCTAACAGAGAATGAGAAAAATTGGTTTACGTTCCATACCTGGTGTTTGGCGCAATCATGTTCTTTTCAAAGTGTCACGAATTAACGTGTGGGCCTTTAAAACTACAATTTATTATCGGCGCGCATACACGGTGCGCGTGAAATGTCCCGTGGTCACAAAAAAAAGAAAAGTAGTATTTTTCTTCATTCAGGATATTTCTGGCCTGAGCCTAATTCCTATCTTCTACAGAGCTATCCACATACAGAAAGGGAAATAAAAATGTTTATTGATATTGAGTGATAAGAATATTCCAACACTAAACTTCCCGTCCGTCACAGTTGTCCCGTCAGTCACATTTTGTCCCGGCCGTCACATATTCAGGTGCAATTGTTCAATTCACTTACGAAATCATACAGTTTATATATAAAAAATATATATAATAAAAACACTATGAACAGTCTGTTTCTACCTTATAGACAATTGAAGTACTCTCCAGTACAGGCATTGGGACCATACCAGTCTAAACCCCAGCCACAAAGCAAAATCAAACCGACTCTCACTTCCGTGTCAGGAGTGTTTCAGCAGATCATGGCTCACCCAGCCCCATGTATGTCCAAACACTACTCAGCACAAGCCTCCTGGTCACACCAAAGTATATCCATCGACTGAACTATCT
Source organism: Sclerodactyla briareus (assembly GCA_026419785.1). Lineage (NCBI taxonomy): Eukaryota > Metazoa > Echinodermata > Holothuroidea > Dendrochirotida > Sclerodactylidae > Sclerodactyla > Sclerodactyla briareus. The sequence continues at coordinate 24,817 of JAODTK010001943.1, read as the reverse complement.
GGGTGGTTGGTGGAATGGCGTTAAAGTGGTGTATGAGGAGGTTTTATAAGCCCTGGGCAAAAATTGTACTGTATGTACAATAATTGCCTAGAAGTGCACAGGATATTGTAGATCCAATGGAACATGTCCACGACATTGGAATGCTATATCTTATGTTTTCAAATAAGTGACCTAATTTAGGCCATCCCCTCTTGGTGTAGCTGTAATTTTAAACATGCAGTTAGCCATAAATTGATGGTACATAGAGCCAAAGCTTAAGTGGGTGGGTATCAAATGGGGCATGATTTCAAGATAGAAAAAGTCATCAATTTTCTCAGGTCCTATCAAAATGTAACAAAATGTATCAGAATCACTTTACTCCACCTTCTCTGGTAACACTTCATATGTTTCTTCCCTCGGAAAACCCCCCTCAAATAATCACCCACATTTAAAAACCATCGTCTCCACATGACATACTTTTTGCACTTTTAAAATGATAACAGAAACTGAAAACCGGAACTGAAATTTCCCGTCCGTCACGTCCTGTCAGTCACACTTTCTGATTGGTCTGATTGGAGATTTTTACAATCTTCGATGTTTTGTTGGTAGCATGCCATTGATTTTGATTCTTCATTTGGCAATTGATTTAATGCTCATAATAAAAATTTGATAGTTTAAAATTTTAATTAGGGTAGGATGAAAAAAGTGACAAAAATGTTCCGTCCGTCACGTCCGTCCGTCCAATTTGACATTACCTGTTTCACAAGGGAAAGCAATAAGCATTTCACTAGTTTAGTTCATTTCTGTTAATTATTGTTCATATACCGAGTACTTTGCACAGTTGTTTGAAAAAACTTTGAATTAACAACAGATAGCTTTTCATAAAATTATGGATTTTTTCTTCAGAAATTGAGTGTTTAATTTTGACCCGACCGGCACACTGATTTCAAATTGGAAGCATGAAGCCACTGAATCACCCATCTTTATTTCTTTCTCTGTTTTTACTTGAAATTTTATGTTTTATTAAGCTTTAAGCATGTGAAATAATTGTTTGATACACCCTTTTCAATTATATCATATTATATGATATTAGATCATATTGAAATATCTCCTTTTCTAAGTCTGCTGATAATAATGCTCTCTGTTGCACCTACTATTGTGAATAAGAGACTGATCTTACGAACTAATCACGGATAGACAACTAGGAAGAACAGAAAATACGAGCTATACATGGAGAACATGAGAACTGCAGTACAAGCACTTGTTAAAGCGGTTAGACTGTTAGAGGCGGGGTCCAAAGCAGCAGTAAAACGTTGTGTGTGTCAAAAACGACACCATATGTGGATATCCTCATGAAAGTTAGCGGTTCTCCAACCCCCTGTGGTCGCGTCTTGGAATACGAAGATGTTACTGTTTATTTTGCAAGGGCGGTTGTGGACAAGGTCGAGTAACGAGTGGACGCAATTTTCGATCGAGCAGGCGAATTCCTTGGGAATAATTCATGTAAATTCACATTTTCATGTGTTTTAAAACTCCATTACCTCCGTTGAAAATGCGACGTGCTTCTCTGCGATTTTCTTATTCATAACTTTGATTTTTCTTGCGTTGACCAGATTCCTAAGAAGCCCAATTGTCCAAAACATTTCTGGGGAAAATATGTGGGCATGTTAGCAAGAGTACCTTATACGTTTTTCTTGGTCAGACATACTGACTTACACTGTATAGCTATTAAAACATCAATCAATTCAACCCTGCAACTGTCGTCGGATAGGTCTACCAGCATCTTCAAACAAATTGATAAATATGATGATAAGTAATGTAAACAGTGGTTCTAATCATTGAATGAGTACTCCGTTCAAATCGATCAAATAGTGGCGATGGTTTAGATCAAATTTCATAATAGTCGCGCATACTTTCTCATGATCGTCAGCGAAATGCAACCCTGTATATTAAAATGCGGAATATGACATCATTGCTCTCTCGATCGTTAGATCAATGACAGCTGTTCTTTCTGGGTGATAGATGGCAATTGGTGATGAATTCTGTCACTCCTAACTTTAGGTTGTCATTTTGACTCAAGAATATATCGGATTTAGCGCGTTCTCTTTGAACTATCTGCAACAACCAAGAAGCCAGGACTTACCAATTTAACTTGATACAAGACATACTGGTAGTTTCAAGATTCATATTGGTAATTAGTGATTAATCGGCGAAATAATATTCCAAAAGACCCATAATTCGGAATACCCATTCTTTCCATCCTTCTCGGGCTATTTTTTCTGTTTTCGTTTTGTATTGTGGACATTCTTACTCGACGCGATCTTTGTCTATTCGTCACAGACTATTCGTCTAACTTTATTGTGACAATGCAACCGGAATCGAATATTGAAACACTAACGAAGAAATATGCTAGTAGAAAGGCCCGAAAGCCAGTAGGTAAATCAATTTACAACGGCTAAAGTTTGTGTATACGGGTTTCTTAAATTACCTTTTTTCTAATTGAATACCAAAAAATTAGGCCTATGGAGAGAGTAATATTCTTAATAGGCCCAATACTAGCAGTTTTGGGTGATTCGTTGAAAGAAACACATGATCGAAAGTCCTCCGACGTCACGAATTTACGTCTGCTCAGGCTGGTATTCAGTCATGAATATACATGGCTACTAGAGTGGTTCAACTTGCAAGTTCAAGCAAGGTGGGTGTTTTAGATCTACGTCATCCTGGTATTTTTGCGAAACAAAACATACCTGATGATATTACCATTCCACGTGAACATTTATGTTCAGGCTGTATGCACGTGACTACATCGTGACTGCCCACGTGATGATCATTACCAGCATGCGTGAGGTGATAAAGTCATATTATTTGCGTACCTGATAACTCCGTACGCACGTGATATTGAAAGATACCAGTACCTGTTATTGCCTACGTACAATATCGATACTGAGTACTATTCACATTATTATTATTATTATTATTATTATTATTATTATTATTTTATTATTATTATTATATTATTATTATTATTATTCTCTTCTCACAACTCTCTCAGTTGGCTTGTGACCTCTCTCTGTTTTTCTCTAACCTCGGAATGCTACCCGATTCCTGGAGGTTTGGGTAAACACGTCTTAGTATGGTGGGCAGTGGCCGAGTATGCCTTTTCGTTAGGGTTGTTGCATGGTGGGTGCCTGGGGTATCTTCCAGATGTGAGTCTATGTTGTTGTGACTGCGCCGAATGCCCCTATCACGACGGGCACAACCTTGGCTTTGACATTCCATAGGCTCTGCACTCGAGCGCAGATCCTGGTATTTCTTATCTTTTTATTTCTTACAGGACGATGATGGGCGTTGGGAAGGGAATGGCCACGTCCGCCGCGACCGTTTGCCGCTCCTGCCGGCCTTTGTACACTATCGCAGGTATGGGTAGCTGTCGTGTATGACGATCGGTTCTTATGTCGAAGTCCCAGGAGGATCTTGGCTCTTTCATGATCTGCATGGGGTTGGGTTGTTAGGAGCCATGTCTTACCGTGTTCCGTTGGGATTTTGTAGAACTTACACAACTCTGTGGTGTATAGCAGTGCGACGTTGTTGTGTCTGACCTTATAGAGGCTCCAGCTATTTTCCAGCATGCACTCACTATGTGGGTCGCAGTCTCATCTTCTCACGCAAATTCGGCACTTCGGGTCCACGGATGATCGCAGTACTTTTGCTTAGTGGGCACTTGGGATTGACCGTGGCAGAGTATTCCGCAGTCCGGCACACTGGGGTTCTATCGTGGCAGCAACTTCTTTCAGGCCTCTACTTTCCATCTTTCTCGAGAAGGATACAGTCGGTTGTTGTATGTCAGTCCGTGCGTGCAGTCCCCAATACGTGTTCATGGTTTTCTGTCATCCTGTCGATCGAGACCGGACAGCTCACTCTGTGTCCAGTCTATTAGGCCTGCCGTATGTTTTCTGTAATTACTGGCAAGGCGTACCTATTTATGGCATGTATTGTTTTGTCCGTTGAGCCGGATTTCAGAAGAAAAAAGGTTTAGCCGTTTCATGTATGTCGGTGATGCCGCCACTCTTAACTCCCTTTCTTTATCTACATTGTTTTGGAGATTACCGAGATACTTGATTCCCAATGTCTAAGATCGAGGCCATCGGTGAGTTTGAGTTTCCCCCTCTGGATGATTGTCTCGCCAACGTGTCGAGCCGAACTCCATTGCAGATGTCTTGCTGACTATGCGAACGTCTCGATCAGGGCTGTTAGTTCGACCTCGTTCTTAGAGTATAGAGCTTGAGATCATCTATACAGGAGATGGTTAACTTTGTTGACCAGCCCTGAGGGGGTAACCCTGTTTAGCTTGCCGCAGTATGCGGCTCAGTGGGTTGAGTGCTACACAGAACAGGAGTGGTGATAGTGCATCACCTGGAATATCCCACGCTCAATATTGATGTCGGCTTTTTCCCTTCACGCAGGTTATGGTAGTGACCTGTTTGTGGGCCATTGACCTTCACTTATAGCGTCGTGATCGTGGGGTTGATCTGGTGTATTTTCATGGCGTGGATGATCCAGAAGTGTGGGACCGAGTCATACGCCTCTCTGTAGTCAATCCACCCAACCGTAAGGTTTTGTTCGTCTCCTCTTGAGTCACCAGTGACGTTTTTGTCAATTAGCAGCTGGTCCGTTATGCCACGACACCCAGGTCTTGCCCATTTCTGCTCAAACGCGAGAATGTGGTGTTCAGATAGGTGGCCATTTATTTGGTCGGCGAGTATCCAGAGAGCACCTTCCACGTAGTCGGAAATAATGTGATAGGGCGGTAGTTGCTTAGCTGTGTTCCTTTCTGAATCAGTACAGTTCGATTCTTTTGAGCCATGGTTGGAATTTGCTCAGTGTGGTCTACTACGTCCTGTAGTTGATTTGCCAGTCTACAAAGTAGGCTGCTCGGTGTCTCACTATTAGCCCTGTACTTGGTCAGGCCCAGGTGCCTCCCAGTTCGGCATCCTCTTCACCTTTCCGTTGACGTCGTGCGTGTTATTCTCTGTTTTTTCTTGAGTAGGGGTGTCGTAGGGCTGCGACCACTCTGCCTCTTGGTTGTGAGTTTTTGCTGTCCCCCATATTCCCTCCCAGAAGTCCTTGGTCTCCTCACTTCCAGGGATTTGTCTCTCTGTAGGGGCGCCATTCTGAGCTGGGAGTATAACTCTGCTCTGCAGGTTGGGTGGGACACCATGCTGTTCATTTTTAATTGCTCTATACGAGCTGTATAGCGGTTCATTCTGTGCGAGGTTGCCGTATGTCCTCTGTTTTAGCGTCTCTATGGCTCTTCTCATCCCATTTTTTCTTTTATCCAGTATCGGGTCATGATGTCATTGGGGAGATTCCCCTCGATTCTCTCTGGCCGATTCCATTCTGCTGATATACTTTCTCAGATTTCTGATATGATTCTGAAGGCGCCTTTTCCACGGTGCGGTTTGGGTGGCATTTTCTTTCGGCGCTCCTCAGAGATTCTTCTTGATATGACCATTGCTGTTACTACGTGAGGCGTTTGGTCTCTGTCACATTATGAGTATGGATCAGCTGCAGGACAGGGTTGGCTTTATTCGTGAGTTCACGGACTTGCCGTAATGTTTCTTCATCTATCCACACCGGCTGACGTGAAGTTGTTTGGTTCATGGTGTGACAACTCCCCTTTCAATTTCCCCCTCTCAGCTGATCTTCCTTCTCTGTTGTCACACCTGGTTCATCTGATGGCTTGGCTCGTTCTCTGGCATTGGACGGCTGCTTGGTTTTGATACAGGTTCTGCCTTTGCAGGTTGTTCACGAGGTGTTCCGTTACTGCCGACGCTGGTTAGTCGTCGTATTCATCCAGTTTTGTCGTGTAATGTGTGGAATGAGGCTGATCGCCCGTCGTTGATCAATTATCCGTTGAATTTTTTGCGCCTCTGGCGTGTCCACTCCCTACGTTGGTTGCCTCCAGTAGCCCATTTTTCGCCAGTACGTCCTGAGGGCGCGGCGTCTGACGCAGACCTTGTTGACCCGGGCGAGGTTGACTTGGGCGACCTCGGTATGGATGTATTATTGTTTCTCCCCATGGGTATGGGTTTGGGGGACCAAGTATTATGCGAGACCCCACTTTGTCTCCACAAGAAATAATAATAATAATGATAATATTAATAATAATAATTATTATTATTATTATTATTATTATTATTAATATGGGGAGTGGAGAAATTCCATAACAATAAGGCCAGATGGATAGAGGACTTCAAGACCACTACGAAAACGTCCCCGACCAACATACAACGCATATAACCGAAGCCGACGTACGGAGAAAGGCGAAGACGATGTCGAACTGGAGGTCCCCCGGACCAGACCAGGTACAGGCCTTCTGGTTGAAGAAATGACCACCCTCCACCACAGAATAGCGACGCAGTTGCAGCAACTTGTAGACAATCCAGTCGACACACCCAAATGTTTGACAATTTGAAGGACTTGTGATCCAGGAGGACCCCAACAAAGATCCCTCATCAGCAAACTTCAGGCCACACACATGCCTCCCGACCACCTGGAAGTTTGCTGTCTGGCATCCTGGCTGACCAGATTATGGGTCATCTGACTCAGCATAAATGCCGCCCTGAGGAACAGAAAGGAGTTAGGCCAGGGAGTAGGGTAACCAAAGACCAGCTCGTCATTGACGAGGCCGTGGGCAGGACTCGAGGAACTCGCCGCACGAATCTAGCAGTAGCGTGGATCGACTCCAGAAAGGCCTACGACTGCGTAACCACACTATGGATAATTGACGACGATGAAAATGCCACAAGATAGACCAGAAAGTATGCACTCTGATCAACAGTTCCATGCGAAATTGGGTCAATAACCTACGCAAGCGGCACCACCTGGCCCAGGTCCCATAAGACGAGGTACTTCCCAGCCTTGTCCCCGCTACTGTTCTGTGTGGCACTCAACCCCCTCAGCCACATACTAAGAACACCACCAACGAGGATACAAAAAAAAAAAAACAAGCCACACCGCCTGTAATGGAGGAACCTCTAAAGTTTATGGTAGAAGGAGCAGGACATGACTCTATGAACACTACAGTCCAAATCTTCAGTGTGATATCGGATTGCAGTTCGGGCCTCGAGACGTGTGGACGACTGATCGCCCATAGAGGGAGGGTGCGGACGACACAAGGGCTCGTGCGAACATCGCAGACCCAGAAATTCATGACGTCGACGTTAACAAAAGGTACAATCCCTTGGTCTTATACACGGCATGGAGAACCTCCAAGAGCAAAGTGAAGGCAATGATAACAAGACCTACCACCAAGAGAGTGCGAAAGTCCTGAAGACCAAGCTGAACTGGCAAAATAAAATCCAAGCCCTGAATGAATATTGCCATGCCGGGTACGAGCACCCCGCGGAAATCAGACGGGACACGCAGCGAGTTGGCGGAGCACGACCGAAAAAATCGCAAGCTCCTGAAATCCCAGGTGGAATCATCACAAGAGCGGACATCCACCAGACTTACTTACCGAGGCGAAGGGGTGCGGGGTCTAAAGGAAGTGGAGGGCACGATAAGTGAGGACGTGCGGGGCTTTTTTAATTTTCCCAAAAAAAAAAAAAAATTTGGTTGTTCGGAGGACCCGGGCACTGAAGAAAGAGGAAGAACCTCTACTGGAAGCAGCATGGCAACCGGTGAACATCGAGAAGGAAAGGAAAGGATGATGAATGGAAATCAGAATGGACACAGCAGTATGAGGAAAATGGAAGAAAGAAACAAGCCCATGCACGGCCAAAATCCTCCGAAGTGAAGGAGTTACACCACAAGAGATAAGGCATAAATGTGGCGTGTACTGCACAGGCCTGAAATCGAGACAGAGGCGCTTATCACAGCGGCACAAGACCCAGGCACTGAATACGAAGAAAAAAACCCACCCCAAACACGTATCATGAGAGTGTCGACTGACAGCAAGTGGCAGGTGTGCAAAGTGACAGATGGGACAGTAAAACCACATCATATAGGCTTGTCCGAAGCTAGCCGGTCAGAGATCTGAAGAGACAAAACAGCGTAGCAGCATCTCTACACTGGTCCATATGCACTCACCACATTTTAAAACACTGCTACCCACCCTTGCTACCAGACCAACGCGTGACTGGAGCCAGAAACAACCAAACTACTCTGGGACTTCGAGGTAAGGACAGATAGGATCATCCCATCAAGAACTACATCATCGTAATAGACAAGCAGGAGAGAAGAGCAACTGTAATAGATGTGGCGATCACTAGCTGACATGAACCTCGCAAGTAAAGAACAAGAGAGACATGACAATAACCAAGGACCTGAAGTTGGATGATCCAAAGGCTGTTGGATGTGAAGGCAAGGTGGTTCCAGTAGTGATCGGTGCGCTCGGGCAGTGAGTCCAACCTTGATGGGCCAACTACTAAGAATTCCAGGAAAGCACAACCTAAAGGGCCGTTGGTCAAACATGCTATCCTCGGAAGTGCCCACATCATCAGGGAGTCCTCGACCTCCCAGAATCCGGGTAGGATTTCGAGGTCGGACAGTGTATATATGTACATACATTCCAACATGGCACAGGTTTGAGAAGTCCATCGATCTATCATAATAATAATAATAATTTTATTATTATTATTATTATTATTATTAGTATATATTATTATTGTTATTATTATAATTATTATATGTCCCGCTACCTATCCTTAGTTGGGGGCAAGCGAGTGCAATTATGGACTCTTGCACTAAACAAAGCAACTAACATATATTACATTTACATTAAAAATAATACGGTTGGCATACCGAAGCCTTGGAATATTTCATCACAGTCGTGGCGAAGTCCACTGTTGACTCTTTTTTTCTTGTAGATATGACAACTATCTTCAGAAATATGTTATACTACTTTCAGTACGTCTCAAGTAAGTTTAATGGTCTCTTCCTTTGTAACACTCCCGGATCCCTCAACTAAAACAGTAAGGAGAGGGCCTGACTTTTGTCTCGTTCGTAAGTTGTGATACTCCATAGCATTGGGGTCGCGACCTACTCTCATCTTTTTTCACAAGAGCTCTTATCACAGGCCCAAATAGAGTGTTTTCTGGAACCTACTACTGGAACCTCTACACTTCGAGCGACCACGTGGGGCCCAGAGGGAGCAGCTCAGCAGGCGCGCACTTGAGCGTGCCGTTCGCTCTATAAAAACGATGTTTCAGGAAGGTAGATTGTCCCGCCTGCAATGCCCCGAGGTCCCTGGTTCAAACCCCTGGTGTCGTCACAGACACCAACCTTCAACACCACCACCCGGCTCCTTTCTCGTGTGGGAAAGTGGCTGCACGAGTGAGCTACACTTTCGTCGTCTGTCGGATCTGGACAAAATGGTGAGCCCGGAGCAGGATTCTGCCTCGTTCTCAGTTGCACTCTTTCGAAAAGGTAGGCGAAATTCGCCGGTGTCTCTCCCACCCAAAAAACTGGAGACTCCCCTCCAAATTCGCCGACTAAGGATTTCCTTAGTCAGCTGGAGCACCTTCGGGTGGAAGCATAAGTAAGTATAAGTAAGTAATCTCCAAAACTGCTAAGATCCGACCTCCGGGTGCTGCCGATCGCACGAGGGTGGCGATCTCCCTAACAGATGTAGTACGCCTAAAAGTCGTGTGATCATGAGTGCATACATACATACATACATACATACATACATACAACATACATACCTCATACATACTACATACATACCTACATACATACATACATACATACATACCTACATACAACATTACATAGCATAGTCAGCACCGTCAATTCCGCGCCCCACGGGTATACCAGCAGGTGCCTGTTATGCAATGGGCTATCGGCACTCCGGCGCGCCGGCGGCCCCTTGCAGACGTTGGGCCCCGCAGGGGGGCCGGCCACCCATTGAGCAGCGGGGCGTGACGGCCGAGCCTTTCACAGTCACTGTGGGTAAGGTGGCCCCCAAAAGCAACCAGCTCACACAAGTTGGTACAGGGCATACTCATAGTCGCCACCGTAGCCCAAGAGACGATCGGCAGCCTGCCCCGATACCTTTTCGACTCTATTTATTGCATAATATCACATATACAGTACAAAAAAAATGTAACGAATTAAGGCAACCAATAGAGCAACAAAATATGGATTAATGTTTGTATTTCCCCCCTAAACGGTCTTTGAGGCCAATCTACTAAGGAATAGTTAGATATGTAGCAATGGCTCTTGTGGCGGATTGGGGTATGCAAAGTCTTCAGTTTTCAAGGCTTCCTTCGTCTGAAATTCCACCAATCGGGAATTTTCTGTGAAACTGCTACTGAACCCCTACGGACATCGGTATTAACAGCCACATGTCTATACTTGACCATGATAACTAAAATAGGACTAGTAAGAACTTGTAACAAATCAACCGACAAAAAACCACTCCAGACACACAGGAGCGCACTTACAATCATTGATAACAAAGAATGATAATCGTGACCAGCAATTAGGAGTTTCAGTTTCAATGACAGATACACTGGATAGCGTAGTACCATGCAGCGACAAGGACTGATTCACAAAAAGAGGGAACTGGACCAGGAGCCAAGCTTATCATGAACAAGCAGCTGAAACACGTTTTCCCAATGGGACGGTATATGAAAAACAAAGTAATTCCAAATGAGTTACAAAGGGGGGCGCCGGTGTGAGAATTTCTTCGTCAATCACGCGACAATACATAATTGCCTCCGTGCCGCTATCACCCTCGTGGTTAATTTTTACCCGGGATAATTATACCGGAAAACTTTCCATGCACATTCATTGCATCTTCTGGGATCAGCGTGGAACGACACGACTGCTATCTGTATTCAAACGTGACGGGCATCATCAATTCGAGCTCACAATCCCGAAATTCATAGGAGGAATCCTCATTAAAGATGTCATGACTGGACGTACTGTCACTAATTACCCATAAGGGTTATATAGGTTATTTTTCCTCAGTTAAGGTACTCTATTGCATTGACCTGCGCTGGAGTTAAGGACCACCTTGAATGATACCCTAACTAAGCGACGCGGGTTCGTGAACAGTCCATAAATTGTACTATAATTACTCACCAGCCCAACTGTCATCTGGTAATATAGTGCTTGTGTTAGTTGTGTTGTGTTAAGTTTGGGTTAATACGGTTCAGCAAGAACGCATTTATATGTAGTGGTTCTTTTCCAATTAACCAACACCGTATCGAAAGGAGACCAAAAAAACAAAAAGAAAAATGACTCCCTACACACAAACACGTCCAGATTGTGCTGTTGTCGAGTGGAGTTGGAAAACAGTCCCTCCTTTGGTCCCATTAACTACATGCAAATATTATATGGTGCTCTAATATCATATTTCCCCGAAATGGTAGGTTTCTATCTGCTTATATGTGGTAATTGAGTAATACAACCCACTGTTGGATATTATATGTATCATGAAAAGTTCCAGTTGCTCAGGATTGAAACAACAATGACAAACTTAATGATGTCAATTGTCCAATACCAAGCTATTATATTAATAAGTGGGTGGGGCGGTGGAGCCACACAGGGACAAGACAATTCTCTGTACGTTACCTCTTAGATGTTCAGGTGCCGGGAAGGGCAGTGTCGAATTTTATTATGTTGTTTCACCCCTTTACAAGAGGACCTAATGGGTAGATGGTTTTAGTACGTCGTGGAATAACCCATTGGTTCCTGCACAAAGACGAGACTGTCCGTTACAAGAGAATGACCCAGTAAGAGGTACAAGGTCATAGGCCAAATGAGGCCAAAAGGTCAACAGAACTCAAAGCAGGTAATCAGAGTTGGGGGTTCGCACAGGCGAACGAAATTCTCCATTTCGCTCACCCAAAAATGTTTCGTTGCGACGATATATATAAAGATTTGAAATTCGTCGTGTTTTTAGAGGCTTTGTTTCACTTCTTTTACCAAAGGACCATAGCTGGCGTGTGTGATTGGCGTGGTGTGATAAGCAGTGTTCAGTATGTCAGTGTAATTACCTTATTGGTTTGTTGCAACACGACGATGCGGAGTGTCACAGGTCAAAGAGGTACAGAGTGATGATGATGTAATAATAATAATTAATAATAATAATTAATAATAATAATAATAATTAATAAAATTAATATATAATAATAAGTAAATAGTCTTATATAGCGCAAAACTCCAAAAGAGTTGTTCAATGCGCTCACGGGTGCTTGTGAGGAGTGCAGGGAAACCATTAGGGCTTGCGAAAAAAGAAAAGTTTTAGATCCGCTGACGAAAGTGACGAAAGATCGAATAGAGGCGGAGATCTCAAATCAACAGGAAGGGGAGTTCCAAAGCGGGGAACTTAGTTAATGGAGGCTATGGTAACCATATATTTGTTCGAGACCCGGGAACCTGAAGTTGATGGTGAAGATGGGAGCGAATAGGTCTGTGTTGACTCTGTGTGTGTAGCAACTTATGTAAATAGGCTGGAGTACCAGTTTTTTGATAGCACGAAATGCATGAGGAGAACCTTATAGTCGTCCGCTGAGGAATGCCAACCAGTGTAGTTCTCTCAGAATAGGGGGAACATGTTGTAAATTTCTTAACCCTGCCAACTTCACGGGCAGCTGTGTTTTGAACTCTTGTAGCCGAGGATAAGTATATTCACTAGGCCAAACAAAACTTTCATTACAACTTGCTCTGAAAATGTTTCATTGTCAAGATATAGAACGATGCCCTGCCCTATGCTGTAGTGACCCCTTCAATAACCTTGACCTGACACAAAAAAACAATAGGGTTCATCCTCACTATATGTGCAATTCACATACCAAGTATGAACTAAATAGTTACTTGCTATCATACATATCTGTGTGACAAGGTTTTTTTTCTTAACTTGGCCCTCGTTGGCTTGACATGGACCATGAAATGTACTAAAAAACATAGGTTCATCCCACTACATGGCAACCCACGTGCTTCAATGGAACTTGATACCGTTTGCACACACAAACACACACAGACCGACACACACACACACACACACCAGACACAGACACAGCCACACATGCACATAGACATGACGGGAAGTTGTTAAATTGACGTTTGACATGGACATCTTGGCAACAAACATTTTAGAGGGATGTTCTTATGAAAAGTTTTGTTCGCCTAGACGAACTCCTGTATTTCACTATTCATGGTAGCCTACATTTCGTTTGAACTTTGTATTATATTCGTGTGGCCCCTGCCACTCAGCAAATTTTAGAATGCTTGTGCCAGATAAAAAAAAAAACTACATAATTGTTGCCGCAGTTCCCCGATTATATGTATCACTCAAGGGGTATGTGAATACCCAATTTGAAGAAAACGGCCACCTTCACAGATGGCACCCAAGTAAAAGTGTGTAGATATTACTGTAATACCCTGTATACTTCCAATTGTCCACTTTTTCATTATACACACACCATCCCCTGGCAGACTGATATTGTCTGGTGCACTGCAGTAATGAGCATACTATCCTTCACCCATGCTGGCCTATAGTCAACAGTGTTTTGTATTATCACTGGGTCAGTCTCAAGAACGCACCTATAAACTTGCAAGGTTTACTTGTGTATTAAGCTCGCAGTGTAAGGCTATGCATACCCTAACTCCCAGTGGCTTATGACAAAAAAATTTATGATTATATTTATGGGCATTCTCAACATAGTAGGCCAATTATCAAAGTTGATTTTAAAACGTAACCACCAGTAGTGTATACGAGACAGAAGGTTGGGTGGAGACTGCCCCCCCCCCCCTCCCAGACAGGTTTCACTGGGAAGAAAGCCTGACCAGTATTTACCCAGCCTGCTCGAAAAGAAAACGGTTGTCATCGTGGAAACCCTAATCAGACCAATACTGACATAACTGGCTTTACTTGAAACTGCTCACTCCTCTGCTTGTTCCCTCCCCCCCCCCCTGTTTTTGTGTGGTAAGGTCCAAAGGCTTATCGTTAGGGTGCGACAGAGGGGTAGATCGTTGTCTATATAGCCTATCGACAATACCACCCACAACAGGGGTCAATACATGGGAGATTCGACTCGTTAGCATCCAATATGCAAGGAATCACTACGTAGTGTCGCGTTCTTGTTTTAATAGACAAGTGCAATCTGGGAATCGCCATGTCCAACGACTGTTTAAACTCTGTAAATCTACTTAACATAATGTACTAGACACTAGTGGCGTCTTAGCGGTGTTTTAAGATCTGAAAGTCTGAAACCTTGTAAACCACAAACGTCCAGAAACGGTTAGACGAATCAAGTTTGGCATTTGGTGCATAGCTCTCTTATGGAGTCCAGGGACCCTATTGTTTTTTTTTGGTTTAGGTCGGGTTAATTTGGTGAGAATATAAAATTTTTGTGAAAAGTCGAGATATTTTGGGGGTGTGCCAATTCGGCGTGGTAACACGATACTCGACCGTGCCACCTGGATGGATGAAGTTCATATCTTGGTATGTGAATCGCCCAAGATGAATACATAACCCCACTGTTGTGGCTCCAGGTCAACATAGGGTCAATTCTTCTGGACATGCTTGTAAACACGATAAGTCCAGAATGCTGGTATATCAAGTTGGAATTTGGTGTGTAGCTTTGTTATTGAGAGTAATCATTAAACCTTGATTGCTCTAATGCACGAATAATTCAACATTATAGTAAACATTGCAATAATTATGGGGATTTTTGTGCCAATTAGCTATCACTAATAGCTAGTTAAACACTCAGTCAATTGGTATATAATATTCGAAGGTTCATTACCACTAAATTATAACGTTTTTTGAAGAGCGCGTGAGTTTCAGTTTCAGAAACACATATTCCTCTGACGCAAAGTTCCCCCGGAATCACGTAAGGTGGCAACACACAGGAAAGCTTTGATGGAACACTGTCTAATTGAATACAAATTGCCCCGACTTGTCACCGTCGTTAGGCTTACACGCACATCGCACGTGTCGCAATGCTATGTTGTGCTTGTTGTGTTTTTGTTGTTGTTGTCGATAGGTTATCCTGACGTCAGAAACACGATTACGTAATCGCCCGAAAATCCTCAATTTTCGGCCAAAATAACGCTCCTGCCGAAAATATTTCAATGATTTCTTTGTCCCTTAAAAATATAGCAAGTATTCCATGCGTTAAAACGCCATCAGGGCGGCTATAACGAAGACAATTTGCGTTTTCATCAACCATTACCGTCTATAAGTCTCCTAAACAATTAGCGTGTTCCATTCAAAGCTTTCGTTGGTGTTGCCACCTTACTGCCGATTCCGGACCTTTGCGTCAAGTAGCTGAAGTGCAGGGGCTCCGACCTTAGGCTCATGTTTTGCTAACGTTAGGCCCTCAGCGTGCCGCCTAGCCTAGGCGACCATAAAAATTCACCTAACAAATCTACAAATTACGTTACACAGTCGCCGTCAAGAAGAAATAGGCCAAACAACACTATCCAGCCCAATCTATTCGCGAAGCCTAACTTAGGACTATATCATTGTAATGTTGTAGTAGAATATGAATTTGATAAATGAAATAGGCTAGGCTTGTATTTGCATGAGGTTGTTACTGGCCATAATGTTCTCACATCACTGTCCATTGTGAAAAAAACCGATTTAGTGTGTGCACTCGTCAAATGAGTGACAGGTGTGAAACCTACATACAGTCGCATGCCTACGCTAAAATAATCTTTGGGTGTGGAGTCACCTAGAAGGCTGAACAAACTTTTCATTGTGGGCGCACCAGTAAAAATATTGTAGCTTGTCTTCAATTACTTTAACAGTACATGTAAGAAAATCACAACAAGCTGATTTAGTTCTGTTTTTTTATAACTCTATGAGTTTTTCGGCTGCAATGTACGTCCGCGTAACATTTACTACTTTCCACGTGAGAAAACCCCCAAATTTTTGATTGGTTTCTTCTAAACACCTAAGAGAAATATTTTAATGATAATGATATTTAAGTTCCGTCTTACACATCCACAAAATATGGTATTTAGAAATGGAATAGAACCCTATCATTAGGTGAAGGATGATGCTTCCTTTAGGGTAAGGCCTCCTCTCACCACCAAACATCTTCCCACGATTCTCCCATTGCCAGCGTTACAGCAACATATTCTCTGTATTATTAAGTAAACTGAATTGCCCTCCAGGCAAAAGGCTCGTGTGAAGAAGGCATGCCTTTAACCAAACTGAGAGTTGGGGAGGGGCCAATTTCGGTGGGGATTAAATTATGATGCAGTAAAATGGTCCAAGTTATAACTATTATAACAATCGTGTCATACTCACAAACCATTCCATTAACTCCCTGGTCGTTAGTACATGGGATGGAATCCTCGTCAACACTTATTGTTTCACAACTTAATATAACTAGACTCTCAAAGGCGAGTCATGACATGTATGGCACCGTTTCATATTCGCACACCTTTTCTCCAACCCGCATGACGGGTAGTTTCTGTTGAGGAGTGAGACACAGCGATAGGTCCTTCCTTCGCCTCGCCATTGACCACCCCGCAAAGAAGGCTTTAAATTCTGGTTCCGGAAAAACTCTGGATGCAAATGTTTGGTGGTCCTAATTCGAGTAGTACTGGAGTGTCGCTAGGGGAGACATCTGATGCCAAAAAAAAAATCTTGCTGCAAACAAGGCTTTCTTAAACCTCGTATCTGATTAATATGAAATAAAATGCAATACATGGACAATAGACCTGTGTGTCACATGGGTATCCCACAAAAAATGATGATCCTCTTTAGGCTACAATAGTGCACGTTAGTCCGTTGCATGTAAGCTCTTCATGCGTGAACACCCCCCCCCCCCCCCCCCCCCCCCCCCCCCCCCCCCCCCCCCCCCCCCCCCAGTGTTGCAAAGGGACTTACGGCGATACCTCTTGATCAAATGTTTAATTAGCTACGGCTAGTTACGAAACATCATAATCTCGAGAAGTTGATCCCTTGATAACAAGCCTTTCGTCTGTCGTGAGCGTACTGACGTTACAGTAGCCTCCGAACAGGAATAGATAAATCCGTAATCAAAGGGTGGGAAACACTAATCGGTAGTAATCTTTTATGTAATTGTTAGTGCAAAACATTTCGGGGGACATCACATGTATATATGCCCACTGAATAAAACAGTGGACTGTCGTCGATATCCGATCAATATTGGACGCTATATGGCGTGACAGAGTGACATAATTTCTTGGACTCGATCCTTGAAAACAAGAGACGATAGGCATGAACCACCTCAGGCCCCAGCACACTACAGTTGATTTATCCTCACAAACCTCACTAACCAAACATGGAGTAGTGATATTAAAAATTTTTTTTGCCCCGGGCGAGGAGGTTCTGTCTGCTTGGATTACCGGCGACCTTGGGTTGATTATCGAAAGCTAGTGAGAGAATCCTGC
This sequence comes from Sclerodactyla briareus, assembly GCA_026419785.1. NCBI lineage: Eukaryota > Metazoa > Echinodermata > Holothuroidea > Dendrochirotida > Sclerodactylidae > Sclerodactyla > Sclerodactyla briareus. The sequence goes on along the minus strand of JAODTK010001943.1, from coordinate 7,453 downwards.
AGAAGAATAAGGGAGGCAGTTGTCAAGGACTCCCTAGAGGGCAAATTCTCTTTTAAAAGATTCGTTGCTACAAGGACCATACGTGATGAATAGGCAATATCCAAGCGAGTGGATACGAATTGATGGATTTTTGGCTTTGTGTGCCTCAGTACGTAAGTATGGAGAATGCCACTTGGAATTAGATGTAATTGGAATGGTTGTATACAAGATTACTGGCGTGTTGTGCATTGGGTGCATACCTAAAAATAAAGGAGCTTGACACTGGTTAGTCAGTCCCCATCCCTCCTAAAATGGAGGGGGAATGATCGGATAGGATGTATTCGAAAGTAAAAAAATGTTATGGGAGGGTACGATGAAAATACGCACGAATGTGTGTTTCAAAGGAGCGGAGTTATGCTCCAAATAATGCACAGTACCTGTTTAGCGAACGTAGGATAAATATTTCACCACTGAACCCCTAATCAACTGTTCATTCATACAGTATATAAACTACAAGTTATGTGGAGATTTGTCCCGCTACAAACCTGCCTTCAAAATCTCCCTGTCATTCCTAGCAGTGCTGAATTCGAAAACTCTCTTTGACCAACATTGGTAAGTGCTGGAGGTACTCCGCACACCAATTGTCGGCGGTAAGCACTCCAGTCACACCGTGCGACAACTATCAGACTATTTACATTGCTCCAGTGAATAAAGCCATTACCTGGATACTTCTGGAACATTTAACATCCATTGCAAATTGAGAATCCCTTTTGTTATCGGATAAAGATGAGAAGACTGTATCTTTTATTGACTGCAGCTTCACTGCCATCGAGATCATAATCCACAAATGCTTACAAAACATCTCATAAATGTATTTCATAATGGAATTCTGCTTCACTAATCCACCCATAAGTGCTCTGATGAGCCTCATTTGTTGTGAGTTTATTTTCCCAGTGTGTTAAGTTACCATTGGCTCTGACGGCGCCGGACCTGAAAGCCCCACTTGATGATTACCCCAACGATAAGCAACGGGGGTCGCAAAACCCGTCCATAAATTGTACAATTACCGACCAGTGCGCCCCAATCCTAGTTATATGTATTATAGGGATTGAATGTTGGCTTGATAACATTGATCACCAATGTGCTGTATGAGGCTAATGGTCACCAAAACCCCCCGGTGTTGGCAGTCATAAACCAATCTCTGGGTTTTATGCAACATGTCATGAAGGTCTACAACTCTTGAGATCAATATTCCAACACTGGAATGTCGATGAAGTTATTAGCGGGTAAGCATTCAGTGTCCTCCACAGCGGAGGCAGCCATGTGTGACTATCAATGTCATGGTGACATTGTAAGGTGTGGAGGCATATATTTCTTCGATCCGGATCGTACGGGAAGGGGTACTAACCTAGGGAGTAATTTATTCATAGTATGAGTCTATGATTTAGGAAAATGAAATAAAGCACTGAAGGCTACGAAATACTATGAACAGAAAGGAGGCGGGCTTTTAGATTCAGTTAATTAATGCGTAGTGGAAATCACATCAAGAGACTATCTAGATTTGTTTTCGCGTCGTTTCCTCGACGACAGTCGTTTTTTATTTGCCTCAGCCAGAATACGATCAGGTGCGTCCTGATAGTTTATCAATCACGACACATTTACTACAGAATAAGACAAATAGATCTCACGTCCGCTACGTTCAAGGTCAGAAAATGCTGTGTTCTTAACCCGGGCCAGCATGTATTTCTACTAGCCTACTAGGCTATACCACGTCAGTTGTTTATCTGTGTTTGCTGTCATACACCTGCAGTGGGTCATTCACTGTGCCACGCAAGAATTAGAACAATACATTGAAGGTGATCTTTTGGGTAGATAAACAATGAATATCCGGCATGCTACTTTTCATTTCTGGAATCATTAATAAGATGGGTTCGTCCCCAGTCTGCTGTATGGGTGGGAAGTATGATTTGGTAAGGAAGAAAGTTCGGCTGCAGGGAGAAGTGATACACCAGGGAGGCATTGCCTGTGGGCATGGAGGGGGAATGAAATTGTCATAGCGGGCGGCGGGGTTTTTCGACTTGCAAATCCATGTCAGCTTGGCTGTACTCCACATGGGGGAGGGGGGGGGGGGGGGATGTTGGTCGTGATAGAGAGAAATCAGTCCCAAGTAGTTATTCACGAGTGTTGGGAATTTCATAGGATAAAATGGCCATCAATGTTTGTATCACACGTACTTTCTGCAGGTTAAGGAGCTGTGGTCAAATAAACACTCTACATATTTTCCTGTATGTCGTTGAGCTTGACAGAAATTTGTTTAGTATGCGAATGTATATGATGGAAACGGTGCGTTTGTATGTTTGTGGAGAACCCGGCAAAGAGTGTCACTCTAAGCACAACTGGGGTAAATTGGTCCCGAAATTTTGGTCAGTAGGGACTCGAACGCAAACTATGGCTCGAACCAGATTGAATTCCTTTTGGCTATCCTACTTCATCTTACTTCAATGTCAGGATCGTGGTATCCCTTGCCAGGGTCTTCGGGAGGCGGGGATAGTGAAGGGTGGCGGCCTGATTTGATCGCCTTGTTTAGCATATGGCCCGCCTGCAGACGATCCTGCCCGCCCTGTGTGAACGGGATTCTCGTGGGTACCTCGGGGAGGTGGGGGTGTTCCTCCTGGGGGGTGGGGGGGTGGGAGGTTCCAGCCTATGCCTGGTCGCTTGCCCGGAAGGCTGGGCGTTTGGAAAAGCGGCGGTCGGATGCGGCTGGGTGTCTTCCTGGTATGTACTTCCGAGAGTGAGTGAGTGAGTAATTAGTAGTCAAATTTTGAGTACAAAAACCCTGTGTGGTTTTTGATATGCCGACTTTTATTGATGCCAAAAAAAAACAAAACGGGGAGAATACATGGACAATATTTGGTCAATACGTGGCTAAACACGATAAAAGATGAATGGATCAAGGCCATATTTTGGTATTGCGTGTTCCCCATAGTGAGTGCATGAACTCTATTATCTGTATGTATAGGTCCAATGCCATCTATATACATTCGAGTATGAAGTCTGCTCGAATCTGACACTTGCTTGGAATCCCTTATATTTTCATGTCAAATGCTGCCGTGGCAGGCAAGAAATTTCGTCTGTGGCTATCTGGGTAACACGAAAATATTCCAGCGACCTGCAAATGTGATAGCTTTTCCGCTATTATTGACAGTCCCGTACCGATGTCCCCTCCTTGATCACTGTCTAGACGCTCGAAACTTCCACACAACAGCTGAGCGAGTTTCTATCAGCGCCGTGTCCTGAAGCAGTGAAGGCTGCCTCCGTCAGTATATAACCCAACCTAGTTCAATCTCTGGGTCGAACTGTCAACGAAGATACATTACTGTTTATCCCTCCTATTCCCAAGTCATCAATTAAGTGGGCAGTTAGACATATATATTTTCCAAAGATACGATGTGTTTACGAGGTTTCATAAAGTGACGCCTCTGAACAATCGAACATTTTCAATTGAGTCCGGCAACACGCTTTATCAACGCTGATTGACATTCCCTATATCACAGTGCTATCCCATCAAAACAAACATCTGGTAACCCGTAAATTATTCCCGCTGTGTATCAGTGTAGGGTTCGACCGACTCTCGTTCGCTTTGAGCAGCTTGGCGGAACGAATACGAACATTCTCGCGGTAAGATTTCGACGGGCTCGATTCCATAACATTTCAGTGATAGCAAATCGAGTTCAGTTCTTATCCCGCCGATCAGTAGCTAGCTCGTTGGTACCGAGTGCCAGTTAACTTTGTATGATGGTGTGCATCCTCGAAACAGCACAGCCTTTAAATCACGAGACATAACCGTGTAGCCTCCCACGAATACCGCTGGCGTCAATCTGATATAAGTGTGTGCGTGTAAATAATTCGGAGGAGCTTGCCGCCCGATATTCTGGAGAGACAATCATGTGAGCAAAATTCGGTAGTGGGTGTCCTCGATTGGGAAATAAGCCTATAGTTGCTGACCTCTGGCCGAGGTCATTCAGTACATACCTATATGAAAACTTCGCATAAAATTTTTTTTTTGAAGAATTGCAATGGCCCTATGCTACCCAAATTTGATATTCTGGAGACGTTGCCCATATACGTTGTGGTGTAGTCTATGGAATATTAGGGTCGAGAGGCAAACCAACATTACTAAAGATTCGACATCTGGCGAAAGGTTTTTACTAGGACCTTACTAAAGCAGCAAAGTTCATTTGTTACCGCGGCAGTGGTGTTAGTCCTCTGCATCGTGCGAGCCGATGTTCATGTAGATGCTTGGACTTGGCAGATGGAGTCATGAATTCACTGGACAGTGGTGTCTGGTGGTGGCGTTATCTGAGCAAATAAACCAAACTCCGTGTTTTTTGGCTCTATTTTTCTTCCAGTCTTGTCATATTCTAGTGCGCCTGGACGTCACTGCTGGGATGCAGACGTCGTTTGACTTGAAATTTCTTTCTGACACCTCACTTCTCCGCATCCTCGGTTACCGCTGAATGATCACTATATAATGTCAGGGTTCTCGGGGGCGGCGGATGGGAATGTTTCCTGCCTGATTCGCGATTGTCAACTGCGCTTCTTTGGCATATGGCGCGCTCCCGGCGGACGATCATGCTCACCGCGTTCTTGTGAACGGCTAATCCAGCGGGTTGAGGCCGACTGCCGGAACGCCCCCGTAGCTCGTGATTGCGCAGCTTCGTGGTACCTCATGAGTTGGGGGGGATGGACCAGGCCCAGGCTGGTCCGCTTGCCCGGAGGAGGCCTTTCACCGTGGTATGTTGCATTTATACTTGAACATGCTATTCTAATTGTTGTGCACTATGCCCCCTCCAGAGATCAAATTATACATTCTGACCTGGGCTGGGACAAATTGGTACCAACTATAAGGAGTTCCGACCTACAATATTTTGCTCTCATTCGAGGTCCGCCTATCATTAATATATATATATATATATATATATAATGATATATATATATATATATATATATATATATATATATATATATATATATATATCTATATATACTATAATATATATATATATATACATATATATATCTTTAGATAGATAATATATAATATATTATATATTAATATTATTTAAAAATTAATATATCTATATATATATATATATATAGATATAATATATATATATATATATATTATATATATATATTATTCCCACTGGAGATAGGTGCCTGGTTAGCGAGCATTGCCTGACCTCCATTACACCGGCCATGCAAACAGACAACCCTGTCCACATGTCCAACAGGAATTACACGCATCGGGGAGGGATAAACATCGCCCTTTCTGTGAGGCATTCTTTCCGGCAGACGGGCCGGGTCACACTGATCTGGGCGTCGGTACGTCATATAGTAGACCACGATAACGTTCTTACCATCTCGGACAGCCTCCATATAAATAATAGACTCCATATACGAATAACAGCTATCACATGTGGGGTGCACAAACACCGGATGTGACTTCTTCGAAGCGGTCTATGTATTCCTGGCGATCTCCAAAGAGGAATCTGTGTCACATCTGTGTCCCATCCATTCCATGAATGATCTTGATAGCTCCACGCGACTGCGGACTTGCTACGTCGTCTGCCAGCTATCAAGCCATCGGGGAGTACCCATCAAACAATCTTCTACTCGGCTGATGTGCTGCACTAACTTATAACGTGCGGTCGTAATCACTTGGGCTCATGTCCCGAGTAATGTCTGTCTGGTGGCCTTTTCTGGGCCCTACCTTTTGCCAGCTGCGAACCATAAGGTTCACGGAATGTGAAAGAAGGGGAAATCACCAACATTGGGCAACGAGCACATAGCAGCTCCCTCGTTTGTCCTTTCCTTCAATCCTTCATTCTGAGCGCCCGACTAGAAGGTAACATATCATTTTTGTTCTTTTGTATTCCCCGGCCAAGATTCGAAACCCTGATTTGCTGGCGGTAGCTACTCCTATTGTTTTCTAACTGTGGGCTAACGACGCGGTCGGTACTATGCAACTCCCTGTAAAGGAAAATAATACTGATCAAAGCATGCCCATTCCTGACAATGCTGGTGGGTATGCTTGGTTTCCATGCCCGAAGAAGTCGACAATTCTTATCTGGGATAAAAATGCAACTTTAGAAGGGAGCAATCACTCCTCAGTTGATGATGATAGACGATTTTAGTACTCTCCGGTACTGATGGGGCGGCTAAAGAGAGGAAAGTTGTTATTCTAGATGGGATCATGTAATAGTTTGACTTGAGAGATAAGATCTCTGCACGTAGGTGTGAATTGGTTCTTGTCCTGTTTTCCTCTTTCTTGAGAGAGTGCGCGTATGACAGCTCTATTAGTTAGATCTCTGCTATCAGGAACGAGATGTTTGCTGTTATTTTCACTGAATCGATTATTTTAAGTACTGCAGAGGGAACTGACATCTTGTAGTCTACAAATTCCACCTGCACATGTATTATTTGCCAATGAGTTCGAACATCATGCTGTTCTCTCAAGTGAGGCTTCGAACACTCCGCTACTCTTAACATGTCAGAATCAACACCGGTACCAACCATTTCCGCGAAGCTGACAGGGTTTCGCAGTGTGGCAATATTTCTCTCACAGGCCTGATCTATGGCAACTTAGGAAGAGAACAGGTGGTGCCTTTTTTACGTTCGTAATTGGCAGGAACTCATGACCAAGCTGCATTGTATTCAAATCAATATAGTATATTTGTGTCTGGCCCTTGCAATTTCTCTAGGAGTGACCTTTAAGAGCCTTAAACCGGATCAATTCAGCAGGGTCCTAAAATTCACGTTATCGTATTGGCTTTACCTAGATAAAATTTTTCCCCCAAAAACAAAAATCCCCATCTTGTCCATGACTGCTGGATATTCATTCTTGCATCCATGATGCATGATTGGAACAATGGGGCGAGCCACAGAACTGCATTTTACAATGTAACGTTGCCAATGTAACGTTTTTCCTGTGTTTCGGTATCCATTTCCGTATGATACACCAGTGTGCGACTATTCTGAAAGGCATATTAAACGCTCAGCATGTTAGTATTAACACGAATTAAACTGCATATCTAGGCTCGCTCAGTCGCTTTTTTATTTGAATAGGCAATGGAATCCACGAAGATGACTTTTATTCAACTATTTACGACCAGACTCCTCCGCCTATTGCAAAATTTCCCCGCATTCCCTTTTAATTATACGAAGAAGCTAGCAGCTCATCGCCGATGTTTCCTATTTTCATTGACGCTAGAGTCTGGAAGTGGATCCGTATATAACAAGCCCTGTACACTCTTATCGTTTTATTCTGTCAAGTGTTGATTTGCCTCCCCCTCCCTATTTGGACTTACAACACGTTCGGCCTGGGAATTACTGCATTCAAAAACACCGATAAATATGCGAGCTATCGGGATCAAAACCTGTATAACAGTATATCGGTTTCAATCGTGTGTTC
>JAODTK010001941.1:0-23461 GCA_026419785.1 Sclerodactyla briareus | reverse complement strand
CTTATGACTATATTATTGTAATGTTTGTAGGAGAATATGAATTTGTGCGTCAATTAATAGGCTAGGCTTGTACTTGCATAGTATTGTTACTGCCATAATGTTCTCACATCACTGTCCATTGTGAAAACAGGATGTAGGGGTGTTGCACGTCGTCCAAATGATTGACGAATTGAAACTACATACCGTCCTATGCCTACGCTTAAAATCTGCGGTGTGGAGTCACCTAAATGGCTTTACAAACTTTCCATCGTGGCGCACCAGTAAATATTGTAGCGTGTCTTTCAATTACTTTACAGTACATGAATAAAATCACAACAAAGCTGATTTAGTTCGTTTTTTATAACTCTAATGATTTTGTGCGACAATGTCACGTCAGTGTAAACATTTACTTTGCCCACTGAGAAAATCCCAATTTTGATGGGTTGCTTTTAAACACTCAAAAGATATTTTAATGATATGATGATTTAAGTTCGTTCTTAACACCAAAAAAATATGGTATTGATAAAATGGAATAGAACCCATCATTAGGTGAGAGGATGCCTTCCCCTTTAGGGTAAGGCCACTCTCACAGTCACACCAACATTTCCACAGATTCTCAATTCTTCTCCCATTGCCAAGCTTACAGCGACATATCCCCTGTTTCTTAGCAACTGAATTGCCGCCCTTCCAGACAAAAAGTCTCTGTGTGAAGAGACAGGCTTTTAACCACACTTGAAGAGTTGGGAGGGGCCAAAACTTCGGTGGGATTAAATTATTGGAATGGATGCAGTGAAATGGTCCAGTTATAACTATTACAACTAAGAGTCACTCTACAACATGCCCATTAACTCCCTGTCGTAGTAGCTTGGATGGGACATCGTCGTCACTCTTATTGTTCATCACAACTTATAATATAACAATATGCTCATCACAAAGCGAGTCATGACATGTAGCCACCATTTCATATTCGCACCTTTCTCAACCCACAATGAGGGAGTTTCTGTTTGAAGAGTGAGACACAGCGGATAGGTCCTTCCTACATAACGTACACTATCTGTCATTATATTAACTCACCCCTATAACTCGCCATTGACCACCTCGCAATGAAGTCTTTAAATTCTGGCTCCGAAAACTCTTGGGAATGTATGCTATTGTGACCACTAAACACTATATAAAAAAAGCAGAGAATTAGTCACAGTGCTAATCCAATTGGGCCTCCCTTTATACTGTACAGTTCATTGAAAGTTCCTTTAAGGGTAATTATCTCTCGACTCCATAATCTTACGACTTTTAATACCATCCTTGACTCCCGACCTGAGCAGCCAAATCCTGATCAATACTACCTGGCGACTAAATCCAAACTTGTTTGAATTGAGTAGTTCCTTATTTTAGCAGTGGCGAGCAGCTCGGTCAGCAGTGATCAGTCACGCAGTGCTGTCTTTGCGCGGAGTAAAGTCCGGGGCTGCGTCTGTTACTTCATTCAAATTCCAACCAGTACATGCCATTGGTTTGAATCTTAAGAGGCATCTGGTAGCAACTGGAGTCACAATAGTATCAAGGAAACGGGACGGGAAAAAGTCAAGGATGAACCCCCCCGCCCCATTGTGCGAAAATGGGCGGTGAAAAGTATGACTGAATCTCAAAATTTTTCCGAACGTCACTATGGTCAAACACTACTACAATTTTTCGCACACCAGGTGGCGTCGCCAGAAGGTGGGGGAGGGGGGAGTGGAGGGCATTGGACACGTACCCCTTCGAAAACCATGTTCCCCCGCCAATATTCATAATTGGCTCTTCCCGTTTTGTTTGTTGTTTTTGCTCTGCTCGTCTCCCGACATCTCCGCAAGCTCTAGGGGAAATTTCTGGCTCATCGACCCCTAGTTTGAGCATATTCTGTTAGGTTTGAAAAATGCAACATTCTCAAGATTTGGAACTTGCAATCACCTCTTCGGAATTACTAAACCCTTCAGTTTAGCCTCTCGTCGCGTTTTTCCTCTCTCAAACACCATCCACATTTGTGACGCAGTATATTAGCCTGGCTCAAACTGCTGAATTTTCTCACGCGTTTTTTCTCCAGGGGATACTCGGATGTTCCCCCCTCTCTACCTGTCTATGGCATCACGTTATTAGATCATGTTGGGCCAGTAGAGCTAAAGCCGGCTAAATGTCCTAAGTTTTTGCTGGGAGGATCCTGATTTTTTTTCAGATATGAGCAATTGTTTTCATCACCTTCGTCTTCCTCTGCCCACCGTTGCCCATTCTACTCGAATGTTTCTCTGAAAAAACTAGGGGTAGTCTGCCCCCCCATCGCCCACGCCTGTGCAGTTACATTGGTATCTGAGCGTGGCGCCATTCAAGGGTGTAGAACCGGGGGGCTGAGTAGTGGGTTGCCACCCCCCACTAAAATCGTGGAGGGGCGAAATATCCTCCCGCCCCCCACTTCCCAAGGCCGAAAACCCCTTTTCATTTCACAAATTTTCATTCATATTGGCCACTGCATCCCATGGGTATCCCATCAAAGGGTGTACCTTCAGTATTTTTTTTAACCATTATCCACAGTCTCCAGACCTGCTTCCTTTCTAGCCCTTGGCACCCATGCATCCTCGCATTAGTGGGTACCGTACAGGGGATGCCTACCCAACATGTTTAGAATCATCCATCCAACGGAGGACCCCTGACACCAATTGGTGTTTCGCATATCATACTTCTTCGCCTCGCACCTAAAGGTTACCTACCCAACACCCTACTGATCTTGTTTTGCGGCGGTGTGCCACGCCAAAGTTAACTAGCTGAGAATGTCACGCGATTCCTCTTGCAAAGTGCCAATGAATATGTCTATAGAGAGGGCGCTATACTTCTCATAACAATGATGGCAATGACCCAGAAATACTGAATAAGAATTTGAAAGGACTCGGGCAACTGTTGTTGTCGCAAAATAACCATAGGAATGAGTTCAAATGCCCGCCATGCGTCCATAGTTAAACAATGTTGGGTTTTTTATCAAACACCGGTTCGTGTTTTGATAATCCCTAATGCGGGTTCAGCAAAGTTGAAATATAGCTTAACTCAGAGGTGACAATACCGCCATCTCTATTCTCATTCGAGATCCCGCATTGCAAACTTGATACCAACTATCGGTACTGGAACTAATCATGCGGAAACCATTGATACATAAAATTCAGCCCTGTGGCAAATATTTCCTGAGCATACTCAAACGACCTCATCCTCGGTACAGACAGCGTCCGGCGTTTTTTGGTTCTTACAGAAATACGCACATGAAAAGGGATCCAATAACTATTGTAACTGGCGGTCAACTAATATTCCACCTTTATTCTGTCGGAGCTGCATTGGCAACCCCATATTCAGTCAGCCCGTTGCGATATTTATTTTCCTTCGAGTCAAGAGCCTTACAATACATACCTACATACATACATAACATACATACAACTATACATACAAGACACCGTTAGGCTTCAAGTGGAGGACCGGGGGGGGGGCCTGAGGGAGCGCCTCCCCCCCCTCAAAAATCGTGGAGGGGCGGAAATATCATCCCCCCCCCACTTCCCAAGGCTGAAACCCTTTTTCATTTCACCATTATTAGAAATTGTGTGTAGGCTATAATTCAGCCATTAAGTTTATGTTTTATCCTCCACACTTCACTTCCACCGGGCACGATCGCTACGAACCCGAATCATATTCGCATTATTACTCAACGCAATATGTTGATCGTTCAGTCCTACGTGTTGTGTGTCTATGTGGCGACAGCTGTACTTATGCCCACAAAGCCCAGTACCTGATTATGTGTAATAAGCAGTCGCACCGGTTCATGCAGAGCCACTGCACTGAACAGCTGGGCCGAATGATCAGTGCAAAAATAGAACTGGCATTGCCAATGGCGATCTATACTTGAATTCTATTCAAATGTCAGCGTAGAATAGAGAGGTCCTAAAAAATCCTCGGTGGCATGGTGCCTAACTCTGTAACGGAGTTCAGTAAGGTCATAATGTAATTCGGGAAAATAGGAGATTATTGTTGGAATTTATATTCTTATTTTTCAGTAATTTTATGGCTTTGTGCTATATATTGTCGACCACCCTTGCTGCCGGACTCCATATGTCAACCATGTGAGCGGTATCGATAATGGAAATCTCAAAAAAAACCTACGACATTAGTAGGGAAAAACGTCCCTCCGAAAACAAGCGCCACCTCCAGGTTTTTTTCCTCGGAAGAAATGCCATAGACAAATTTGACATCTTGAAAATCATCAAAATTCCAAATACTGGTACTGTACTTTAGGAAGATTCTGTGTATATATGATGAACATATTGATTTTTTTTATTGTTTGCTGTTTTGTTGTTTTGTTAATTTTATTATAATAATTGTTCAGAAATAATGGTCTTTTAATGGACTGGACGAACTCGCAAAGCTCCACAGGGATTTTACCTCTCCTTAGTTTTCATTTTTTTTTTTAGCTGATTCTTTGTTATTATACTTTTCTGTCTCAAGTTGCAAGATGGTAACATAAAATTGTCAATCTTACATTAAAACTGGGATCATTAACAGTTAGATATAAATATATTTTATGATTTCATGAACGCCAAATTTTTCTCTTAGAAGGTTACAAAAATAATGTCAAAGATGTGTCTTCAATCCTTAATTGGAGCGGAGATCGGATTAGCTCATTCCCGTCACGGATCTTCCAACTGCCAATTGCGGAGAATAAAGTTTGAATCCCACAAACAGATCAGCTTTCCCCGACGTGCCCTTGGGCCAAGGTGCTTCAGCCTGAATTGCTCCTCTATTCCAGGTGTTAAATATGTGCACCTGCGAGGAAGTTGAGTACATTCGGCATTGTATTAGCTGCCCCTGCCAGTTCCTCGTCCTGTGATTAATCAGAATCTCCCTCATTTCACAAACTGGAACGTTAATCAAGGCCTTTATAATCAAGCGATTTGTAGGGTAATCAACATCAACACCTACAATATATTGAGTCACATAGATTTATAGTGGGTGTACTTGACAACGTCCTATCATAGCCTATTTCACCATGAACAGCTGTTAAACATAATTATTAGCCAGAAGTGTGAATAGAACCAACCTCAAGGCCCTTGGTTTTCTTCACATTTTGGTAACATAAAAATGTGGATACCAATTCGTAATCGGAAAAACGTGGATTTTTTCCCCCCAAATTGAATGGTTTATAAGTGTGCTTTATTGCACCAAAGTGCATTTGGACCTATCTGAAATTGCACAAATTTTCCAAAGAGGGAGGGGGCAACGCCCTCCCCTTATACCCCTCCCCCCTTGTCCGTCTCCAAACACGCCCCCCCCCCTCACTCACAAATCTTTCCACGCCACTGGCGCCATTGTTGGATAGCATTGCAGACAATCGCAGCCTATAGCCATAATTAAAACAAAAAATGATAGCCCAAGACAAAATAATTTCCAGTATCTAATGTCTCATTCGCTCAGCCATGTGCTGGGGATCGCCTTTCATGGAGGTCAAATGAAAATTCCTATTTTGGTGTGGTGGGGGGGGGGCGCAGGCCCATTATCAGACTAAAGGGTGTATAATGGAATCAAGCCCAGAGCACCATTTGTTGTTATCTAGACTATGCGAGCGGACACGTTTTTAATTAGGCAAGATTTTTGGCGATAATTATATAATCATGAACTTGCATGAAGAGATACTTTCCGATATTGCGCAATACCAATGCACAAATTTGTCTGAAATTTGTTACTAAATGGCCGAAATTTAGAGGACGCCTTCCAATATTCAAACTTCTCCAAAGGGGAGGGGGAAGCCCCTCCTTTAGACCCCTCCCCCCACATCAGTGTCACCCATTGGCCAGATTTCGGCAAAACATGATCTCTACACCCCCCCCCCCATTATCAACCTTCGCTACGCCCCTGTATTTATTTATTGTATTACAATATAATAGGAATTTATTTATTCATTTATTTAAGTATACATAAATAGATAACTGAAACAAGAGACGGGATGAAATGAAATATGCAATCTTGTGATATGTCAAGATATGAATATTAATAACAATAAGTATAGCAATGAAATAGATTCAACTAGAATCTAAAATCGGAATGTCACAGCTCGCCTTCATTCCTCAATGTACCGACAGCCAATGCCCAGTGGTGGTGCCAGGATTCCCGCGATGGGAAGGGGGAGGGGGGTCCAAGTTCCCCGACGGAGATGGTCCTGGACTGAAAAAGATTACCGAGTCTCACCTCCCCCTATAAGGTTCAAAACCTGCATTTTTTTTATTTTTCAATTATTCCGCAAAGAGAGAGAAAAAAAAACTTGAGAACATGGGGAATGCGAAAGCAATGAGTTCCACTCTCAATAAAATCCGGCTCTCCTTTGGTAGAATATGTTTCAAAGGTGCCTAGGCTGGCACCCGTTGGGATGATTTTTGCCGTGAAAGCACACCAATTAACGAATTTTGCAATCGCTCAATAAGTCGTTCTCCAAGCTGTCAGGCAAAACATAGAGATGCAGGAACTCCACCCTCCCCAACTTAATTGTAACATTAATCTTTTCCAGGGACATTTCGAAGATACTTGATAGCCTATCTATGTAACCGTACTGATTGTATAGGTTGTAGGGAGGTAAGAGTATGAATACGCTGATCTTAAAGTTAAGCGAGGTACTCGGTAAATAAAATGAATGACATGAAAATTCTCCGCTGTAATATAGGAATTTTCGCATAAAAGGTTGGGAATAGTTTTGGCTGCCGGGCCGTAGGCCATTGCGGGTGGTAATTTAGCGTATTACCTGCCCTCTGCCACCCCCCCCCCCCTCCCGCGGGTGCCAACCTTGCTAATACAGTGGTGTAGTATGTAGATGTGCCTATAACTCCTCCCGACTGAGAGCCCGGCTCCGTCTCGACGTTGCATGCAAGACTGAACGCAAGCCTGAAGTCATGGTATTACGAAGTCGTGGTTGAACAGTTGATATTTTTCCACGGCCGACGTTCACCTTCCTGGTTATGTCGTTTATAGGCAAACAAACCGCTACTCTCCGTGGCAGTGGTGGTGGAGTTTTGTTGGGTGAAGGTCTGACTTGAATCAAGTTTGAAAGGCGATATGGTTGTGAGTTTGTCAACTCGTTGGTGTGAAATTCCGTTAACTCATCTGGTATTCCCAGGTCTTTATTAGTTGGCGTTGTGTACGTTCTCCAAATAGCTTGAAGACAAAAACTCTATTCTCCGACAGCCTTTCGAAGTTTTCTGGGAACGGTAAAAATTATGGGTGGATTTCATATCCAGATATTTCGTGGTCTAAGGTACTGTGGCAATAATGGATCGGCTTTTTCAATGGTCACGCTGGAGGGATTGTTTCCTTCGCAGCATGTACATGTTCTACCAGAAAGAAATATCTTTGGCTTGAGTTTTGAGCAGTGTCCAGATTATGTAGATAATGTAGAGAGCTGGGTAAGCTCGGTTGCAAGTGATCACGATATTTTAGCTTTCCATGTGTCTTGTTCTGTGCAATATCTCACAAGAGTGTTAGAGCTTGGTCCTTGTTTCGCGAAGGCCAATGTCGATGCCATTTCTAGGTTGTTTTAGCAAAAGTCGATTGGCATAAATTGTTAGAAAGTACGAATGCTGTCGACTTTTGGAATGGTTTCATTGAAAAGGTAACGAGTTATGAAAGTTTGCGTTCATGGGAGGAAAACGTTTCGCAGTAAGAACAGAGGCCTTCTGGGGGTGAAGGGAGTTTTTCTGGCCATCCAAACGTAAGCGAAATTTATGGCGACTTTATCGTCTTCTGGGTCCGTGTCTGATCATGAGCATTTCAAAGTTCACAAAAGCTTGTCCAGCGTTTAGTTTCTGGTTGCTTAAACTGATTTGAGAGGCCGATGCCTCGAATGATTAGGGAGAATCCTAGTGCATTTTCTCTCATGTGAGGGGGAAGCAGAATCAAGGACAGCATTGGTCCTTTGATAGATTCCGACGATTGGGTAGTACAATTAGCGATACCAGGAGATGGCTAAGGTTTTAACAAGAACGCAACTCTGCGTAGTGATCCTTGCCTTTTTTCGACATGTTCCCCTAATCAGCATCTCAAACCTGCAAGATGGTTGTGTTGCCACCTCAAACCACAAACTGCCAAAAAAAGGACCCAAATCACCTGCAATAGTACTAACCGCAAGCGATGCTTGTTGCTTTGGCCAGGTCAAAAAGTCATCTGAGGGCAATTGAAGTGATAATACTGAAAAATAAACCTAGTAAGTAAGTTATCTGCAAGAGTGAAGTAAAGTCAAGAGTCTGCAGGCAAGGCTCTAAATAATGAGAGCACTACGCGATATTCTAGCATAGTGAGGTGGGGTCAAAAGCAGCTAGATTGAATGAAGGGCAGTTATTGGACGGACGACCAAATCAATCAAACGAATGTGAAAAAAAAATTCCTTTTGGGGGGGGTATGGTGGGACAGAGAAGTGAATGCAGGCCTATATATTGTCAATGCATCCCTCCATACCCTGGACAAGGTGAGTCATGTAGGTACATCAGTGTCCAATAGCATGGTGTCTCAACATGTTGGTCATTGTAAATATGTCGTTAACACCTAATGGACTGAGGGGTAAGCATTGCCAGTCAATCGTTCAATTTGCTACAGCAGAGTAGTCTGTGGTTTTCATAAGTGGACGGTGGGTTTGTATCAATTTTACATTATTTTTCGGCACACAAGTGACTGAGGGTGCATCTTTTGTGACCAACTAAGTGCAATGAATCACCTTGTCTGGGGTACAAGGGGGGGTTCATGCAATTGACAAGTGCATAACACGTGTAAAATAATTGTATCAATAGCATTTTATCAGTCCATCAAAGGTCTTATTGCCATTTTAAGGGTTAAACTTTTCACAAGGCTTTCAACATATTCTCTCTTACATTGATGGGTTGCGAGAAGTCTTCTCGATAGGCCCAACCCAGGCAGCACCTCCCATAACAAAATATATCTTGCTGCATGGTAATAATGACAAATAGATAATAGACCAGACAAGATCTTTGATATTTTCTAGTGTATACAGTGGGCGTCACCAGAACTTTGCGTCCTGGGGGGGTGGGGGCACAGACATTTTCTAGGCAGGAACAGAATACGATTAAGCGGAGCGCCACAGGGGTTGCGCGCGCAGCGAACAAGAATTTTTGGTTAGCAGCCCCCAGATGGCCGGAATGGCCTTTCCCGGGCGTTTGGACATTCTGTCGGAATCCAGTCCTATCGTTACCCGATTTGAACTTTTAAGCTATTAGCGTACAAGAAATTTTTGGTATTGCAAGCCCCCAGTATGGCGAAAGGGCCTTTCCGGAGTTTTAAGTTGCATGTACCCAACGCTTCAAACCTGGGCCTTTTTTGATCACAAATTTTGAAGCGCTGGAAAAGTTGGGACATTTCGCTCGTTGGCATGATCTGTTCAACAATACTGCTCCTACTACCGTTTACAAGTGCGCGCGGAGAGCGCGCAAATGTTTCCCGTATTTCCAGGGCACAGCTGGGAAATCAGAATCCCAGCAAAAATTTAGGACATTTAGCCAGGCTTTAGCTCTACTGCCCAACCTTGATATGAACGTAATGCCATAGAGAGCAGGGAATTCCGAGTAGTAGTTCTCGGGAGAGATTATGATAGCTCCATGGAGGAAAACCACGCGTTTGAAACCAAGCAGTTGATAGCCTAGGGCTGACTTGCAGTTCAAAATGGGGCGTGGTTGGAGGGGGAAAAAAACAGACAAGAGGTCAGTAGGATTTTGTATTTTGTAAAGAGGTTGTTTGTAGTTTCAAGGTCAAGAGAATGCTGTTGTATATTTCACCTCACAGATAGTATCAAGCGAGGGGGCCAATGAGGAAGAAATTTCCCATAGAGCCTGCGGAGATGTCGGGAGACGGTGGAGCGGAGCAACGGGACGAGTTCCACCACTATTACCACGCGAGAAGCACGAACTTTGATACAAATTTAGTGCTTCGAGGCAAATGTGGGCAGACGCGTATCGCCTTCTTGTCACAAAAATCAACAAAGATAGCCAGGTTATAGCAAACTGGAAGTCGAATACTGACTACAGAACATCTTTTCGAAAATCACAAATTCAGTTGGGCGGGGGGGGGGCACAAGGTTTACGAGAGGGGGGGGGCACGTGCCCACTGGGCCCCACTTGGCGACCGCCACTGGTGTATATAATATATATAATATTATATATAATATATATTATATAATATATATTATAATATATATATATAGATAATAATAATATGATAATTATTATATGCTATATATAATATATATATATAAGATATATAACACAAAATTTACGACAGTTGTCAATCTTAGCCATAACAGTATTTACAACAAGTTCAATGCTAACAAACAAAACGTGTCGAAAGGCACAGTCAATTTTTCAGGGTGTACGCTAGTAATGCAAATCCCCGGAAATGATAGGGCGCCCTATTCACCAAGTTTCATGAAAAATCAATGTAAGTTTCAAATCTCACACCACTTCATGCAATAGGGTACAGGCCAAAGAAAGGCAAACTGACCTCGGATGACCTTGAAATAGTCGCAAGTTTTTCGGCTCCAAAACAATCTACCCCCAACCCACACGTTTCGTTGTTGTAAATCGCACAACTTGAAAATTGCGGAAAAACCTGCAAAATAGAGGGGCAGCAAACATACGCATATAGCCCATTTTCGAACTTATCCGAGATTTACTCTCGGACATGTGTACCAAGTTTTGTGTCAACCGGATAAAGTGTAAAAGAAATGAGAGCATACGCCCAACGTTTCCGGCGGCGGCGGACGAGACGGCGGCGGTCGGCGGCGGAGACGGCGGGCACACGTCAAACCATAATATCCCGAACACTATCAGTGCGGGGATATAATTAGGTATGTGGGTTCACTCTGGGGGGGGGGGGGAGACCCTATGTTTTGGGGGCCGTTCAAGTTCATTCACGGTCACGAAAAGGGCCAAAAGTTTTTAAAAAGCTTGTCAGCACGAATCTAAACGAACGCGAGTATCTGATCAAGTTCAAAGGGGTATGTGGGTGAATGTATGTTAGGAGACCTTTGTTTTGGTTCAGGTCAAAGATCATTAAAGGGTCACGGTAGGAAATATAGTCATATCTCTCGGCAAAGAAACATTTTGGAGGATGTTGTAATGGAAATTTTCATTCGTCTGGGTGAAATACTTCTGGTGACCGACTTTGAGCCCATTTGACCTATTGACCTTTGACCTCATTGACCTTGTGACCTGGTGATTTTGCATGCTTTTTTGTGTTGGTCAGGTCAGGCAGGGATGACCAATGGGTATTATTACCTGTGATCATAGACACAGCCCTAATGAAGGGATTAACTGTGGTGTGCGTAGAGAAGCGTGATGAGGGTTAGGGAGTTGGGAGGAAGAAGAAAGCAAGGGTCAAGGTAGCTCGAAAGTGGGGAAGGGAACAACTTTGTGGCATTTTTTTTTTGCTATTAGTCCCAAAAAAAAGTGGAGGGCATTACCCGGTACCACAGGCAGAAAATGGGCAGGGGTTTGATTCTATAAAGTATCTCTCTTATTACAGGGCCTCTCTATATGGTGTTGTGACTGTCACCTGATGTGACCTATTTGGGGAAAAAAAGTGATTGCCGGTAATAACATTTTCAACAATTGGCCAGAAGTATACTGATCAAATTAACTGAGCCTGCATATCAGAAATGTTCAACATGGGCTATATATATCTCTTATATATATTATTTATATATATATATATATAATATTATTATATATATATTATAGATATATATATATATTGATATATAGATATATATATAATATATATATATATATATATACAAAACTGAGATAATTTTTGGATAAGTGATGGAGCTTTGTGTGCTTATGGAGGGAAAATACTCTGCTTCGATCGGACAATAACTTTGGTAGTTTTTTAAAAGGGGTCAACGTTCAAATTTATACCTTTTCCGCAATAACATTGGTCATGTTAATTGGATGCAATAGGCTTCAAGCAGTGGATGCATCACATGGCGGGTAACAATTTTCAGAAAAACCGACATGTCATTGAAGGTTAAAAACGAAAGTCACTAGGGGTCAAAAACTGATTTAGTACTTTTCGGCAATTGCCCGGGGTGTGTTCGTCAGAATGGAAAATGCTCATAGGAGTGGATGCATACCTGGAGGTAACAATTTTATATATAAAAAAACTGTAAGATCATTAAAGGGCATTCGAGGTCCCTTAGGGGTCAAAAAGTGTTTTGTGGCCTTATTCAGAGAATTGAATATCTGCGAAGGATGGATGGTTCACCATGTGATATAATGTTGACCTGCATGGGTGACCTCTGACGGAATTTGACCTTGGTCGGGGGGTCATGTGGTTAAAGGTCGACTCTTGAATAATGTGCTTATGTAAGGACGGCACTTGTCCGGGGCTGTAGGGGTGCCTAATACGATTAACAAGGCATGATAGGCCTATTGTGATTCCTATTTAGTAAAACTATGTGTATAAGTTTTCACCATTAGCACATCCTGTTGCTCAGCTGGAATATTAATTTCTGTACTACAATATCAGGAATTTCTCAGAATGATAATGGGTCAATTTGTACACCCTTATGCACTTGCCAATGTAAACGCATCACCAAGGGCTGTAGGGGTGATCAACACTTTACCAAGTGCATTATAGGCTATTGTTGATTCCCATATGTAGTAAACTATGTCGTTTGCACCATTAGTCACATTCCTGTTCATCAGAGGAATATCAATTTCTGTCTAACAATATAGGATATTTCTAAAATGCTACTCGGTAAAATTGTGCACCTTATGCACTTGTCAATGTAAGACGCACCTCCCAATACCCCGGACAGGGCGCGTCAAAGGGGGTAATCGTCAAATTCAAAGTGCCTCACATATGGGACACTTCCAATAAATAGCAAGTCACAAAATTGACGCTGGGTGGTATCTTGTCTGATGATGTAGAAAATAATAGGACAAGCTGGCCTACTTGTGGGTTATTTTCAAGGACTTGTAAGCCATTTAAGTGATTGAGGGGTGTGTGTCAAGCTACATTAATGGCATGACCCACCTTTGACAATGCATCACCTGTCCTGGGTATAAGGGGGTGCGTCATACAATTGCCAAGTACATTAGAACTCTTGAGTTATATGACATCCACCCTCGCTCTTTTGCTGCATCTCTATTGCTGTATTTAATTGACCTGAAGTAAACTTACCCAGCGCTCCATGAAGTAGGTAATAACACCAATTTCATTGGCATCACACAATCATGATCCAAGAAGTATTGTCACTATGTAAATTTTGGTGTCCCCCCTAATGGCTTACCTAGAAACCCTTTTATATTAGTTTGTAAACTGAACAGGAAAAGTAATTCCTGTTTGTTATTCTCTTTTTCCGGAGACCATGTCCAATACAAATGATGGCAAATGTTTGCAGCAACAATCCAATGTAAATGGGAAAATTTTATTTTGAAATATTGACCAGTGGACTTTGTGTCCCCCATACATTGACTTCTGTGAAATTCAAGTCCACAAACTAACACTTTTTTTAAAAAGATTTTGTTTAGAATGTTTCTAAATTATTCTGTAGTCATTATTTTATTGGAAACAACCACACAGAATTGGTTAACTACTCTAATTTTTTTTCCGAAATCTAGCAAAAATCACTGGTGTCCACTCCGTTCACATATGAAACCGGGAAAAATATGCTCTTATGGCCCTCTAAGATCCTGACACTCCATTAAATAAGACATTTTGTTCAATATCCCTGTCAGAAATTGACAAAATAATCATATAATTCTAAAACAGTTAAAAGCTTGTTGGGGTTGATTTTTAATTTTATACCTTTGGTTGTCCCCTTTACAGATGAACCCTGTATTATCCATTAATGAGACTGTGGATGTTGTTATATATATATTTTCAATGTCAAACTATACTGTTGAATGATCGTAGAAATGAAGAATCACACAAAACGTCCTTCTTGATAAAAGGAAAATTGATTGAGCCATGGATGAAAAACTGATTTTGGGCCTGACATATCCCATGTCTAGTTGCCCCTTCTGTTTCAATTCATGAATGACCATATACCTGTACACGTTGTCGCTTTCACAAGTCTATAAATATATTCTTTCTACAAATTGTTCGGTTTCATGTTCACCACTTTCTTTGAATAAAGAGATGGCGGGGATATATCTGGTCTGTCGGTTACCCGCCCGACATTTTTCTAGTTTGAACTTGATACAGTTTTGTGTACGTTTAGATATCCGTGCTGACAGGGGTGTCCCAACACAACCCACACCACCCACCCACCACACACACGCACACACACAACCCAACCCCAAGACACAGACAACACCACATACGCCCGGTGCATGAACTGCATAGATTCCTGTTGCCTTCGGCAAGGAATCAATACTATTAACTATGTTCTCGTCTGTTTTTACTCATGCGAATCTTGATATTTTGGTGATCCTAGTTGTTCGGGGTTTTTCCTCCCCGCATCGTATTGATAATATGGGTGTGTTTTCGCCTGGTTAGTACAGTAGAAACTGCAGAAGCTCACAAGTGATGAGCTCCGGGTCCTGACGGAGTTTATCCTTCTTACTAAATCTTTGCCGACGAGATGTCTGTTCCATTAGCTATTATTTTCCATAAGAACTCTGCAAGAATGTATCAGCAAACGGCAATGCTGTTGATATAATTTCCTGGATTTTTCAGAAGCTTTTGACAAGGTTTTCTCGTGAGCGGTCTCCGTGTCTCAAGTTTGAAAGATTTGGCATTGAGGGGAATGTCCACAAGTGGATTCGTCAGTGGCTCAATAATAGGAACACCGAGTTGTCAGTTAATGGCAAGAGAGTCGTCTTCTGGCAAAGGTTACTAGGGGTGTTCCCAGGGATCAGTTCTCGTGCCGTTACTCTTTCTGGCGTTATATTGACATCTTGAAGTTCTGTTTTCCTTCACAGGGTTAAGAAGTTCTTCGCAACCGATATCAAGATGTATCGGGAGGTTGGTTCGCATGATGATGCTGCAATTGGTCAATGGATCTGGATATAATTTTCCAATGGTCTTCCGACTGGCAAATGTTTTTCATGTCGACAAGTCAAGTATTGCACATCTTGGTTTCACAATCGCAACGCTTCACCTTTAAGTTAGATACATGGCAAAATATCATGAGTTATTTCATAAAAGATCTTGGGGGTTTGTTTTTGTTCTTCTTTTAAGAGCTTCCAAGCGTTGTGGCGCGAGATGCTGGGGGCTACAGAAGGTAATGATTCTTGGCTTGATTAGACGGTCACCTTCAGGTTTCCTTTATCATGATACTGTGTCAGGCTGGTTTAGCACTGGTTAGACCGCACCTGGAATATCTTGTACAAGTGTGGAATCCCAACTTTGCAAAAGACAAGACGGTTATTGAAAGACGTTCAGCGTACGGCACCTAGAATGATTCACTGTCCGAAGAATTTATCCTACGAGGAGAGATTAGTCGTCTCGCCTAACTACTCATGGAGCTGAGGCGAATTCGGGTTGACTTGATCCAGTTTTTCAAATTGTCCATGGACTCGTTGTCCTCGCCTTCCACTACTTCTTGAATTTTCCAATGTTACTTACACTACTAGACGGCAAATAGAGGCCATGTCTCACAAGCTTCGTGGCAAGCGCTGCAGATTTGGACCATTCTTACATATTTCTTCTCGCAGAGAGTGATCAATGAGTGGAATTGTCTTCTTCCTTCCTGAAAGTGTTTGTTTTCTCTAAGAGTGCGAATGCGGTCAAGAACGTCTCGACTTGAGTTTTCAGGAATCACGGGCGAATTATTTAGAGTTTTGGTTCATTTTCCTTTCCTGGGATGGTTGTGGCTCCGGGTGTTTAGGAGGATATGTCCTTCCTGACCCGTATTCACTAAACTAACAAACTAAAAACTGATGTACTTTTGATTTGCTTGTCTTTGGTATATAACTTAGCATATAAATAAATTGCATTAGTGATAGTCTCATTGACAACACAGGGAAGTGATAAACCTTAGGCTTTGTTATATTTTGGCCTGAAGTTTTTTACTGGAGGCAATTTTTTGTTTAATATATTGCAGTTGACAAAGCAGTGCTGTTGATACAATCCTTCTGGGACTTCCAAAAAGCTTTTTTCCCAGGTTCCTCGTGAGCGTCTCTTGCTAAATTGAAAAGTTCTGCATTAAGGGTAAATGTCCTTAGTGGATTAGTCAGTGCGGTTTAATTGAGACACGAATTGTAATAAACGTCTCCTCTGGTAAGAGGTCACTAGTGGTGTTCCCCCAGCTCCGTTTCTTGGCCATGTCATCTTATATAATCTCCAAATAGCCTTTCGATTGGCAATGTTTTAAAAAGCTGGATAAAAAATTAATGCGACAGTCCAAAACCGGAAGTTCATAGACTTTCCGTTACGGAATTATAGCCATTTGAAGTTTTGTGTATTGTGAAGCATGGTATTGCGCAAGATCGAAATTAATCCCATCATGCATAATAAAGGATGTCATACTTGCACAACCATGCAAGCATTCTTTTTACAATTTACTATTGAATTCAAAAACTTATTTTTTCACGTCGAAAAGCATTTAGTCATGCGAGAGAATGCCTGTAGAAGGGTTGGTAGTGTTTGATGGTTACTTTGGTGAGAGAAAGACAAAAGAAGTTCTGCTAAATGTTGACTATTCAACAAAATGAAACAATCAATACATAACATAATTTCCTGTTTTGTCCATGTGTACTCCCTGCGTTATTGGCAATTGGGGTTTCTCCCCAATTCCTCTGCTTATGACCGCAAACTTGAAGGCCAAGAACGCCCATAGGACCATCGTATCGAAATGGGGTTTAGACCTATTCTAACCTCCATTCCCCACAATATAACCTCTGTTGTGTCGAAGCCTGCAGTTGTCCTTTGAGTTGAATGGTCCAAATATCCATCAGGTGATTGAGGACGATCTCGGAGTTGATTTTAATTTTTCTTTGAAGGCTGGCAACCTGCTCAAGCAGGTTGCCATTTGCTATTCGCTAAAAGTTTATAATGGATCCTTGGCTTGATTGGATGTCACGACGTCAGTTTTCCCTGAAGATATTGTTTTCTCTGGTTGTCAGGCTGTTTGAGCAACTAGTGAGTATCTGTCAGTATATGTCTTTACCTCTTCGCGAAGAATAAGCAGTATTTAAATGTTCCGGTCTCCGTCGGTCCACTTCGAATGGTTCTGCGACGAATTCGAGGTTTTTCATCATTGCTTTTTTTGGTGTTTTTTATGTACGTTTAAAAATTGTTGGATGGGTTAGAGGGCCTTCCCTCCCACTATTTCTTCAGTTTTCCATGTCGATAGGAGTAATTGCCTCAATCTTTTGACAACGCTGTAGTTCTGGATATCGTGAATATTTCCTTTCGAAGGCAGTCCATTGCTGAGTGGCAAGGCTGTTGTTTCTGTCACGCAGCATTCAAGAACAGTCTTTAATTACATATTATCAATATCGTTGATGAATTCTTTTACATCTGGGATATTCTTCTCTTCTGCCATGGGATATTTTGGCTTCGGGTATTTCACCTTCACTCAATGACCTATACAGAATGAATGAAGGAATAATAATAATAACAATACGCAATTGTTATTTTTACAGTAAGAACACCCTCCTTGTTTCTACTCTTGTGAGGGGTGGGGGGGGGTCCTGCCGCTGTTATCCTAAACAGCAAGCCCCCTCTGTGGGCTCTGTTGTTGCAATCGAAGGGATCCTCGCTAATATTAACACGTTTCTGCAATAGGAATTCCTTTTATTGGCTTTTCTCTGTTGATTTATTCAGCAGGGCGTCGGATCGTTCAAAAGTTGGGGGGGGGGACACATCGAATTGCAAATGAACCCACTATCGGAAGCGCACCATGGGTTGTCGCTGAGCTTTAGAAGAAATTTCAGCTTTTCATACCCTCCAGACGCGGAAACGGCACTTGCCCTGCTCAATAGCCCCATCTACAGTGTGATTTGAGTAAAAGACAACAAAAATTGTCATGTGCATCTAGAATATATTACCGAGTATCACAACATGGTTTATTTCATTACTTACTACTCTGGCTTTGTTTGCGTGGGATCCAGGGTCTACCGAACGCGGTCTCTGGTGGATCGAAGGGAAAAGCGTAGGCGTACGGAAACCCTCAATTTGGGAGCAGAATATTTGAACCAGAATTTTACAAATCGGTCATTGGAAACTACCGGCGCACACGGAGCGCGCGAAAAAAATGCATTTTTCCGGCAGTTTATCGAAAAAGACTGCAAAAAAAATCATGCAATTTTTTTCACTTTGCTTTTTTCCTTCCCCAAAGTTCACGAATTTTCGCCCGAAATTTTTTCATCTCAGAAAAATTGGGGGGTGGGGGGGCAGTCTGTCCCCAAGGCTTCTGAAATTAATCGAGTGAACGTATGATTCGGCATTACATCGCATATTTAGCCTCACAACGCCTGAGAAAAACGCTATGCGCGCGAACACTTGAAAACTATGCACTTTTGCTATTCGAATTTAAATTCGGAACTCGGTATGAAGCGGGGCTATCCGTCACCTTCGGCCTATTCGGGTCCGGACTTCACCTGGGTCCGCACCTGGAATTAGTGGACTTGAGACAATTTCCAACGCGATTATTGTTTTCGTAGACAATTTGAATCTTTAGAGTGATACAAAATGGCCATGTGCCTATTATTTTTTTTAATATGGTCCGAAAGTGGGGGGGGAAAAAACGATATGAATATCCCCCACGTTTTAAAGTTGGGGGGACATGTACCCCCCCGTCCCCCCCTGTTGACGCCCATGGAGTTATTTGCTTGGGGTCGTGGTTAAAGTGGCTTAGGCATTAGTAGATCAGTCCGATGTTCGAATTTTTATATGGATATTCCATGGACACATTCACTTGGATTGTTGGGATTTGAAAACAAACTATGCACAATGTGTAGACAGGCTATAGACAGCTCTTCTTGAGTGATGGAATTGGGGGAATTTTTGGGCTTGGAAATGTGCAAATCAGCCGTATTTTAGAGGCAATATCCCCGGGGAGGGCTTAACTTAGAATGACCATCTTCGCGCAGTGTCCCATCTGCTAGCACGATGCGTACAAGAAAATTTTGAAAGATTAGGACCCTCAGAACACCGAAAAAGGCTTTCCCAGCCTACAACGGCGTTGAACATTTTCCTATTGGGAATGTTTTATCTTCTTTCCACGCTATCCAAGACAAAATGGGGGGGGGGTAGAAGGAAAATTTGTGGTGCTGAGCTCCCCCCCCCCTCCCCGTAGAGCCGCGCCGGTTGTTTTTCAGTAGGTGGGATTGTAACAAATATTCAACTGAGCAGGCTACATATGTTTCTATAGTGTAGAAATTTAGGAGCTTTTGGCTTGAGGATATGTAGAGATTGGTAAAATACAGTATTTCCGTGGGTCAATTGGACAAATCCTTCCTTTAGTTTACCAAAGATTACCAAGAATTATAATCATGGCCTGTCCAGCACAATAGGTTTACTGGTACATGTATTCATGCTCTGCTACTGACCTGCATAGTAGGCTACCCATGGGATTCCCGCCCCACATGGAATGCTACTAGCGGGACTTTTGTGAACAAGAAGAAAACCAACACTATAGGCCAATAACGAAAATCTATAACACTCCCGTACTCTTCAGACTGTGGAAGCCAATTCCTTGAAAACCCCACTGACCCTTCTGATACCTCGAAGAGGCCCTACTGGGTATAGGAATATGCACTCTTGCCTGCACACTGTCTACAGGTTGATGAAAATTCCTGCTGAGAGTGGTGGATGAATCCTTCCATGGGGACAATTCAGTACCGCCCACATTGTCTGGAGGAAGTGTGTGCTTGTTGTGAGTGATCACTAGCACCTGTGAACAATCTGTCAACCCATTAGTACGATTACATCGAAATTCCACCATGATTATTACCCCAGTTGGATAAGAAATAATGGGGTGAAGGTGGTCTCGTTTTTAGCGGCGACTGATTACCGTCATGTCATCATCACTGCCGTAATTTACCATGTTGCATTTAAAGGTAGTAGAGGATGGTGCATAGACATGTGAATATTATTTGTGGGTTCAAATGCGCTGCAGTTGAGGGCGTTTTAAAAAATGGCTGCCAATATATGGGGAAATGGCAAAAAGAGGGTAATTGAAAATCCTTGTTGATTGAATAGCACCACCAATGCGTCAAATACAGTTTTTGAGGAACAAGAGTATGGGGGACAATTTCTCCAAATATTTCTTGTGTATGGTGTCAGAAATGAATCCCTAAGAGGGTTATTCATTTGCGTTTCAAAATGGCGGCTCTAAATCACAGAAATGTCCAAAGGAGTTGATATGAAGTAAACTCACACATATATAAACATTTCTGGGCGTATTTATAATGCTTTTCCCGTATAGCTGTTTCTATATTATACTAACTTCTGGCTGAGGTAGCAGGGGGAGCAGGGGACCCCTTCCCCTCTGGGGGAAGGGGGTAATGGGGGTGGTATGGTGGGCTTGAGAGCCCATTCCATATCATATTCATTTTTTTTTTAAGTTATGTGTCCACATGACCTCCAAGGAAAATTGGTCTGAATGGATGATGTTGGAGTGTTATTAGGTGGTTGTTGTATTTTGGGGGTGGGGTGGGGAGGGGGTACCTAACACATTGCGACACGCAGTGGTGGATATTTGCAGTGGGTTGCATGAGCACCATTGGCCAAACATGCCACAGTCATCAATTTCATCAAAGTGACTTCGGGCGGACGTGGGGTGGGGGGCATGCGAGGGGTGGTGTGAGGGTTCGAGGAAGGGTGGAGTGGGCAACCACAATTCCATTACCCAGTGAGTGAACAGCATTGGTAAAGGCGGATAATGAAGGCCAAGGAGAACATGGGTTTTCGTTGACCCGCGATCCTAGTTTCTGCTGACGGAGAGATGCTCCACTGCTCCGTGAGAGTCATCTATGGGACCGAAGAACATATCTGAACAGGGAACCGCTGGCACAACTGCAGTATTACTGCCAAAAGCGGTAGGTGGATAACACACAAGTTTCCGATACACAATCGCAACAGTTCAAGTTGACCACTAGTCGATGCTATGGCCATAGTCAATCAATGGGTAAACCGGAATGGGTCAAGAAATGTTCGCAACTAGCGAAAACACTTCCGCAGTTGTGTGTCCAAAAACGATATTGACAGCGAGGTTCTCTTGATTTAAAAAGAATGATTGCCACGGTCTTTGAAGTACTGCCAACATGGGTGGGAAGGCAAGGAAGTGGAACATCCAGGCGCGCATACATTTACTGATACAACTCAATGTTTTCTCACTCAGGGAGCACATGCCCGGGAGGCACCTAGCCGCCATTCCACCCGACCCCCCTCAAACGCCGGCCGCCAGTAGAGCGAACAGGCCTGGGGCCTGGCCATCTCCAACTCCTGAGGAACCCTCGAAGCGGTGCCAACCTGAGCTACGGGGGGGCATGTTAATACGGACACAGTGGGCAGGATCGCCCCTGTGAAGCACGCCAATGCCCAAAGAAGCGCCTAGCGATCGCGAACAGCAGAAACCTTACATTAGGACTCCACAGGAAAACCCAGGATAGATAAGGGATCCTGCCAGCGGTAACTGAGGATGCTGGCGAAGTGAGGGAGTCAACTAAAAAAAAAATAGATCGCGTCTAGGGCCAGCAGTGAGCGTTCAGGCTCCACTTGAATATAACAAGACTGAAGACAATAGAGCTAAAAAACACGGAGCGTGAGTTCTTTTGCTCAGATAACGGCCGCCACACACCAATATCCAGTGATTTATGAATACAATTGCCCAGTCAGAGGCTTCCACTGACCATCGGCTCGCAAGAAGCAGGAGCACTGATGACCCTGCCGAGTAACCAACCGACTAAGTGCTCCGGGATTGGGGACTCAGCCTTGTACAATTTCTCGAAATACCCAGCCCAACGGTCCTCACATCGGATTCCTCTGTAAAGACCCTGCGGTATGGCCTTGACACCTTGGGACCGCACCCAACCGAGGTGAGCTGCGGAGTCTTTGCGCCGGCTGCGAGGCCAGGTGCCTCTCCACGGACTAACAGAGACGATGGACTTCGCCTCACAGGCGCGTCGCAGTGCCCTCGTGCCCTCAGTACCGTGCGCCAAAGCTCCCTAGCAGCTGAGCCTTACCATAAGCCTGGTCTGGCGGCTCCGCTCGATGCTTCGACCATTTCCCTTGTAATTGCCCCAGTGGTCCCATAGGTTGCTTCTGGATGACACTCCCCTGAGTTTTGGGATGCAGACATTGAAGTTCACCATCCCGCTCGAGGTTCCATCGCCTCCAGTCATTCAATCGATAGAGCCAGATCGCAGCATACACTGTACTACTTTTAGACCCTTCAGTGGCTTGTGTCAACCTCTTTGATTCTGACGCAGCATTCCTTGAGAATTTTGACAAGTAAACCTGATGTAATGACCAGCAACTGTGGTCGTTTCTGAAGAACTAGGCACCACTCCAGTAGCCCTGCAGTTCATGGACATCATCCATCTCCCGTATATGAGTACATGGTCAATTTTGCGTGACATAATAACATAATTGGAGTACCAAGTCCAGTGGCTCGCATCGGATCTTCGGATACAAGAACAGCAACTCTGAAGCCTCACTTCTGGCGAAGTCAAAAGATGAATTATGAATGCTATCATCAGGTGGTAAGATTCATGCGGGCCCAAGACATAGCTCATAAAGTATTCCTACTGACACTATTGGAGGCATTGAAATAATCCAAGAATGACCATCCAGAAAAAACGCATTTCAATAAGTTCGCTTTTCCGGTCGGAACCTACCCTACGGACAATGGATAAAACACCCACAGTTGGGGGATCGCCAGTCCCAATATACGTTCGTTGATCAGGGTTGGGCAAGAGCAACAGCAACCCCTGTGTATGCTGATCATCGTCGGGGCCAGACCAGTATAGGTGATAACAAACGACATATTGAGATATAATGAAGAATTGTTGGCTCATGTCAAGACGAGTCGACAAGGAATACTATGGTCCTGAACAGAGCCTCAGACACAGTCGCGACATGTTTTCGTGTCCGGTAATTCTGACTGCAAAGCTACCCACAAAGATGTACAACCACTGCCCGAAGTTATCCAGAAGAAGATGATACCAAGATCCCACTGCATGGTATCGATGCCACGGATTCTGGTGCTACCAGAATTCACATCTACTCCCCAGATACCGATGTTTTCGTGCCTCGCACTAATAGGACAATACCCTGCGAGAAACACATCTCTGTGACTGGAACTGGTGAGAGCAATGATCATCCACATGGAAGCCCATTGTGACAGCCTGAGAATGGCGGAGCTGCTGCCCTTCCAACTCTCCATACATAGGTGGTGCTGAAAATAAAGGTAGCTTTTAAGGAGAAAGGAGGCTTCTTGGTGGAAGGTTTTCGAGATATACCCGCAGAGCGAGTCATG